>OX451216.1:109980530-110169601 GCA_949628195.1 Phasia obesa | reverse complement strand
ATTTCAGAGACTAATTAATACTGTCCTAAGACAGCATATCAATAAAATATGTGTCTATATGGATGACATACAAACCTAAAAATTCAACCAGATAAATGACTTTTAAAAAGGAAACTTTATTTGTGGGATAGATCTTGAAGGAAAATGGTGTCAAACATTACAGTCGGAAAATAGATACATTCCAAAAGTAAAAGCTACCAGTCACCCAAAAGCAGATAAAATCTTTTCTGGGCATGACGGGAATTTATAAAAAAAATCATCAAAGATTACGCAAAGGTAGCGTCGCCAATGATAAAATACTTGCAAAAAGATGCAAGGGTAAATAAAAATTATCCAAACTATATATTCGCTTTCGAAAAACTAAAAGTTATAGCAACAAAAGTACCAATTTTAAGATATGCAAGTAACTTCGCCCTTGGACAGTTCTGACACATGACGGCCACCCAGTAGCTTATGCATCTAGAACAATAAATAAACATGAATGTAATTACTACAGTGGAAAAAGATTTACTACCCATATTGGCAGTAAAGTATTTGAGACCCTACGTTTATGGAAGAGAATCCGATTTGTAAATAGATCATCAGCCACTTAAATGGCTTCATGCTAAATTTGCTGGTAAGGATATAAATCCAAGACTCCAAAGATGGATCCTTCAATTAAGACAATATAATGCTAGAATAGAACATATAAAAGGAAAAGCTAATAAAATAGCAGATTTTTTAAGCCGCATAAATTCTGATAATTTTGAAATAAACTGTCCAAGCGACACAAAAAGGCACAACAGACAGAGAATCGGGAAGTTCTTTGGAAGTGGAAACAACTCATTCGCCAAGAAGAAGAATGTAATGATCATATTCCTATACTTACTACCATTGTCAATAGATTCCATCAGCAGATAATTTTTCAAAACACAAAACATAAAGAATTTGAACAGGTATTTAACAACAAAAGACTCTTCATAGACAAAAATGACTGTTTGCATAGTCGCATACTAACATTAATATCAAAATACTTCTCAAAAGGCAAAATAGCAATACATTCCGAAATAAATGATTACGAATATAACAAACTGCAACAAACAATTGGAAAATTCAGCAGCGGCCCGATAAGGTTTGTTTGTTTGTTCCACATAAATAATCCATGCCGGTATAATACCAACGTTTGAAGGAATCAAAACGAACATTTATAACCCAAAATTAAAAGAAAATATCCATAAGATCATTAATAACAGATAACCTATAAAAAAAAGTTTAGTTTAACAGAAAAACCCAAAACGCATTAATTAAATTGTTCACATTGACACATATGTTAATAGCAAACAAGCTTTTATCATTTACTACCGAACTCACTAAAACTTACTAAAACTTACAGAATGAAAATAATCGAATGAAATAAAAAAAAAAAATCTGGTTCAAATATTAAATCGGTGTAAATTTTATATCGTATGATGATGAGTATTTGTATTTACAAGCGTTTAAAAATTAATGAGAGCCACTAAAAGACCATTTTAAGGTAAATTTTGAATTGAACTACTAAAAAACTACTGACGTTAATAGTTTGTATAAATGAAGTATTTGTTCTTATCCTTTCAGTTCAACAAGAACTGTTAAATAAAGAAACGCATTTTTATTACTGCTTTTTAAGACGATAGAAACCACTTAAGATAGGAACTTGACGTTAAAGAACTATTAATTATAAAATTATGTACATATATTTAAAAATTCAACAAATCCTCGAATCAATTACCCTTATTCTATTTGTTGTCGGCAACATCGTCGTTGATTTTGAGGCAACATCACATTATAGCACGTTTCCACGGAGCCCAATATTCATTCTTCGCTCTCTCATTCGTGATTCACACTACAATCATGTTTGAATCAACGTGCTTCGCCATATCAAATTTTAAGAGCGAAGCATGAATAATTTCTAAAATTTTGATCGCGTGTTTATCTGAACTAAAAGTAATGTTTAAATATAAATAAATTAGCAAATAATTGACCCCTTGGTTTTGAAAGTGGTATAAGTCAAAAATTTTACAAATCCAGTTAATCAGATATTGCATATCAAATCCTAATAAAATAACACAATCTAAAGTAATTCGCAGTTTGTCAAAATTAAGTTGATAAATTTTTTTTTCATAATTTATTTATTGTATCTTCAATATTTTTGAACTAACATTAATTACTCGTATCTTAAGTCTAAAATAAAATATTCTTTTTAAGTCCAGCCAGTGCTAGACACAAATAATGTTTGTTTCACGGATTTTGAAATCATTTGCGGGCCATCCCTCTAATGTACGGCCAAGAGAAGCAGTATCTCTTCTTTTTAGTCGAATGTAACCAGGTCCATTCAGCATGTTACGCGCCAAAGGGTTTGGATGAGATTCAAGCCTCTTTAGATATGTGACTGCATGTTTCGCTATTTCTGCTTTAACTGATGGCATGTTTAGGTCTTTGTGGATGTTCGAATTTTTTATACACCAGGGAGCAGATGTAATAATACGTAAAATCTTATTTTGGCGCCTTTCAATTTTTTTCTACATTGCTAGCTGAGGCAGTGCCCCATAACTGAATCCCATAACACCAAATTGGTTTGAGGACCGACTTGTACAGTAGAAGTTTACAATCTAAGCTCAGGGTGGAGTTTCTGCCAATAAGCCAATTTAGTTGTACTGCTTTTAGTTTCATTTGTGTTAACTTGAAGTCAATGTGGCTTTTCCAAGTAAGGCGACGGTCAAGATGTATACACAAGTATTTAACGTCTGAAAGCTGTGGTATCATTTGGTTATTTATGCGAATAGGAGGGCATGAGTCCCTGCGCAGTGTGAAAGTTATGTGATTGCATTTTTGTTCATTCACTTTTATTCTCCATTTTTCTAACCATTTTTCCAAATTGAGTATGTGGTCTTGTAAAAGTTGTGATGCTTCTTGGGCACTTTCATGAATACTTAAAAAAGCTGTGTCATCTGCAAAGGTTGATGTGTGGACTAGGGTGCTAATTGGCATATCCGATGTGTACAGTAAATATAAAATTGGTCCCAAAATACTACCTTGGGGAACTCCGGCTTCAATGAGCTGTGGCGAGCTTAAAAAGTCACCTTCTTTTAATAAAAACTTGCGATTCGTTAAATAATCTTTTAAGAGCTTATACAAGTCTTCGGGCAAGTTCAGCTTTAGCATAAATATTAGGCCTTCGTGCCAAACCTTATCGAATGCTTGAGAAACGTCGATAAAGAGCGCAGAACAGTATTTTTTCTTCAAAGGTCGTTTTAATTACATTTACTAATCTGTGTGTTTGTTGGATCGTACTATGTTGTTTTCTGAAGCCGAATTGATGGTTCGGAATGCATCCTTTCGCGCTAAGAATTGGATTCAGCTTAGTTATTAATATTCTCTCGAATAACTTTGACACGTTTGATAAAAGGCTTATAGGTCTGTATGATTCTACTTTTGTGTGGTCTTTTCCTGGTTTAGGAATCATAGTTATCAAAGAGACCTTCCACTCTGTGGGAAAGTACTCAAGACGTAAGATGGCATTAAAAACAAACAGAATAATTCTGCGACCTATACGGGGCAACTCAACTAACATCTTGTTACTTGTTTTATCAACCCAGGGGCTTTTTTGGTGTTTAAATCTGCTATTGCCCTTTCAATATCGCTAAATTCAAATCTCAGGGGTACTACGGCACAAGTCTCTACTGATGACAATTCAGCTATATCAGTACATACAATTGGGGTGAAAACCTTCTTCAAATGTCCAACAAACAAATTGCCTTTTTCGGTATCATTCCTTGCCCAGTCTCCACAAGAAGTTCGCAAGGGAGGCTTACGTACGACCGTTCTTTTAAGGTTCCTACATGCACGCCATAATGAATAATCTTATTGTGCAGTTGCGTCGAGGTCTTCCAAGTAATTTTTCAGAGATGCTACTCTTCGAGATTCTAGCAGCTGTCTTAGTCGTTTCGTGCAATCTTTAAGTCTAGATTTGAGTTGAGGAGATCTGTGTGCTTGCCACTCTCTTCTAATTTTTCTTTTTTTAGCCAAGAGCCGCTCGACATCTACAAAATAAATTTGATTGTATCTAGCTGGTTGTCTGGTTTCTGTCGCATGTTGGGCAGCTGATTTAAGGTTTTGATCAAAATAAATTAGACTCTGGTCCACATCTTCTGGTGTTCTTAGCGGTATGTTTTCCGAACAATGAGTACTGAGATACTTTCTATATTTCAACCAATTAATGCTTGTGCAAGTTGTTGGCGACACGATATTTTGCTGATTCCATATATAGACAATAGTGGGTGAATGATCTGAGGATAATTCGAGTGACGCTTCAACCTTAATCATTTCTCTCGAAATACCTTTAGTCACGCCAAAATCAATAACATCAGGTATTTTTTGTGGATCAGTAGGCCAATAGGTGGCTTGTCCACTTGATATCACATTCAGACGCATTTTTGAAATTGTATCAAACAAAACACGACCTTTTGGAGTTATTAGGCGTGATCCCCAAAACGTATGTTTAGCGTTGTAGTCGCCTGATGCTATGAAACAGGGACCTAGTGGTTTGAAAAAGTCGATATATTGACTCTCTGATATTTGATATCTAGGAGGTGAATAAATCGAAGAAATAACAAAGTTTTGATGATATTCTTCAATACAGATGTTTGTTGCTTGAAGGTAGTCCTCACAAAAATCACACAGTAAATGATGTTTAATTCGAGCCCTTATTAGTATTGCTGAACCACCACATGCTCTGCCACGGGGGTCTTTAGTGTCATATAATATATAGCCATTGATTTTAAAAAAGCTATTTGTTGTTAAATGAGACTCTGAAACCATCATGACATCAATTTGTTGGTTCTTCAAGAAGTACTCGAGTTCATTTTTGTGTTGGCATAAGCCGTTTGCGTTCCAGAAACATATTTTTAAACAGTTCATGGTTTGTTAAGTACCGCCTGCAACATCATAGATTGCATGCGAACCATTTCTTGCATCATGCTGCTCATAGAGCTCATAAAACTGTTTAACGAATGCACTAATGTCTCGATACTTGCTTCGAGACGATTGTAGTTACCAGATGGAGTTTGTTCTTTAGCTTCTGGATGCATATTTGGGGTAGAATTGTTTGTAGGTGTCGCTTTGTGTGCTAAAACATGATTGGATTTTAATATATCCGCGTGTGAAACATGTTTGGTTGTGGGTTGAGCTAACTGAGGGTAATGAGCATTTGCTTGGTATTGTGGCTGCCTAGCAGGACAGCCTCTGTAGTTAGCAGTGTGATTTCCACCGCAATTACTACATTTTTTAACCTTGGAGTCATCCTTTGGTTTGTCGCATTGGGCGGAACAATGAATCTCTCCACACAACGCAAACCGGAGGCAACTTGCAGTAAGCCCTTGTATGGCCATATTCTTGGCAATTTAAACACTGAAAGGGTCCTGACCGCTTATGTGGTTCCTCTACACTTATCCTGCGGTGTAACAGATATTTTAGATTATAAATGGGATGCGTTTCGTGCTTCTTTAATCTAATATCCTCAGGTTCCAGTTCAATGCGAAATAGAGGTTGAGGGACACGCTCTCGATTTCTGAGATTATCAACGCTTTTGACTTTAAATCCTGCTTTTTGGAGGCCAGCTTTTATTTCCACTGGATTGGAAATAAAAGAGGTGCCTTTGCTACTCTTCAGCTGATAGGTATAAAAGTTCTTATTGCCGCTTTCAAACTCCTTTACTGCTTTACGATAACTACTTTCGTCTATAAAATGAATTTTTGTTTCATCAATGTTACCACGCTTGATTGGAATTACATAGAATGAATTTTCCCCGATAACTGAAATTAACTTATTTATTAATTCATTCGAATTTTTTTTTTTTTTTCTTAAAAAAATTGGTGGTGGTTTAAACGACTTGGGTGCCGTTTTTTGTTCACTTGTTTCGTTATCTAAAATAGCAAAACGATTTTGGGAACTTATTCCGTTAGCCTGCTTATCTTTAAGTACTTTGGACATTGGTGCAATCTGCGAAGAGTTAGGGCTTCGACCTCTTTTCAACACAGTTATATATCTGTCCATTCCCACTTGAGTCTTAGGTTTTTCTGCACTATCCATATTACTGTTGGTAACACTGTGTTCAGAAGGCGACTTGTTTGTAGTTATATTATTGTCATCGCTTAGCAAAAGCGACGAACAAGATTGGGCACGTATAACTGGCGTAGAATTTACACATAAATTATTTTCAGTTTTTTTTTTTGTTTTTATTTAATACAATATTGTCTACATTTTTTTTTTGCTTAAATTAAAGAGGCTCATTAGCCCTTATTGTTTTTGTTTTATTTTTAAAGTAGCAATTCAAAGTTGATAAATTGAGTTTATTTTTTGGTTGGTAAACAAACAGTTACTGTATGTTTTAATAGTGGTATAAGTCAGTCTGTTTTCAAAGTTTGGCAAAAAAAATTATTAGTAATTTTGTCGTTTCTTCAGATAGCGGTTCAGGTATGATCAGGTAATTATATTAATGTAAAAATGCACTATTTATAGGTAATTGTAGACATTATAAATATAAGTTATGCGAAAAGAGAAACCTATTTTTGGCAGAACAAATGGCTCAGAAAAATTTCATTTCGACGAAACAACTGGGAGATGGACGGGAAATGAGGGTGCTGTAGCTAAGTAGTTAGCACGTTGATTACTAAGCAATGGTCACGAGTTCAATACTCAGTCTTGGCAACATCAATTTTTCTTATATTTATTAATTTCTCTTTATAATAATGCATATAATAGCGCCTCCTTCGCTGGTATTACCACAGAGCACTGAATTGCCGGCAAAGTAAAGTAATTATAAATTGGCTATGTTAGCTTCAAATTGACTAATTCCTAATTGGCTAATTCCTTAATAACACTAGAGACGCTTGCAACACTGGTCTAAAAATAATCACAATGTGCAATTGCAGTGTTGCCATATGCGAAGCTTTACTATCACACTAACTATCTACTACTATCCCTTTCCAAAGGAAGTAACACAGTTAATATAGGCATTAATTGCCGGAGTGTTACTTCTCTTAAAAAAAAAAAAACGGCTAATAGAAAGAGAAGCACCAATGGAGAAGCTGTGTCTTTGCTAAAACTACAATGAAATATATGTTTTATAAAACTTCTTTTGCTGACAACTCCGAATTCAAAGTGTTAGACCTCTCGCCTAAAAGAGGAACGCCAATAATATACGAAAATATTAATTTGTTTCCATTGTACACAACCTTTAGATCAATAACAGGATTTACTACCCTATATTCCACCAATTTTTCACAAACATTTAATTTCCCTAAATAATTAAAAAAAAAATTACTTAGTTAGAATGTAATGATTTTGAATAAAATGTTAATTTCTAATGAAAACCTTTCCCTGACGGTTTAAGTTATTTATAAAGTCATGAAGTTAATTTTGAAAATAGTATAAGTATAATTTATTTCAGGCTTTCAAAACAACATTTTCCACAATCATAATAAATACTTATTTGTTGGCACTATTTAGTTGTCAATGCAAAATTAAAATTTCTCAGATTCTATTTCTTTGATAAGTTTGTTTAAATAGAAAATTAATAACAATTGAAACTACCGGGTAGATCGATACGAAGAGTACTGATGACGGACGTAGCTGTCTAGAAAATGCATTCTGCTTTGCTGGTATCTAAGAAAAATGTTTGCTTGGTAGTATAATATAAAAAAAAAGAAATAGAGTTTACAAGTGTAAAACAATTTCAAAAAGCTCTATCTTCTATGAAATATAATGCAAAATTAAAATTTCTCAGATTCTATTTCTTTGATAAGCTTGTTTAAATAGAAAATTAATAACAATTGAAACTCGTGTGGAGTTGTCAATTCTTCCATCGAGCGCGTCCCCAGGTGGCGGATAGGGGGGGTCGTGTCAAAGGTTTGCGACTGTCAACTGGTTTATAGTCTTTTCCGGTCGGCAATCGCATAACAGTTGTCACGACCTTGACGCATGCCCGCGGACCATAATTGACACCACTTGTAAGGTGAACGTGGTGGTAGCAGTGTCGAGAATCTGAATGGCTAGTTAGTGGTTAAAGAGGACTAGTCGTGAACAGCTCCCCTCCGGCGCCAGGACACGGGCCGGTTTTAACTCCTTGCCTAGTCCATGTACGCCGTCACTGCATGGATGGTCCTTCTCTTTACGTGCATACTCGTGGGACCAAAATTGATAACCAAAATTCTATAAAAACAAACACTAAAAAACTTATTGAGACGGACGCTGACTCTGTGGACAAACTGTCAGGGGGCGAATTTTCGCTCACGGACATACACAGGGTCATCGAAAGACAGGAGGGACAGCCTCGGATGCAACTCGAGGGAGTGGACGATCTGTTGGAACTGTCAAGGGATTCCTCTGTGGGGGGCGAGGCTGCCCGGAGGGTGGGGGTTTTGTCTCTGAGTTCCGACGAGGAGCTGACTACCGATAAGGTGTCAACTCAGGGTCGGAGTTTGGAGGCTGAACCTCCTGCCTCTGTGGTGCCTAGTGCACAGGGGGGTCTCTTGGGGGCTCATGTAGATCGGCCTTCTTGCTCGAGAAGCGTCATACAGCAGGACGCTGTGGTGGGAGTCGGTATTCCATCACAGCCAGGTAAAGTCCGTACAAAAGAAGAAAAGGCGATGAGCGGCACGAGAGCCTCTTTGAACTATCTAACTAAGATGGCTAAACGGGACTCTACGTCGTTTACTGCCAGGGAGAGGCATCTGCTCAGGAAGCACAGACAGAGTGTCGCAACATTCGAAAGAATTTACGGACCAGTCCGTGCTCTCCTGGGCATATCCTATCCCATTGAACAGGAGACGAATGTCAGTGAAGCCCCGGTTTTGCCTAGTTCAGGTGATGGGGTGAAACAGGCAGACGCCTCCTGTCCCAAGGAAAGGGTGCTGCATGTGGATGATGCCCCAAGTGTTTCCCGTAAGGGTACAGGGTCGTCATCGGCAGCACATCCCTTTCCGGTAATAGTAGGGTAGGCAAAGGTTCGCTTACCAAAGGGCTCAAGTCTTCGGAACGAGCTCCTGAGGCTAAGCATCCAGCGCCTTTTAAAAAATTCGAGGGGAGGGGTGATAATACCCAGCCGAGCCCGCCTAGGGCTCCCCATAAGGGGATAGCTAAACGGATTAAGTCTGGTGACGATCAAGCCTCCACCTCGAAAAAAGCCAAGAAATCGACGAGCCAGGAAGGTAGTCTTCAGGCAGCTGTCATCGATCGGTCCGACCCTGATGGCAGGATAGGAACGGATCTTTGGCGGCTGATCGAAGATAGGCTCCTCGATTATATATCGAAAGCTAGTGGTTGGTCGGAGGACATGCACTTTCAGGGCGCGGACTGGTCAAAGGATGTTAAAGTTGTCAATTGCGGAAACAGGAAGACTTTTGAATTCCTAAGTTCTGCAGTTGGCAGATGCGGCGATCTTTGTCCGGAGGCGAAGATGGAGGTTATATGTGCCTCTGAACTACCACTAAGGCCGATAGTGACGGTATGGATTCCACCCCCTGTGAAGCCGGTGGAGTCCATGCTGTCAATATTGGCCAACCAAAATAAAGGTCTCAACACGAGCCAGTGGAAGCTGATAGCCTCGCTGGCTTGTAAAGAGAACATGGGGGAGAATTCCGGTTTGCTGTGGACCAGGAGTCTCTAAAATTTCTAAAGAAGAAGGAGGGTATCGTCACTTTCGGTTTAGGGCGAGTCAGATTTAGGATACCGAGATCTGATGAACCCAAGGAGTCTGCTAGTGGTGCAACTAAACCTGCACCACAGTGCAGCAGCCTCAGCCGAAATGATGTTATACCTCACGAAGTCGCAAGCAGACGTTGCTCTCATCCAGGAGCCCTGGATTAATAAAAACAGGGTCTGCGGACTGAGGGCGGCAGGATACACCCTGTATGTCCTAATTACAGAGGACAAGGTAAGAACCTGTATAATCCCCAAAAATGTGCTTAAATTAAAACTTCTTAATTCTTTCAGTTGCGGCGATGTGACGGCAGTCTCTGGAGAGGTCAAAGGTGGACAAAGTCTCATTCTAGCCTCGGTCTACATGCCCTATGAGGCCGATAACCCACCGGGCATGCTTGTAAAGGAGCTAACCAGGTACGTCAGCAGACGGAAAGCTAACCTAGTACTTGGCTGTGATGCCAATGCTCACCACAGTCAATGGGGAAGCAGTAACATCAACACCAGGGGTGAGTTGGTTTTTGATTTTATTACTACTAATAACCTTATTATAACTAACAAGGGTAATATTCCGACGTTTAGTAATAGGGTTAGGGAGGAAGTTATAGATATCACTTTGACCAACAACAGGGATCTAGTAATAGATTGGAGGGTTTCTACGGACTGTTCCTTTTCGGACCATAGTAGAATTTCCTTCAAACTGAACTTTAGTAAACCAAAGTGTAACCCTTATTTAAATCCCAGGAAAACAAATTGGGATCTATGCAGGGTTAATGTGGAGTTAAGCTGGTTGATACTTCCTTATGTGGACAGTCACAAAGTGAAGTGGATGCAGTGGTGAATAAGGTGACACAAGTCTTTAGGGAGAGTTTTGAGCTGTCATGTCCAAGAACCTTCCCGGGAAAAAGGGAACAGCCCTCCTGGTGGACCAAGGATCTAAAGGATCAAAGGTCGACGGTTAGAAGGCTCTTCAACAGGGCAAAACTCACGCGTAAGATTGAGGACTGGGACAGCCATAGAATAGCTTTCAATAAGTACAAGGGATCTCTTAAGAGGGCGAAAAGGGACTCGTGGACTAAGTACTGCGAATCCATTGATTCGGTCAGCGAGTTATCAAGGTTTAGACGTATACTATCCAAGGACCCTAGGGAAATCGGATATATACAAAAGCTTGATGGCTCATGGACCGAATCTAGCTCTGAGACCCTGGAGCTACTTATGAACACGCACTTCCCGGGCTGTAGTGGGTTACGAGTCGATTATTCGGTTAGAGATTTGTACCCTAGATTGGTAGGGAGATCGGAGGAGACGATCAAGGATTTAGTAACTGTGGACAAGGTTGCATGGGCGATTAATACCTTCGAGCCTTATAAATCTGCTGGCCCGGATGGTATTTTTCCGGCCATGATGCAAAACGTCCCGATACATATCTTGAGGCTGTTTAGGGACATCTTTAGGACGTGTTTAGCAAGAGGTGTTATACCCAATTGGTGGAGAGAAGTTCGGGTAATATTTATACCCAAGGCTGGTAAGGCAAGCCACTCGAAGCCAAAGGACTTCTTTTCTGTTGAAAACGTTAGAGCGTGTTATCGATCTGCACCTAAGGAACACAATTGACCCGCACGTCATTAGTGACGCTCAGCATGCTTACCTTAAGGGTAAATCAGTTGAGAGTGCGCTTCATAATGTGGTTAGGTATATTGGGCGCGGCTTGCAGGATAAGGAATATACGTTAGCGGCGTTCTTAGATATTGAAGGTGCCTTCAACAATGTTACTTTGGAGGCTATTAGGGAATTCCTAGTAGATCTTAACATCCAGGACTTCGTAGTGGAGTGTATTATCCGTATGCTTAGCAGTAGGATCATCAACTCGGAGCTAGGAGGCGGCTGTTTGCGAAAACTAGTCACTAGGGGTACGCCGCAGGGTGGGGTTCTATCCCCACTACTATGGCTGTTAGTGGTTAATGTCATTTTGCGACAATTCGATACACAGGGAAGGAAAATAGTGGCCTACGCAGATGACGTGGTGTTATTGGTGAAAGGGAAATTTCTCTCCACTATCACAGAAGTCATGCAGGCTGCACTTGGGGAGCTCTCATCCTGGGCCTCGAGCAAAGGTTTGGGGGTCAATGGGGATAAAACTGAACTAGTTCTCTTCACCAGGAGATACAAAGTGGTTGGCTTCAAGCCACCCAAAGTTAATGGTGTTGAGTTGAAACTAGCAAGCGAGGCTAAATACCTAGGAGTTTATCTGGATAGTAAACTGGTCTGGAGCAGGAACATTCAGGAAAGACTTAAAATGGGTCTAAATGCCTATTATGCCTGCAAGAACTCCATAGGGAAAACTTGGGGCCTACAACCAAAGGTTGTAAACTGGCTTTATACCTCGGTTGTTCGACCCATTGTTTCGTACGGATGCGCTGTTTGGTGGGAGGCTTTGAAAACGGAGTCTCATAGGAAAACTCTTGTCAAGGTCCAGAGGTGTGCTTCTATTGGCATCACAAGTGCTAGGAGAAGTACACCTCAAGCAGCTCTGGACATTATTCTGCACCTATTCCCTATTGAAAGGTTTGTGGTCGGAATGGCGGCGAGAAGTTTGTTTAGACTTTTTGAATCAGGGTTGGTGAAGTCGAGTAACATAGGACACACAAAGATTCTTCTTGAGGTTGGACTCAATGGACCAGTTCCGTTAACCCCTGGGCTAACGAACTTCATGGTCAACGAGGTTGACTTCAGTAGGATCCCCTTGGTTGTATTTCCAAATAGGGAAGAATGGTTGGGGTCTGATGAACTGTATGACGGGGTTGCGGTGTTCACAGATGGGTCAAAAATGGAAACGGGCACCGGTGCTGGTGTTCACATCCTGGGAACCAGAACACGCATGTCTTACAGACTACCAGATGATTGTAGTGTGTTCCAGGCAGAGGTGTTGACGATTTTAAAAGCCACAGAGCTGGTGTCTGGATATGTTGTAGAAGGGGAAGAGGTCACTCTGTACGTCGACAGCCAGGCGGCGCTTAAAGCCTTGAAAAGACACAAGGTCACATCTAGGCTGGTTGCTGATTGTAAAAGGGCTATCGGCGCACTGAGGGACAAGTATAGGATTAGACTGTGTTGGGTCCCGGGCCATTGTAATGTTGAGGGCAACGAGATTGCTGACGAACTTGCGAGACTGGGCTCGGAAGGGGTAAATTCAATTAGGGTAGAATCGGTTAAGCCACCGATTAGTCACTACTACAGGATGATATCAGACTGGGTAGTCAGGAAAATCAACGTGTCTTGGGAAGTAAGGGGGGATTGAAGTGTGTCAAGGTCAATCTGGCCTAGACTGGACGCTGCGAAAACCGAGATACTTCTAGGTCTAGACAAGAAGGTTCTAAGAGCCGTGATAGGGTTGATCACAGGTCATTGCGCCATTAGAGCAATGGCTAGAAACTGGGTCGTCGGCACACCAGATTTCTGTAGGTTGTGCGAGGATGAGGAGGAGCTGGAAACTGTTGAGCACATCGTGTGTCACTGCCCGGTATTACAAAGCCGCAGACTTAGATGGCTAGGTGATAGATTTATCGAGGGGCTCTTCGACATCGCGCGGTGTAAAATCGAGGATGTCGTCGGCTTCATCAAGGATATCGGGTGGCTGAGTGATAGGTGGCAGGAAGCATAATAAGGCTCTCTTTTTCCCCAAAATTTTCTTAGTTTTGTTGTAGTTTAGCTGAAGGGAATCACAATGGACCAATAGGTCTCCGAGTGGATGTGCCATGTTTGGCACAACCCTTCCAAACCTAACCTAACCTAATATAGGCATTAATTGCCGGAGTGTTACTTCTCTTTAAAAAAAACGGCTAATAGAAAGAGAAGCACCAATGGAGAAGCTGTGTCTTTGCTAAAACTACAATGAAATATATGTTTTATAAAACTTCTTTGGCTGACAACTCCGAATTCAAAGTGTTAGACCTCTCGCCTAAAAGAGGAACGCCAATAATATACGAAAATATTAATTTGTTTCCATTGTACACAACCTTTAGATCAATAACAGGATTTACTACCCTATATTCCACCAATTTTTCACAAACATTTAATTTCCCTAAATAATTAAAAAAAAAATTACTTAGTTACAATGTAATGAGTTTGAATAAAATGTTAATTTCTAATGAAAACCTTTCCCTGATGGTTTAAGTTATTTATAAAGTCATGAAGTTAATTTTGAAAATAGTATAAGTATAATTTATTTCAGGCTTTCAAAACAACATTTTCCACAATCATAATAAATACTTATTTGTTGGCACTATTTAGTTGTCAATGCAAAATTAAAATTTCTCAGATTCTATTTCTTTGATAAGTTTGTTTAAATAGAAAATTAATAACAATTGAAACTACCGGGTAGATCGATACGAAGAGTACTGATGACGGACGTAGCTGTCTAGAAAATGCATTCTGCTTTGCTGGTATCTAATTTTTCTTTATCTCTTTATAATTAAGAACTTAAGCCTAAATAATTAATTTATTAATTCAAAAATAGTTCAAATAAAAATTCATATAATTTCACAGAGCGGGCACGGCTTTGACAATGTTAACTTCAACACTATTGTGTTAATAATCAAAATATACATTTGTAAAATAAAAAATATCTAATTGTTGTTAATTGCTAACCAAAGGATAGCTAATAGCAAGACAGATATATACCATTTTCAAATAAAAGAAAATCTATAAAGAGAATTAAAATAAAGAAAAATGTTTGCTTGGTAGTATAATATAAAAAAAAAAGAAATAGAGTTTACAAGTGTAAAACAATTTCAAAAAGCTCTATCTTCTATGAAATATAATGCAAAATTAAACTTTCTCAGATTCTATTTCTTTGATAAGCTTGTTTAAATAGAAAATTAATAACAATTGAAACTACCGGGTATCTAATTTTTCTTTATCTCTTTATAATTAAGAACTTAAGCCTAAATAATTAATTTATTAATTCAAAAATAGTTCAAATAAAAATTCATATAATTTCACAGAGCGGGCACGACTTTGACAATGTTAACTTCAACACACTTTGATAAGTTTGTTTAAATAGAAAATTAATAACAATTGAAACTACCGGGTAGATCGATACGAAGAGTACTGATGACGGACGTAGCTGTCTAGAAAATGCATTCTGCTTTGCTGGTATTTAATTTTTCTTAATCTCTTTATAATTAGGAACTTAAGCCTAAATAATTAATTTATTAATTCAAAAATAGTGTTAAGTAATCCTTATTAGAAAGAATATTATTTGAATGTATCCTTAGATTATTGTATAGATGGATCGAAATACACACTGTACTACAGAAGAAGTTGTAGTTGAACTGCGTATAAATGGAAAATCTTTACGAGAAATTCTTAACTGTCTCAACAGATCACTTCATTTTGTTCAAAAGGCGTTAAGAAACAATACAGCAATAGATAGACGTGATAGATTTCAAAAAACCACGGCGGCACCTGATTATGACATTGTCTCAATTTCAAACAAAAGACCCATTCCAGTCATCAAGACAGATCTCTGCCGAAATTGGAAATTCTGTTAGCGCTCCAATAGTTCGGCGACGCTTACAGAAGGCTAATCTTCCAGAAAGGATAGCTAGAAAAGTTCCTTTAATAAGCAAAAAAAATTTGGCGATGAGGTTACAGTTCGCAAAAAATTATATGTGACCCGGTCTATGAAAAAACATGCTGTTAAAGATAAACAATGCATTTCGTCAGTTTCTTAGTAGTTTTTCTTTTGCATTATGAACAGTCATGCCCAAAAGGCAAACCAAAAAATTCAAAAGAGCATAAATGAGATAAGTTCGTGTGTGTATATAAAGAGCGAAGTTTTTTTCAATGCAAAGCACAAACCAGTTTCTGACCCAGCGTTGTCATGTTTTGGGGATTTTATCCCAAAAAAAATCCCCAAATCCACTTTGACCAAAGAAGTCTGTAGCTTCATCTTCAAATCAAGATCCAAAAAAGAAAGAACTGAAGAAACCTGCGACTTCAACTGCAATAAAAACGAGCAACTTCAAAAGTTTCAACAAGGATATCGACGAAGAAAACTACTTAATACTGCAAATAAATATTTTTTGTGCAAAACAGTTTTTTTTTTTTGGTAAAATCGTTTTTGCAGCGTTCAATCCTGTATTTAAATTTTTCAATTCCATTTATTATCTTGATTCTGGATTTTCAATAAAATTCTTTCTTTCATTTGTGCTCTTCTTTCTCTACATTTTTAGCACACTTCTAAGCAAGTTAGGACTTTCTAGTTTTCACCACGTGAAAGAGCGTCTCAAAAACTATCGAAACCAAAAAAAAAGTGGAAAAATTATTTTTGAGTCATAAGCCACCTTTTCATAGGCCGGGTCACATATAAAAATTGGTCCGGACGTGAAGGCGAAAGAAAATAGAGAAATATTTTATAGATTGATGCAACTAAGATGAATTTGAACGATTCCGAAATAAATGTAAAACGCCCTAAAAGTAAAGAATTCCATGTAAGATTTACGAAAAAAAACTAGAACGATGAAGCATAATATATTAAAATTTGTTGGTGTATCTATTATTTTGATCAGGTGTGTATATTAAATTTATATCACCTTCTACAAGGATCACCACTTTTACACGAAATTTGGTTTAAACGTAAGCGCATAAAGTTAGCTTTCACAAAACTATAACATTTTTATATATTCCTAAAAATTTTTTTTAAAGATTGATTTTGGAGATTTTAAATTAAAACCCACCTAGTTGTTAACTCAGAAAAAAATATTATTTTTTTATTTTCCCACGTATCTTATGCCCCTATTGCCGTTCTCAACTAAGTTGGTTTGGCAACCCGACTTTGAGTCAACCAAATTATTTTTTTGGTGTTGTGGAACACAACGATTTTTCGTTGTATTTGACTCAACTGCTAATAAGCAGTTGTGTATATTTATCGTTTTTGTCAACCAAAATCGTACAAAGTGGTGAACCACAATACCATTAAACACAACCAAAAAGCCAACCTCATTTAAGTTGTGAATGGCAATACCGATTTATGAAAGACGACCAAATTATTAAAAAAAGTTGTGAACCGGAATAGGGGCATTAAATTTTGTTCGCTAACTACGAAAAAAATACTAGTTTATGGTTTAATGATGTCGATAGAATGGCCTAATTTTCTGTAGGGGTTGGTGCCCGCTAAATCCTGGTCAGACACTAAAAAAATCCGAATTTATCGATAAATATTTCGATTTCAAATAAGGTACTATACGTGAAAAACATGTCACTGTCAGAACACCCTTTAATTTTTAGTAATAGTCTACCTATTCTAGTCTACCTTAGGCCTTATACATGCAAATCACGCCACTATCGGAACACCCTTTAATTTTTAGGTTTATTTTTTTTAGACTTGCTTATATAGCGAACTAAGTTTTAATTACTGCTTGCATATTTTTAGTGTATTCCCCCTACAGTTCAAGTAATAAGCACATATTCGTGAATAACATCTCTCTATCGGAACACCCTATAAGTTTTAGTATTTGTTGCTATAGCGGCAACAGCTATACATCATCTGTGAAAATTTCAAGAGTCTACCTATTACGGTTCCAGAGATAAAAGGCGCCGACAGACGGACAGACATTGTAGTGAAAACAAGAGTTAAGAGTTAAATAATATTCTTCGTATGATTACATCTGCTCCTTGGTATATAAAAAACTCGAACATCCATAAAGATCCAACCGTGCCATCAGTTAAAAAAGAAATAACGAAACTTGCCATAAGGTATTTAAAAACGCTGCAAACTTGTCCGAATCCGCTAGCCCGTAACAAACTAAATGAACCTGGTTACATTCGACTAAGAAGGACAGACTCTTCTTCTCTCATTCGTATATCAGAGGGACGATCCGCAAATAACAGTAACCGTGACATACATTTTTTTTTGTCTAGCTCTGGCTGGACTTAACAAGTATATTTAATTTTTAAACTTAGATATGAGTTATTATTGAATTTTCAAATATATTGATACAATTAGAAAAAAAAATTTATAGGTATGTATTAATATATAATATAATATTCATTAATAGCAGATTCATTACCTTTTATAGGATTCTGACATCGGCGTAAGCAGTTAAGAGTCTTACGCCACTTTCCAGGTTGCAGGCTAATTTTGGGAGACAATGGAGAAATAAATTCGGCATCCAGAATTAAATTCTCTTTTTCACTAATATTATTAGTCGCAAAACAAACTTGTTTGAGACCTTGTTTAGTTTTCCATTTTTTTTTTACAAGTTCAAGTGGAGAAATTCCTAGAGAATATCTGGGGGGATAACTTTCTTTTTCAACCCGAGGACTTTTTATATTCTCGATGTACTCTACGTTAACTATAACATTGTCAATTATTGATGTAGCATTAAAACTAACTTCATTAACGTTTTTTGCGTTCTCTTTTTTATTACGTTTAAAATGCTGCAAGTCCCAAGATCCTATTGGAGATAGTGTACACTTGAATGGGTTATCAGAAGAGATGTTTCTGATAGGCGTTGAAACAACTTTGGAATTAAGCTGTTGTTTTTCCTTTTTGGGATTACTGTTCATCGGTACCTCAAGGTAATGAACGTTTACTGGAAGTGATTTTGTTGATTTCACGAGCTCTTCTCTTTCTTGCCATGGATTCTCATCGCAATCTAGTTTTGTTGATCCTGAGTGATTATAACTACTATTTTCATAGCTGGAGTTCATATTAAATGAAGCTCTTACATCTCGTTTTATAACATTTAATTCTCTTAAAAAACTAAATAAAGATTATAAAAAAGTTTTTTAACTTTTTTTTTTTTTGTTAACTTACGGTCTTTGGTCCAATAATTTGTCAAAGGAATCTTTCCATGCATCATCGGGCAACGTATCTTCTGCTGAAATATCCATAAGGATTACAGAAAAAAAATATATCACCAAATAAAAAATAAATAATAAACAAATCCTTCCGTTTATAAATTAAAAACGCATGTTAACAAAACAAACTCTGGGTTTCCAACAAACTTAAATACAGCGTTGCAAAAAATGGAGTATTTGGCGCAATTTCATTGAACACTAAAAAAATGCAACCAAATTTAAAAAAATAAAAGTTTTCAAAAAGCTCATAAATCATAATTTTTTGTTGAATTAAAAAAAAACTAAACCGAACTTAAAAGCTTTACACCTCTAGAACATAATTTTGCGGCTGTCACTTAAATCAATTAAGATTTAAAGGTGTAGTACGCAAGATAGTTTTTCACAAATAAAAAAAGTTTTTGCCAATAACTCATAAACTATTCGTGGTATAACATATATACCAAACGATAGATAATAAAAGCACGATTCAGAATTGGTATAGATCGTTTTTTGAAATACTATCATTCAAAAGTTATTAACCTACAAATATTGACAAATTCAAAAAATCGCTATATGGTACCACGAATAGTTTAGCAGTAATAAGCAACAAACTATTTACCTAATATTAGCGTTTTTTTCCATTGTGAAAATTTGTTGCTTAATAAGTTTTGATTACTAGTATTTCAGAAAACGATCTATACCAATTCTAAATTGTGTTTGTATTATCTATCGTTTGGTATAGGTCGCTATATGGTACCATGAATAATTTAGCAGTAATAAGCAACAAACTTTTTACCTAATTTTGTGATTTTTTTTTTACTTTGTGAAAGCTTGTTGCTTAATAACTTTTGAATGGTAGTATTTAAAAAAACGATATATTCCAATGAATTGTACTTTTATTATTTATCGTTTGGTATAGGTGGCTATATGGTACTAAAAAAAATATACAGGCATATTACAAGTTCCGCTCGGAATTGAAATGACTCCATAGATGCTATTCCGATCTCAATGGTTTTCAATTCTATAGATTACATGGGTTAAACCGAAAAAATACAAAACCACTTTTTAGGTATTAAATATGGCTACATAACTAAAATCTAGCAAAACAAATACTATCTACTTTGAAAGTCTATAAATTATAGAAATATTTGTGTTGTAGTTCAGTATTTCTTTTAGGCGGAAAAAAATATAGCAAAAATAGAAAAATATAAGAAAACAAATAACAAAATTAATTCCACATAGAAAATTGAAAGTGCTTTCATTGCGAACAACTTTTTCTTCTTACGTTTCTTATATAAGCAAAATAAGAAATCAATTGCATTTCCGAAATGAATTAACCTCTTTGATGCTGGATATAAATAATTAATTAAAATATTACGTAAAAAAAACTAATAATACGAGAGTACATGATAAAAACCAAAGCTAAATAAGATGCGCATAACAATTGTTTAAATTGTAAAAAAGCAAGCCAATTAAAATAAAAATTTTAAATAAAAATTTGTAATTTCCTTCAACACACCCAATAATGTTGTTGATTGTCGTACATTAGAGAAAACTTCAGCAGGCAAAAAAAAAGATTTGTTAATATTTAATGTTAATTTTTTAACATAACAATAATTATTATGAAATCTAATGTTACTTTAATTATAATGATTTTTTTATTTTTCAAAAAAAGCTTGAATTTAATTATACTATCTACTTGGAAAGTACTGTTACTGTGTGAATCAGACTGTATTTCCAGCAAGTTTTAAGTCAATAGTACTGCAATGTAAGTGTATCAACTATTGTAATAATAGAAGTATAATAAATGTATGTGAATGCAGATTGATTTACATTTGCTTTTAATTTAATAAAAATTATCCATACAAATTGTATTATTTGCGATTAATTTGCTTTTTAAATATCGCATGACTTATTAGTTCTTTTAGCCTAATGTCATGTTGAGGTTGAGTAATTTCCACACATTTTGTCATTTTCCAATTAATTCAATAAGCTTCAAAACAAGTCTAGTTCCATGAAGCATCACCAATAAAAAAATTATGCAGGGTGAAAGAGAATTAAAAAATAATAAGAAAATGAAAATAAAAAATAAAAAATTGATGGTCACCTTTATTTTCCGAGTTATTTGCCTCTGAACTTTTCATGAAACTGTGATTGTGGAAATATCCATCGAATGGTGCTAAAATTTTAAAAAAATTTAACCCGTTAAATACTGAATTATTTTTCCGCCGGGTGCAAGGATTTTCTCCTCTATGGTATAACCAACACCAGCTTCGAATACTAAAGTTTTCCCGCATAGCCGAACTTCGGCCAGGCGCAAGGATTTTCTTCTCTATCGCTTTCTAAAGGTTTTCTACGTACTATACACATGTTTTCATAAAAAAATTCATTGGTTCCTAAAAGGTAATTTTTTTTATAAAATTTGAGCACCACGTGTATCACGTGACGTGATAGATATTTCCAAAAGCTTAAAAAAGATACCCATATTGATATAATTTGTTAAAAAAATTTGTATACAATCACAGTTTTATATAAAAAGTTCAGAGGCCCATAACTTAGAAAATAAGGGCGACCGCCAATTTTTTCATTTTACATTTTCTTTATATTTTTAATTCACTATCACCCTGTATAATTTTTTTTTATTGGTCAAGCTTGATGGAACTAGACTTAAGGCTAAACTTCATATTTAATTAATATTGAAAAAAGTGCAAAATTATAAATTAATTGAACAATGCAAAAAACTCCACACGTGCTGTGTACAGCCCTAAACAGCTTCAAGTTAGCATAGTTAAAAAGTAAGTGTCAAAGAAAATCAAAAAGAGATAAGTTGACATTACTGCAAGCCATGCACACGAATTTGTTTGTTGTGGGAATTTAGCATTAGTAACAAAGTTTGACAGCTACAATTGAAACAAAAGAAGGGAAAAAATGTCAGCTGTTCGACTAACCTTACCTTGTTTATTCTACCATGTCAGGAACACTATTACCGTCAATTGTTTGTTTATCAGTTTGTCAAAGTCTGTTAGTTAATAACTTTTGAATGCTAGTATTTCAGAAAACGATATATACCAATTCTGAATTGTGATTTTATTATCTATCGTTTGTTCGCTATATGGTACCACGACTAGTTTCGTAGTTATAAGCTACAAACTTTTTTGATTAGGGAAAAATTATCTTCCGTACAACTCCCTTAAATCTTAATTGATTTAAGTGACAATTGCAACATTAGGTTCTACTGGAGTAAGGCTTTTAAGTGCAGTTTATTTTTTTTAAATTCAACAAAAAATTATAAGTTACTAGCATTTTAAAAACTGCAATATTTTTGCAAAAGTTTGTTTACATTTTTATCAAATGTAAACATGAAATAGTACTTTTTAAGCAACTCTGAAAATAGTTTGCTAGAAGAAAAACAAATCTATCTCATAAATTAAAATCTCATAATAGTCGACGCTACACTAAGTCGCCTTTACATTACAAAACAATGCTGTATTTTACGCTGTTTTTACACATGCAAGTAATTACATACAAGTTTTGTGTAGGTATATAATTATATGTGCAATGCTTCAACTTTAATTTGAATTAAAAGAAACAATGGAAATTGGAAAAAGATTTGTTTTTCGAATTTATAGTTAAAAGAAATAAAAATAAAATAACAAAATTATTGTAAGCGAATAAAATTCGCAGTGGACAAATAAAACACGACCTTTAAAGTTCATCACAATGTTCTTTTTCACACTTAAACAGCACTGTTCCTGATGGCAACGGTGTTGATGCTGGTTTACAATTTGACATTATTACGAAACCTTGGTCTAAATGTGCAAAATAAATTTTCCTCAGCAAGCTCTGCTGTCTCTTTCAGGGGTGTTTTCTCAACCCTTATCGCACGGTTTCCAACAACAAAAAAAAAACTAAACTTAAATAAAACCTATAATAAAAAAACATCATACACTCCACAAGACCTTGCATAATCCTGAACTAATATTATTTTAAACTTTTATACCCTCAATTTGTATCTGAAATAAAATAATGGTTCAAAACTCGGGTCTAGGAATAATAAGTGATTTAAAGCTTTTTGAGCTTTTTGTGGCTCTGCTAATACAGGCTGCTTCTTCACGAATTAAACAATGTGATTTAAATATTCCTAAAAGGAACTGCCAGCCCATAAATGGGTTTCCGTACTGAGTTTCACTTCAAATTAAAAAAATAAAAATTTCTTATCTTATTTTCTCTCTTTTTATTTATTGTCGAATTTCATTTCTTACGTAGTTTTTCCCAACAATCCTTTTTCCTTTTAGGATGTATCCACTTCTTTCTATTTTTGAATAGATATACTTTTGCCTTTGATGTTAACGACTTTTTTTGAATTCTATTAATATTACACAACAACAAAAATAACTATTAGTCTTTCTAATTTAAAACTTCAAAACTTCAAAAATTCCTTAAATCTCTAATTATTTTCTACTCATTTTATTTAAAACTTACATTATTTGCAGGATCAAATCCTTTCACTTTTAACACACAAAGAAATGGCTTATAAAGTTTTTCCTATTTACTAATTTATTTAAAAAATTTGTTATTTTTTGTTTCAAATTTCACTTTTAATTTTATCTTTTTCTTTTTAAAATTTTAGATTTTTCAAATCGCCAGCACAATTAATAATGATCTGTACTAATTTCTATTTAAACACAAATCACTAGCCACTATAATCTCCTTAAAACAAAACACAAACAAGATCAGTTCATAAAAAACATTTACCGAAAGTTAACAGACACAAAACTAAAACACACAAGTTCACTCTATATTTTAATTAAAAGGGCAATGTACTTTCCGTCCTTGAACTTATTTTGCCCACCTTTTCCACTTATTTCTTCAGAGAAAACTATGATATATTTTTTTTTTCTCTTAAGAAAATGTTGCAAGCCATGTGAAACATGGTCACTCCAATATTATTATTTACACTACTAAAATACAAGTGTGTAAACAAAAGCTCTTTTGTCTGCAGAAATGTTTCCATCAACATGTTTCTATAGACAAAAGCCAAAAGCTTATTAAAATATGGAAAGGACGAAAACAAAACAGAACAAAAAGTTACACAATACAGGCCAAATCTGACAAAATTATAAATACTATAAACTTAATTAAAAAAACAAAACACAAATAAAATAATCCAGAAACTAAAACATATTAATATAAACAAAAAGACATCTACAGAAACAAAAAAAAAACATACACCGGCAAACCACAACTAACCAACAATCCACAATTGAGAACAAAAAAAAAAAAACATTTGGTAAGTCTTGCTTCCCAATAAAAGTATATTTTTTTTTACTAACTCCTTTTATCCAAAACCAGGTCATAATCTCCACCATGGATTTTCTAGCCAGCCTCAACAAAACTCTGAGGTTTCTAATTGAATGCAGAAACAACAGTGTGACGGGTGGTCTTAAACAAAAGAAAACAAACATCATCCAGCGTAAAAGCAATTTTTACGCTTCTGGCGCTCAACGTAGGCTACACCCACGTCAATTACTACAACCAAGAAGTTTGCCGGGCATTAAATATGTAAGAATAATCTATTTCTGTAAAATTTGTTTGTGAATTTGGACTTCCCTAACCTATAAAAAAAAACTAATAAAAAAATCTACCACAGCAAAGTACAACCAGACAAAAGACTAGGTGTATAAATATAAAAAAATAATCAACATAAACACATAGACGGACACTGAATAGATTTAACTACCTAGTTGTAAATATTGCTCTGGTTACTAAATCTAAACTATATATATATCCTATTACTAAATTGCTTATTCCCCATTCCTACACCTATATTGCACTGATCCTTGAAGCTATCACTGCTTAATATCCTTTGCGTGATAGACCCCTAATGGTGATCCCTGTAAGGTTTCTAATTCGTACAAATTATTGCCTAAAACTCTTAACACCCTACATTTTACAAATTTCTTACAAAATGTTGCATTTCTATTTTTGGCAAAATCACTCAACACAAAATTCCTCTTATATACCTCCCGACCTGGTACAAACCGTACTAATTGGGCTCCTTTATTATACCTAAGTGAACTCTTCTCGTATACCCTATGCATGTTTTCCTTCATTGCATCTCGAAGCAGACTTATGCGATCCTTATCCTCTAAAAGAACTAAGTCGCTATCATCTAACGATTTAAGTTTCCTAGCTAGTTTATAATCCTTGCCTTGAAGTAAACATAGTGTTACCGAATAATGCCATAAAAAGACTAACACCTGTAGCAGAGTGAACAGAATTTCTTAGGGCTAATTCTATGGAGGGTAAGTTTAGGTCCCATTCCCTATGGTCATTATCTAAATATATTCTAATGGCAGCTAAAATACTTTGATTCACCCTTTCTGCAGCGTTTGATTGTGGATTTTGAAATCGTTTATCATCTTACCAAACTCTTTCGAAATAAATTGCTGTCCATTATCAAAGTGAATCGTTTCGGAAACTCCAATGTTATGAAACACCTGTTCCACCAAAAAATTCATGACATTTTTAGCTGTAGCCTCTTTCGTAGCCTTAATAAACACGAATTTTGTGAAGTGATCTAACACAATAAATATATAAGCATTACCGGATTTTGAGCGTGGATATTTACATAAAAAATCAATATATAACTTTTGAAATGGTCTTAAAGTTACTACTTCATTTCCTATTTCTGGCGATAATCGAACATTCACAGACTTACACTCCTTACATTTAGTGCAATTATTAATAAAATTTTTCACTTGAGTAATCATGTTTGGCCAATAATATTTTGATCTAATGCTAAACAAAGTTTTTCTTATTCCTCCATGGGATTTGTCTTCAGGTTCATGAGCTTGTTTAATTAATTCATTAGTTAGTGTACTAGGTACCCACAACTTCCACTTAAATTCTTCCAAGGCATCATCATCTGAAACTTGTTTTTTAAAACAAAACCATTTTCAACTTTCAGGTCTGGTAGATTTTCTTGATTGTTTTGAATCGTCTCTACTAATTCCTTATATTCTTTTGATTTAAACTCTGTAGTCTCAAAACCAATTATGTCTTCAGTAGAAAAGTTAACTTCTTCTACAGCTCGAGATAAAGTATCCGCCACTACATTTTTCGAACGTTTGCGATGTTGTATGACAAAGTCATAGCTTTGAAGCTGCAGTGCCCATCTGGCCAATCTTCCACTACAATCTCTCAAAGACATTAGCCATTTTAAACTGGCGTGATCAGTTATGACTGTGAACGGCATCAATTCAATATACGGCATCAATTCAATATATTTCTTAATGGCTAACACTGCTGCCAAGCATTCTTTTTCCGTTACACTGTAATTTATTTGAGCGTTGTTAAGTTTCATTGAAAAAATGCAATTGGTCTTTCATTGTTTTCACAATCTATTTGAAATAGAACTGTTCCCACACCAAAGTTCGACGCGTCACATTGGACATAGAATCTCTTTTTACAATAAGGGTGAGCCAGTACTGGCGTAGATTTCAATGCCCTTTTAGTTCATTAAAACAATTTATTGTTTCCTCTGTCATTTTGAATTTAATTCCTTTTCTAATAAAATCTGTCAACGGTGCAGTAATGGAAGAAAAATTCCGGATAAATCGACGGTACCCCCCAGCAGTTCAAAGGAAACTTCGTACCTGTCTAACAGACCTGGGAATTGGTATCTGTTTGATCGCTTCTATTTTCGCCGGATCAGTACGCATAACTCCTCCTCCAATAATAAAACCAAGATATTTCAACTATTTAAAACAAAATTTTGACTTTTTTATACCTATTGTTAGGTTAGCTTTTACCAAACATTCGGCAAATTTAGTTAATAATTTTAGATGATTTTCAAAATCTGCAGAAATTACTAGAAGATCATCTAAATAAATGAAAACATTGGACTTCAGCTCTTGTAGAATTGTCCATGAGTCTACACAGTCTTTGCGCGGCGTCACATAAACCGAAAGGCATTACCGTGTATTGATATAACGGAGGACCGGGTACAGTAAAGGCTGTGTAGGCTCTGGACTTCTTCTCTAAAGGAATTTGCCAAAAAGCAAATTTCAATTCGACACTGCTTGTATAGAATGTTTCATCAAGCCTACTTAAGATAGCTTCTATATTTTGAATAGGACAAGCATCCTTAACCGTAACATCATTTAGTTTCCTAGCATCAAGACAAAGTCTATTTTTACTTGGCTTTCGCACTAATGTACACCTATTGTTCCATGGACTTTGACTTCCTTCAATAACTCCTAGTTTTAACATCTCGTCTATTTCAGCATATATCAAATTTTGCACTGCGGGTGAAACCGGGTAACATCTCTCCATAATTGGTGTGGCTCCCTCTACTAATTCTATTTGGTGACATTCTAAACTCGTTTTTCCAAGACCCTGTTTTTACAAAAGCTTTAAATATCTCTTTGACTTCTAGTTAAATTGTGTTATCCACGTTATCTAGTTCTAAAGGAAAATCTTCAGCCAACTTTTCTATAACAATTTCATCATTTTTAAATACTCGTGGCGCTAAATCAAATTTTTTCCAAAAATCAACCTCTAAATAAGCTTCTTGAATTAAATCTGGACACAAATAAAAATCTATTTTGTTTACATTTTGTTCAAACTCTACATCAGCACTTACTTTACCTAATACATTATGTTCCCTACCCCCTGTTTTAATGTTTACAAAAACTTGCTCTATTTTCAAATCTAAAGCGTACACTATATCCTGAAAATTTCTTCCCAATATACTTACTGATGCGCCTGAATCTAGTAACCCTTTAACCATCTTCTTCCCTTTCGTTATACTAGCTAAAGCTCTTGGATCTTCTTCCGTCATGTTGATTATGGCAGAGCACAACCTAACTGACGATTTAATTTGTTTAAACCTATCTTTCTGTGCCTTAAACCTATTTCTGGTCTGACGAATTTGTTTAAGTTTTGATAATCTACCTTCCTCAGCAAATATTCTTTTCCTAGCTATATTATAATTTCTTAATCTATCCTGGTATGAACTATTTACTTTTTCGATTTTCTTAACCGGACTCATATTTTTAACCAATCTAATCTCTCTTCTTTTGTTTTGTCTTTTCAGTATAGTACAAATTTTATTTTCTTGTGCTGCCTGAGTAGCTAAATCTTCTTTATCCACCTGTGTTCAAACGTCTCTTACATAGATTCGGGAGTTTGTGTGGAGCGTGTTTCTCCCGCCTTTGACACACTCCTCACCGAGTTTTCCGTACATCTTGGACATTTGGGCGTGATAACTCCTACCATCCCACATCTATAACAAAACAGATTCCTTTGGGCTGATGGACAATCAACAAAAGAGTGACCTTGAACACTGCAATTCCAGCAAACCAATTCCTCCGAATGATTCCGTTGTTTGTTATTTTTAAGAAGTCTCATTTCTTCGACATGCTCCTGATATTTTTCTTGCGGAATTTCACATACTTCATCTACTACTCTTTTGGGATACATTACTCGAGTTGGAACTGTTGAAGCATAATGGTCCTTTTTTAAATAATTTCTTTCTATTTCTTTACATTCATCTCTGAGTTGTTCTACAGTATATATTTTCATAGAATACAATATCTTGGACAAATTTAATCTGAGATTTCTTTTCATAATTCTAATGACTTGATGCTCGGGCAATGGTGTTCTCAATCGAGCTCTCAATTTTCTCATTGATGAAAAATATGAGTCGATCGACTCACCAGGTCTTTGACGACGCTCCTCAAAATCCCGCATGAATTCATATTCACTTCGGTTTGAGCCATATAGCTGAATCAAAACTTCTTTTAAATCTGACCACTTTTTAATTTCCTTTTCCTTTATTATTGACCAATACCATTCTTTGGCTTCACCTTTAAGTAATCTATGAAAATCCCTCATTATTTCTATCCATAAACAGCAGTGATATTTTTGTAAATATTCAACTCTAAAAATAAAATCTTCTATATTCAAATTGTCTGTATTGCCATCAAACGCAACATCCCATTTGTCAATCCTTAAGGACGATTGAATGGTGTCAAAACCCTTAAATTATTTGAAAGCGAACCACTGTTCAAAGGAGCGTTGTGAAAATCTAATCTTCTAGGCATCATTTGCTGAATCTCTATTCTGTCTCTACCTAAAAAATTTTCTTCTTCATAAGATTTATTTTCTTCTGAAATGCCCCCTGATGCAACATCTTCAGATGATTTATTAATTATCGTTATTTTTTGCATTTCTTTTATTTTTTATCTGAGCGAGTAACTGACGTGATCATTTAATTATTTCCAACTCAAAATAATTTAAAAATAATTTATGTCAATCTCCACAAACAATTGGCTTATAAAAAAAAACAAAATAAAAATCGCTAAACTTGAAACTAACTTACCAAATGAGTTATCAATTAAAAGGAAACAAAAAAAGTAAGAAAAACAAAAAATATGTATGTTAAAATAAACAAATTAAAAATAAAATAATAATACTAAAAAAAAACTAAAATTAAAATATACATAAAACAATGACAAAAAGAAAATTTAAATATACTTAAACAAATAAAACAAAAAGCAATCTAACAACGTATACACAAGCAATACTTTAAATTAACAAAGGTTTTCAGATTCTCAAATTTTCAGTTTGTATGATTATGTGTTGAATTTATCTTTCTTTCAATATAAAATCGTTGGTAACATAAATATGTACTATACCTTTACATATGCCCTGTGGTGCGCTAATCTAGTAAGAAAAATACAATCTTGAAACAACCATAAGAAAATAGATTCTTATGGGACTCAAGGTAAAAAGCATAGATTGTGCAAACTGAGCAATTACTTCAGGACACAATCTTACCACTTTTTTAAAATTTATGACTTAATAGTGCAATCAAACCTGAACCGTTTGGTCACTAATCATATACCATAATATAAAAACTACTATATTAAATTTGTTTAAATTGAATCAGATTTTTTTATTTTTGTTTTAATTAACTAAATATCTGAATAACACTCCGATTCACAATCGAAACTTTTTTCCTTCGAGTTAAATCGAGATATTGTTATACAATTATTTTAGTTAATTAAATTAGAGTATGTTTTTTTGGATCTTTTTTATTTTAACCATTGGGCGCCATTTTACTAATACGAAACCTTGGTCTAAATGTGTAAAATAAATTTTCCTCGGCTAGCTCTGCCTCTCTTTCAGGGGTGTTTTCTCAACCCTTATCGCACGGTTTCCAACAATAAAAAAATACTGAAAAAAAACTAAACTTAAATAAAACTAAAACCTATAATAAAAAAACATCATACACTCCACAAGACCTTGCATAATCCTGAACTAGATGTTTTTGTTCAGTTTCGTTGCCCATCCCTACCAACAATTTCTCACATCTTCAACACATATTTAATATATATATATGAAAACGAATGTTGTAATGAATATACAAAAAGAAACTTAATCCTTTATATAAAGAACAAACATATACATAAATCACAAAAAGAAAAGATAAGGAAAGGACCGTACTAAATAAAAATTTCGAGCTAATAAAAAAAAATCTTTTAAAAACACTATCGACACTCTAAATATGCCTACCCTAAAAGAGCTCTCTGAGGGAATTCCATTTTTCATTTTAAAAATCTAAATTACTATTTTTTACCGCGGATAAATAACTATTAGTTCGATCCCTTACTAACAATACACTTAAACACACAAATACTCTTACTTCACTATTTTAATATTTATATTTTTTTCTTTTGCTAAATTAACTTTAAAATTTATGTACGACCCTAATATTATTTTAAACCAGAGTTAAACATTTCATAGCACAATTGTGCTAAAACAATCACACGTATACTCTTACGCTCTCGTATTCAGTCGTCGTCAAAGCGAATTCATACCAGGTGTGAGCAGTAGGACAACAACTACAACAAGACATCAACTTTGACATTAGATTAGCAGATATGAAACCATGTATTTTTTGACAAGACATTAGCAAAAAAATGAGAGCAAAAAACTATCAGCTGGGCTATCAACTCCACCTGGTATGAATTCGCCTTGGTCGTCGTTTAGGTATTGATGACCACAAATCAGACCAGATAAGACACGAAAATTTGAGTGTTGCCAAATCAAAGCTTTCGTTCGAAAGGGATAGCAAGAGTTAATGATTTTCTTATATTACTATCTCTTTCTGGTTATAGCTGCAATTTGACATTTTATTGTTTACAAAATAATTTGTGAAATTGCTGAAAAATTTTAATTTCTGTGAAAAATTATGTTTTAAAATAATTTGTGGCTAAAATAATACATAAAGAAAAACCATCCGCAGGCGGCCAAATAAAAATATATAAAAGGAAACAAACAACAGGAAAAAATGTAAGTATAACAAAGGTTTTCTATTGAAATAAATTTGTTTATAATTAAATTATTTTGCTATTTCCGGAGTCGCCGATGCATAATGGGCTGCCCAAAAGGGGAAAAACTTCATCAGTTTCCGAGAAATCCGACGAAGTAAGTATTTACTTGGTTAAATTTACTTGGCTAAATTTTAAATTTACATGGTTACATTTTATATGCAAATTATGCCTCTGAACATTTCATATGAAATTGTGATTGTGTACTACATTTTTGAACAAATTGTGTGAATATGGGTATCAATATAAAGCTTTTGGAAATATCTATCAGGTGGAGCTAAAACTTTAAAAAAATTTAACCCATTAAGAATCGGTGACATTTTTTGATGAAATTTTATGCATAGTACGTAGGAAAATTTTAGTAAGCGAAGCCGGTATTGGTCATACCACAGAGGAGAAGATTCTTGTGTCCGGCCGAAGGCCGGCAATGCTGGAAATCTTTAGTAAGCGAAGCCGGTGATGGTCATACCATAGAAGAGAAAATACTTGCGCCCGGCCGAAGGCCGGCTGTGCAAAAAACCTTTAGTAAGCGAAGCCGGTGTTTGTCATACCATAGAGGAGAAAATCCTTACGCCCGGCCGATGGCCGGCTATGCAAAAAACCTTTAGTAAGCGAAGTCGGTATTGGTCATACCATAGAGGAGAAAATCCTTGCACCCGGCCGAAGGCTGACTATGCAGGAAACCTTTAGTAAGCGAAGCCGGTGTTGGTCATACCATAGAGGAGAAAATCCTTGCGCCCGGCCGAAGGCCGGCTTTGCAGGAAACCATTAGTAAGCGAAGCCAGTGTTGGTCATGCCATAGAGGAGAAAATCCTTGCGCCCGGCCGAAGGCTGGCTATGCAGGAAACCATTAGTAAGCGAAGCCAGTGTTGGTCATGCCATAGAGGAGAAAATCCTTGCGCCCGGCCGAAGGCTGTCTATGCAGAAAAACTTTAGTAAGCGAAGCCGGTGTAGGTGTTCGATTTAAGGGTTTTATTTGTTGTTATATTTAACCGACTTCAAAAAAGAAGGAGGTTATCTTTTCGTATGAATGTTACTTTTTTATGTATGTAACCACAGAACTCAGCCATTTCTAAACCGATTTTAAAATTTTTTTCTTTATTTGAAAGGTTATGCTTTCAGTTTGGTCCCATTTTAAAAACAGTTCATTATATTAAAAATTAAAGGGTGTCCACATACAACATACATAGTTTTTAAGTGTATTAAGAACCGTAAAGGGTAACAAATTAAAATTTTAACAAATTGCGTGTCGCTATAGCTCCCAACAGCAGAAATTAATAAAAAAAAAAAATTTAAAATTTAAAGGGTGTCCCCATAGGTAACGTAATTTGAACTATTTGGGCCTATCTTTTGAACCGTTATAGACAAAACCTTGAAAATTTAACATAATGTCGATTACTATGACCGTTATAATAAAATGTATAAATATTCAAAATTTTAAATTAAAGGGTGCTCCAATAGTTCATTTAATTTGATGTATATGGCCATACTTTTGAACAGTTGTACACAGACCGCTGAAATTCACAAAGAACCTGTATTGCTAAGTCCGCTATAACAAAAAGTATAAAATTTTAATTTGGAGATAAAAGAGTGTCCCAATAGTTAATGTAATTCTATGTATGTAGCCAAACTTTTGAACTGTTATAGACAGACAGCTGAAATTTACAACGAACCTGTACTGCAAAGTTCACTGTAGCAAGTATACAATTTGAATTTAAAAAATAAAGGGTGTCCCCATAAATTATGTAATTTGATCTATATGGCTCTATCTTTTGAACCGTTAAAAACAAACACTTGAATTTGTTATTATTAACTGAAAACTGGTAGAAAAAATTCTTGTATTTGATTATAATATATATTATTTAATATTCAAACAGGTTTTCACCATACGAGGAATAATTGCCCTGAGTTGGCAGGGCTTTTTTACTAATCCTGACTACAAGCTCAAGGTAAAAAAATATATTACAAGTTTAATTTAAAATTTTTTAATATTTATATGTAACTTTAATTTTTCTAATTGCAGTTTTCTAATAGCGTAAACAGACGACAGAGTTAATGTGCATTATCAGTCTTAATTCAAATAAACTTGTGTGTTAACATGACATGATGTGTTTTCCTGAATACTATCACATCTGAACAAACAAGTAAATCGGCAGCAGCAGGTATCCATATCAACCACAAACTCTTATATATTACATTTAAAATTTGTTAAAAATTCTTTAAACTTTTTATTCTGTTAGACAATTAAAATACAATTGTTTGTTTGTTTTTATACTTAAAACCTTTATTTCTTACACAGTTTCGAAATACTTGTTAAACAACTAATTACAAATAGCAAAAATAAATACAAAAAATATATATTTGTTTTTAATCATCTTGAACACATTGTAAAATTTTACAAATTATACATATACGAGTATATACTCTCATTGATATTGTTTTATTCAAATGAAAATATAATGTAATCAATTGTTAGTTGTGTTTTTAAATTTTGTATAATAATTGAGCATTTAAGAGTTAAATCTAAATAATGAAAACATTAAATATATTATATTTAGTTTGTATGTTTTAACCATACTTGAAATTAAATTAATTAAAATAATTATTTAAATAAGAACAAAAAATTTATTTATTTATTACCGAACTACCTTACAATTAAAATTATAAGATAATATAAAAAAAGAGCTTTAGCATCATGGGCCGTTAGCTCTGCATTTTATAAATACAAACAAAAACAATAAAAAAAACTTAAATTAAAAAATTTAACAAATCAATTAAAAAATAGTACAAGAAAAATATTAAAACAAAGATTTCAATTTAATACTATACTTTGTAGGTACATATGTATAAAGAACTTATAAATATTTTGAGTCAGGCAAAAATATATAAATTTATGTATCTATAAGAATGACTTTATATAAACGTAAAATAAAAACTTTAACAAATAAATATTCAAACCGAAATTAAATTCTTTTATTTAAATTCAAATAAAGTAAATATGTTTTTTTTTTTTACTTGAAGATATTTAATAATTATGATTAAGATTTTAACTTTGGCTTCATAGGCGTAGTATTTTCAAGTGGTGCAACATGACAACCCATTGGAGTGATTGAAACGTCAACCGATCCATTTACCATTTATTGCTTGCAATTCGTTTTCGTTTCTGGCTTTTTCACAAAACAACGTATCGTTTTCATTTCATAACTTGCGTACAATGCGATAATAATAGCGGCACAATTTACCTTCAAAGAAAATGCAATTTATTAGAAGTTGTATTTATATCACAGGGTATTGAAATTGTTTTGCTTACCTTAATTTTTATCGAGAAATACGCATTTATATCATAAGGCAATCGCGGCTGATTAATAAGAGCAATGAATGATAAAAGCATGTGGATCATTGCTTGGCTCACGTATATATGTATTAAAACTTTCCACCGAATCCATTAACTGAAACGAGCAATTGTTAAATCGATACGAATGCATCCAAATTCACTAGATAAATATATTTATTTATATATTTGTAAAATATATACATGTATATATTATCTATTAAGTTTCCACCATAATATTCAAAAACATTTCTTTGCAACTTTGTACATGAAGCTAACGTGCACTTCGCCGGACAACCATTCATGTAATGCATATAAGCATCTACATATATTGCACAATTCTTACGAAGTCCCATACATATTTAAAGTTGTTTATCATAAGATCTCTAATAATTTAGCCAGGACTTCTTCATTTCCAACAGCATTTGTGTTCAATTTGTTCTTGAATTCTGTTGAATTGAGATTTCTTGAACAAATACCACTAGCAAAATTTTGATTGCCAATTTCTGTAACAACTTTATGCACATGTTTAATTTTTTTAGCTTTTAATAGCACTTTGGAACCACCGCAACATATTTTTATAAATTTTAAGTTCTTTACTTCACGGAAATTTATATACTTTTAACTTTTTTTACAAAAATATAATTTTTGCTACAGTTCAATTTAAATTTTTTTGTTTACTTCATCGATAACATATGTTTGAAATGGCTATGTATAGATGTTTCTGTTAACTCATTGCGATGAATATTATTGGTTATTTTTTTATTCACTCTATCGTAAGCTGTTAGTACGTATGATAATGTACTTTTTTAAACGTCACAAGTGGGTAATCTGGTTAGTAATCTGTGTTGATGACTACACATGTGCGGATGCTTACGCATTTTTTTCAGGTTTTTTCTTGTTTTTTTAGTAAATCTTATCCAGCGAACATTTTGAAGTCAGAATGATATGTGAAAAATATTTCATGATAAATAATGCATTTGGTAACATGCAATGTCTTCTATGTTACCAAATGTTTAAAGAAAATAGGGAATATGTTATCAAAAGACATTACGATTCTTTTCATAGTGACATGAAAAGTTTCGAAGGTAAGAAAAGAAAGGATCATTTAGATATGGTAAAAAACATTTATGTAGAAAAAATAAAAGAATGGCTACTTGGAGTTGATGAAAACAAAGCAAGGACAGAAAATAAAAATATAAAATTGGAGGTATCAAGCTTAATAAGCTTAGATATTGTTAGGCATGGTAGGCCTTTCACTGATGGGATATTTTTTTAAAAACTTATTAGAAAAAGTTTTTGAAAAGCTTAACTATAACACTAAGTTTTCGGCCCCAAGTGTAGTACGAAGTATTGGTCATATAGGAAATTCGGTGGAATCCGCTATTAGGGGAAAAAAAAAAATTGTGAGTATGTTTCTTTTTGTTTAGATGAAAGCACGGACATTAATGATCTTTGCCAATTTTTATTATGTATTCGCTGCGTGGATAGCAACTACGAGGTTTTTCATGGAAATGTAACAGGCAAGCTTTTATATGAAGTAGTCAGTGAAAAGCTTTTTGATATTATAGGTAGAAAGAAAATTGTTGGAGTCTGTATAGATGGGGCAAATGTAATGACCGGAAAACACGAAGGCTTCATAGGTTATCTAAAAAAAAACCAAATATCAGTTTTAAGCTTTCACTGCATTATTCACCAGGCCGCTCTTGCATCAAAATTTTTATCCAATCATGCCAGTATGAAGACTGCAGAGTCTATAATTAATAAAATAAGAGGAGGCGATCAAGCAGAAAGTTTGTTAATTTTTTAAAAAGCAAAAACAGCGCATATAATGACCTTAAAATGTAAACTGAAGTCCGCTGGCTTAGCCGTGGTGATTGTCTAAATAGGTTATTTAACTTGAGGGAAGAAGTGCTGCAGTTCTTAGAAACTGAACTGGGCAATACAGGCTTTAAAAGATAAAAAAATTATTTTAGATTTAGTATTTTTGGCCGATATAACCACTTTTCTGAATGACTTTAATTTAGAACTGCAAGGAAAAGAAAAAAACTTGTGTGATCTCTCTAAAATTCTATTTAATTTTAAAACAAAAATATTTTTACTCATCTCTAAAGTTCAAGCTGGTGACTTTTCAAGTTTTCCAAAAACTTCTCTAATATATGTCAAACAGGACGATGGCACAACATTTGAATATACAGCAGTACTTGAAACATTTTTCATAACTTTCAGGACAGATCTGTAGATTTTGAAAATATACAGCAATTTATTGGTCTTTTTGAAAACCCTTTTAACTGCGATGTTACCACGTATGAGTTTGATATACAATCTGAACTGATAATACTACGAAGTGAAATAAATATTCCGAAGGTAAATAATATATTAGATTTTTGGAAAAACTTGGATAAAATATCATACCCCAAAATTACAAAAAAATGCCTTAAAATATTTGTCATTATTTCCCCCTACTTACCTCTGTGAGCAAATTTTTTCAGACTTGAAATTTATTTGTACAAAGCAGCGAAATAAGTTAAGCTCGGTACACTTAAAAAATATTTTGTTAGTAAGAAACTGCCATAAAAGCATAAATAATGATAACTTTGTAGGTTAGTGGTTAAATTAAAAAGATTTTCGAAGACATCAAGCATAAGAACTCTTCCTATTTTTCGGTTTCTATTTTTTACTATTATAAATTATTTATTTATTACTATTATAACGTATTTATGCAATTTATACAATAAAAATACGTAACTATTTAATTGGAAAAGGGTAAAATATTTCTTAAATAAATTATATTTGAAATGATGCACTTTGTGTTTGTTGGGTAATTCTCTCTCATAATACAACCTCATTTTTAGTTTTGTTTACCCCTGTTTTAAACTGTTATACCCTCAATTATTATGTGAAATAAAATAATGGTTCAAAACTCGGGTCTAGGAATAATAAGTGATTTAAAGCTTTTTTGAGCTTTTTGTGGCTCTGCTAATGCAGGCTGCTACTTCAAAAATTAAACAAAGTGGTTTTAATATTCCTAAAAGGAACTGCCAGCCCATAAATGGCTTTCCGTGCTGAGTCTTCAAATTAAAAATAATAAAAATTTGTTACCTTATTTTCTCTCTTTTTTTTATTGTCGAATTTCATTTCTTACGTAGTTCTTCCCAACACTAATTTTTCCTTTTAGGATGTATCCACTTCTTTCTATTTTTGAATAGATATACTTTTGCCTTTGATGTTAACGACTTTTTTGAATTCTATTAATATTACACAACAACAAAAATAACTATTAGTTTTTCTAATTTAAAACTTCAAAAATTCCTTAAATCTCTAATTATTTTCTACTCATTTTATTTAAAACTTACATTATTTGCAGGATCAAATCCTTTCACTTTTATCACACAAAAAAATGGCTTATAAAGTTTTTCCTATTTACTAATTTTTTAACAAATTTGTTATTTTTTATTTCAAATTTCACTTTTATATTTTTTTTATCTTTTTCTTTTTAAAATTTTAGACTTTTCAAATCGCCAGCACAATTAATAATGATCTGTATTAATTTCTACTTAAACACAAAACACTAGCCACTATAATCTCCTTAAAACAAAACACAAACAAGATCAGTTCATAAAAAACATTTACCGAAAGTTAACAGACACAAAACTAAAACACACAAGTTCACTCTATATTTTAATTAAAAGGGCAATGTACTTTCCGTCCTTGAACTTATTTTGCCCACCTTTTCCACTTATTTCTTCAGAGAAAACAATGATATATTTTTTTTTCTCTTAAGAAAATGTTGCAAGCCATGTGAAACATGGTCACCCCAATATTATTATTTACACTACTAAAATACAAGTGTGTAAACAAAAGCTCTTTTGTCTGCAGAAATGTTTCCATCAACATGTTTCTATAGAAAAGCAAAAGGCTTATTAACATATGGAAAAGACGTAAACAAAATAAAAAGTTACACAATACAGGCCAAATCTGACAAAATTATAAATACTATAAACTTAATTAAAAAAAAACACAAATAAAATAATCCAGAAACTTAAACATATTAATATAAACAAAAAGACATCTACAGAAACAAAAAAAAAAACATACACCGGCAAACCACAACTAACCAACAATCCACAATTGAGAACAAAAAAAAAAAAAAACATTTGGTAAGTCTTGCTTCCCAATAAAAGTATATTTTTTTTACTAACTCCTTTTATCCGAAACCAGGTCATAATCTCCACCATGGATTTGCTAGCCACCCTCAACAACATTCCCCACTCTCTTATACATTCTGTGATGTATCGATTTTGATGTATTTAAACTCTCCTCTTTTATCTCTTCTTTCAATTTCCAAACCTAAGTAATAGCTAATAGGACTATGATCGATAGCATCAACGTGTTGATTAACATTTTTGACAATGAGCATGTCATCAACATAAATAGCGATTATGTTAACTTCTTCACTTCTTCTCATTATATGTATATACACAGCTATCACTTTGACATCGATTAAAGCCAAGACTAGGTAAAATTTCGTTAATTTTTTCATTCCTATCTTTCCCTGCTTGTTTGAGACCATAAAGAGATTTATTTAATTTACAAACTTTGTTTTTATTATTTTGGTCTTCAAACATTTCCGGTTGATACATGTATAGTTCTTCTTTTAATTCACCATTTAGATAGGCTGAAACTATGTCCACATGGTTAACTAATAATCGGTAACGTGCAGATAATGCTAATACTAGTCTGAATGTACAGTGACGAACAACTGGCGCATATGTGTCGGTGTAATCTACACGGGGCTTTTGAAAACATCCTTGGGCTACAAGCCGGGCCTTGTATTTTTCAATTGATCCATCAGCCAATAATATTTTTGTTTTCTGGGCGATCCACAAGATCCCAGGTTTTATTTTTGTTAAGAATTCCTTACGTAGTGAAAACTTACTTGATCCGGTTGACGAATATAATTGAAAAAAGCATAAATCAATTTGTTCAATTTATAAAATACATAAGTTTAATTCAGTATATAAAAGTGATGTTACATCGAATAATATAAAAAATATAATAATGAAAAAGGAAATAAAAAATTTAGAGTTACATTGAAAACTGTTATAACTTTCAACATAGTTGTATGCATTTGGGTTGCAAGAAAGGTTGCATTTTTCTAACAAACTCCCCCTCAAACCAAATGCGAGTTTAAAATACAATATTAAAATTCAAAAAAAATTACAATGTTAATTTAAGTAAGTTACAACAATATAAATGCTTCTGCTTAGCTAAAATTTTTGTTAAAATGTCTGCTGCATTATCAATTGTTGTAATGTATTTTACATCTACTTCATTGTCTTCGTATTTTGCCCTAATATAGTGATACCGGATATCAATGTGCTTGCTTTTCTTATGCACTGTTGGATTTTTCACTGTAAATATTGCGCTCTGATTGTCACAAAAAATCGGAGTGGGAAATGCGATGTCGTCTTCGAATCCCATCTCTTTAAGTAGACATCTGAAGAAAACGGCTTCTTTTGTACCCTGGCACAAAGCTATGTACTCGGCTTCCATAGTACTAAGAGCAACTGCTGCTTGCTTTCGCGACTCCCATGCGATAGGACCACCTGCCATAAATGCTACGAAACCTGAGTAGGATTTCCTGTCAGAAGAATCACTTGCCCAGTCTGAGTCCGAAAACATTTCAAAATTTTTGCAATTATTAGAATACGTTATCTTAGCTTCAGGATATTTCTTAAGATATCGGAGAACATGCTTAACAGCTTCGAAATGTTCTTTATGTGGATGTGTATTGAATTGCGATAGTTTCGACACTACGTGTGTCAAATCCGGTCGAGATATAACCGATAAATACATTAACGATCCAATCAGACTTTGATATTTTGTTGTCTCCAAATTTTCGCATTTATTTTTACATTTTTCTATAACTGTACCACTTGGCAACAGAGTGGCGGCAGGTTTGCAATTTGACATACCCCATTGCTCAAGCAAATCTTCAGTGTAACGTTTTTGATGTATGGAAATGTCACCTCTAACACCATTTCGATTGATTTCCATACCCAAATAAAAAGAAACAGGGCCTTTATCAATTGCTTTAACTTTCTTATTTAAATTGCTTATAACATTTTGCATTCCTTGTTCAGTAGAACATGCCAATAGCATGTCATCAACATAAATTGCGATTAAACATAATTCGTTATTGTTGCGTTTTACATACACGCATGTGTCAGATTTACAACGTTCAAACCCCATTTCAATTAATATGTCGTTCACCTTTCTGTTCCATTCCCTACCAGCTTGTTTTAAGCCGTAGAGAGCTTTATTAAGCTTGCATACCTTATCCGGATGCTCTTTATCTTCAAAAAATTTTGGCTGCATCATAAAAACGTCATCTGACAAATCTCCGTTTAAATAAGCGGCTTCTATGTCTATATGATTCACCAACAGTTTATGTCTAGCAGACAATGCTAAAAATAGTCTTATTGTAGAATGTCTCACTACAGGCGCGAATGTTTCACTATAATCCACGTTGTACTTTTGTGAACATCCATGTGCAACTAACCTTGCCTTGTATTTTTCAATATTTCCCTCTGGTGAACGTTTTACAACAAAAACCCATTTGCACCCAATTACGTTTTTATTATTTGGTTTATCTACCAAGTGCCAAGTTTTGTTTTTAATTAAAGATTTATATTCTTTTTGCATTGCTTCTTTCCATTCTGCAGAATTTTCAGATTTTAGCGCTTCATCAACAGTACTTGGACTTTCAATTACAGAATTTAACATTTCTGTATTATTTTCAAATGTATAAACTTTTCGTGGCCTGCCTCTTTGTTGTGTTCTAATTAATTTAGGTCTTCCTCTTTTTCTTTTGTTTTCTGTTTCTTTACTATCTTTACTATCAGATTCACTGCTAGATCTTGACCTTTTTCTCTTGTTTACTATTTCATTGTTATCAAATTCATTAGTAGATAGACTCACCTGTTCGCCGTTATCAACCTGTTGAGAATCACAATACTCATCTTGAACTACTGTGCTAACTTCTTTTTCTCTATGTTGTTGTTGTTGTTGTTTAAAAACGTTGCAATAAAACACTTCATTTTCATCAGTTTCAACTGGCGTTTCGTTAAACGAATTTTCAAAAAATATTACGTCGCGGGCAATAATTATTTGTCTTGTGTTGGGGTTATAGAAACGATAACCTTTTGTTTGAGAATGGTATCCAACGAATTTCATTTTTAAACCTTTTGGCAAGAACTTGCTGCCTTTTGGCCTTACACCTTTATTTAATACGATCGCATCACATCCAAATATTTTAAAATGACAAACTGACGGCGTGTTACCTGCCCATCTTTGGTAAGGTGTCACATCACCAAGGACATTAGTGGTTGATCTATTTCTTATATACACTGCCGTGTTGACAGCTTCGCCCCATAAACTTTGTGGTAGTTTAGACTGTTCTAATAAACAACGAGCCATTTCGACTAGTGTTCGATTAGCTCTTTCAGCAACACCATTTTGTTGCGGGGTGTAACTCACAGTCGTTTGGTGGACTATCCCTCTTTTGGAAAAATACTCTTGAAATTTTGAATTAATATATTCTTTCCCATTGTCGCTTCTGACAATTTTAATTTGGCGGCCAGTCTGCTTCTCCGCAATCGCAGCAAAATTAACAAACGCTTCAAATGCATCACTTTTGTTTTTCAAAAAATGTACTGATACATAACGAGAATAATCGTCAATGAAGGTCATGAAATATGTAGAGCCTCCAACAGATTTTACTCCAATCGGCCCGCATAAATCGGTATGCACAACCTCCAACAAATCTTTTGTTTGTACACCGGAATACTTTTTGAATGGCTTGACTGTAATTTTGTTTACAGCACAAGTGACACAATTAATATTATTAAACTTTTGGAAATTTAATCCCTTCACCATGTTTTTGGCTGATAACTTCTTCAAATCATTTAAGTTGATATGCCCGTATCTACAATGCCATTTTTCTGCCATAGTTTTTTCTTTAATATTATTCAATTTTTCACTTTTTTTAATTGTTCGGCCTTTTGCAATAAATAACCCATCACTTAAAACAGCTGACAAAATTTTTTCGCCTTGTTTACTTTTAATGAGAGCTTTTTTGCTTTGGAAGTGAACAGAATAACCAGCATTTAGGATTTTGTTGATTGAAATAAAATTGGAATGTAATTTGGGTACATACCAAACATTATGTAAAATAAGATTGCAGAATTCTGTTTTTATTTTAACTTCACCAATCCCTGCTGCACTTATGCTCTCACCAGATGCAAGAACAATTTCTTGTTTTGCCTCTGTTAACTTTGTAAAATATTCTTTTCTCTCACACATATGCGAGGTCGCGCCACTGTCTAAAATAAATTTTTCTGTTAAGTCGTTAACATTCTCATGTACTGCACATGCAAAATCTGTATTTTGATTATCTTTACATTGTGAGCGAAAATGCCCTTTTCTTCCACATCGATAACATATTATGTTGCTAACATCGAAAAGCTTCTTACCATGATCTTTTGTAAAACGATTTTGGGGGTGATTATTATTATTGTTGTGGTTGAACTTACTGCTGTTGTTGTTGTTGAACTTACTGCTGTTGTTGTTGAACTTTTTGCTGTTGCTGTTGAATCTTTTGTTTCTTTTATTTTCTTCATTGGAATTAACGGCGAATACTGTTTCGTTTTGGATGTAGTTTTTATTAGTTTGTCGTAGCTCTTCTTCAAGTATTTTGGAGATTAAGTTGTCAAAAGTAGGTAATTTGTCTCTGCTTTCTATCGCTATAACAAAGTTTTCCATTTCATCGGGTAGACTACAAAGCAGCAAAATCGACAATAGATCTGCGTTTAAAACAATATCAATTTTCTTTAGTTCGTCGACAATTGAACTAAATTCATTTATTTGTGTGGCGAATTTTTGGCTAGTGCTGAACTTAAATCGAACCAACCTCTTGAACAAATTGACTTTACGTGAGGCTGTATCTGCTTGGTATAAGGAACTTAAAACCGTCCAGGCCTTTTTTGCTGAATCACAATTTTTTATATGAATTAACTCACTTGGTTTGACACTTAATGTAATTGTTGCTAGTGCTTTCGAATCGTCAACATCCCATTTGGTTTTATCTGCTTCTTTAATTGGTATTTCTTCATTTACGGCATGCCACAAGTCTAATGTAACAAGTAAACTTTTAACTTGAATACACCACGTTGCATAGTTTTCCCCATCCAATTTATCAATACACGCAACACCTGTTGCCATTTCTAATCCTTGCCTCTTTTATTCGGTGAACAACTAAGGATTTTACATGCACGTTCTACGGGTCGTGTATAACCTCAAATTCAATGCCTTTTCAATTACTTCGAAATTAGGTTATCTGGGCCCATAACCTTTGTTAAGAATTCCTTACGTAGTGAAAACTTACTTGATCCGGTTGACGAATATAATTGAAAAAAGCATAAATCAATTTGTTCAATTTATAAAATACATAAGTTTAATTCAGTATATAAAAGTGATGTTACATCGAATAATATAAAAAATATAATAATGAAAAAGGAAATAAAAATTTAGAGTTACATTGAAAACTGTTATAACTTTCAACATAGTTGTATGCATTTGGGTTGCAAGAAAGGTTGCATTTTTCTAACAATTTTTAATTAAATTATTGAATTCTTCATTCATTGCTAAACTCCATTTTTCAGCATTATTTCTACCCATGGCTTCTTGAACAGATATTTTATTTAAAACTCCTGGCGCCATATCTCTTAAATAATATTTATCCGGTCTTTCTGTAGTTTTCTCTTTTGATTTACCAGCCGGTCTTCCTCTTTTCCGCTTTTCACCAACATTTTCTGGTTTTAAGACTTCGTTTTCCTCAATTTGTTCAGATTCTTCAGCTACTGGTTCCATATGTACATCAAATGTAGGTGCATCTGACAAGCTGCGAGGATTTTCATTAGCATTTGTTTTATTGTCATTCAATATAAACCAATCATTGTCTTGTTTTTCACCATTTATTCAATTAAATGATTTTTCAAAAAATAAAACGTCTCTCGATATAACAATATTTTTATGAACTTTATCGTACACTCGATAACCTTTTGTAGCTGAAGAGTATCCAACAAAAGATAAAATATTTCCTTTTGGCAACAGTTTGTATCTTCCAGGCTTTTTATTTAAAACTATGGCATCACATCTAAAAGTTCTTAGGTGTGAAACAGATGGTTTTCTACCAAACCACATATAGTAGGGTGTATTATTTTTCAAAACTTTAGAGGGTGAACGATTACGGATATAAACTGAGGTATTAATGGTTTCCGTCCACAGACTTTTGGGTACCTTTGAATCTTCCAACATACAACGTGCCATTTACATTAAAGTACGGTTTATCCTTTCGGCGATTCCGTTTTGTTGGGGTGTATAACTATTTGTTGTTTGATGTAAAATACCTCGATTGCGTGCAAATTTTTCAAGATCGCGTGTTAGGTATTCCGTACCGTTATCGCTTCTTAATTTTTTAAGTTTAAAACCAGTTTGATTTTCAGCAAAATTAACAAAGTCTTTAATAACATTAAAGTATAAGATTTATGTTTTAGAAAATATAACGTTATAAATCGAGAAATATCTTCAATAAACGTTATAAAGTATACAGAACCAGTTTGAGAAGGAACACGAATAGGTTCACATACGTCTGTGTGAACTACAGTCAAACTTCAATAACTCGCATCTCCATTATCCAAAAAAAAAAAACTTCGACTTACGGAGACTTCGAGTTACAGAATTCGTTTGCAAAAATATATTCAATGTTCGCAAAGAATTTTCTAGGGTTCGTTTCTTCCAACGAACCCTCGCCATCACTCTCATTTCCGCTTAAGACTGGATCTTCTGGTTCAATACATATTTGCTCAACAATATCATCGTCTGTAGGAAATCCGGTTGTGTAAACCTCATTATCTACTTCAATATAGTCTTGAAAAGTAGTATTGCAAGTTATTTTTTTCGCTTTTAACCAAGCTTGGTAATCGGCTTCAATTTTATTTTGACTTTCATCAACATTACTCAAAAAAACTAAAAGGAATGTCATATTCTTCTTCCCACTCAGAATACTGACCAAATCCAGCTTTTTTAAAAATTTGCTATGGTTTGCTCACTGATGTCAATATCCCAAGCTTTTGTTACATGATTGATGCAATCCATAAACGTATCCTCCTGTTTTTCATTTACCTCTATGCGCCTTAGTGCTACTTTTACTATTCTGCTACGGTAGAAAACTTTGAAGTTTTGAATAACCCCCTTATCAAGAGGTTGTAACTTAGATTTCAGTTTATTTTGTACGTCTTTTGGATGTGCTGGACAATTATCAATAAATAATAAAATTTTTCGGCCGGCACTTTGAAGGCGTTTATCCAATTTTAGAAGTCATTCTTCAAAAAGTTGTGCAGTCATCCAGGCCTTGGAGTTTGCTCTATACTCTACGGATAACCACTTAACACCACGAAAACAGCGAGGCTTAGTACTTTTTCCAGTCATAAGGATTTTAAGTTTTTCTGAACCATCCATATTTGCTGCCAGCATTATAGTAATATCCTGTTTGTTATTTTTGCCATGGCATTTCTGGTTTTTAAAGGTGAATGTTTTATCTGGCAAGCATTTAAAAAACAATCTTGTTTCATTTGCGTTAAAAACATCTCGTTCGCAGTACTTATGTAATAAATTCGGCGAAATGACGTTTTTCCATTTTTTGCAGTCCACTTCATTAACGTCATTGCTTTCACCACATGCTTTTTTACAACCAACATTGTGTCTAAATTAAAAAAAAAATATATTTTTTGTATTAATTGATAGTTTCATCCATAGATAACACATAGATGGCCAACTCTCCAAATGTCAAAAACGTGGCTTCAAATGTCTTTTCACATACGGGTACGGTGTGAATTCAACACACTTAGGGGAGTAAAATTTGTATTCACATTTAGGCACTATTACACGATATTCCATTGCACTTTCCAATTATTTAAATATAATAAATAAATAATTTTGAATTTTTGCACAGAAATTTTTTAACAATTTATTGTTTTTAAAATTTTTTAATAAAAAATAAATTTTTTTTATTGACATTTGTTTGGTGAAATTTATTTGTACACAGTATTGTATTTTTTTGTCTTTTAGGGGATGAACATTTTCAAATCAATATAGCAAATATTTCAAATTAGCATCCAATCTAAAGTTTTTCGCACATAAAAAAATTAGGAAAATACAAAATTCATATTTTTATTAAGAACCAAAAGAATTATTTAATTTTAACATCTAAAATTGAACGTAAAAAAAGTATTCTGTTTTTCCAAAATATTTTATACAACTATGGGGAGTTTAGGTGCTGTGGGGAATTTAAAAAAAAACCAACACTTATCCAATTTTGCCTACCAATACATTCTTAGACTTAGGTTTTTTGACAAGAGACTTAGGTTTTTGACGTTTCAGTTGACTATCTATGTGTTATCTATGGTTTCATCAATTAAGCATTTTGCTTCAATACCTCTGCTCCCATTTATCAAGCCTGTGCATGCCATAAAATGATCTTCACCAAAACGCTTTGCAAACTCCATTGCAAAGCGCGGCATATTTTGGCTTCTAGCTGCTGTAAACCAATCGAGGACTGCTTTGTCGATATTTTTGTATATTGGAGCTTTAACCCTTTTACCATATGGCCGAAATCCAGATTCAAACGAATTCGCAATTGATTCTTTATTTTTAAAAATCGTTGAGACTGTAGTGGCTGGTATACCGTATTTATCAGCTGCTTCGTTTTTCTTTAACCCACCTTCGATTTCTTTTATAAGTTTATATGTATTTTTCTTTAATAGACAAACATTTTAAAACACGTTTAGATGCCATAATAATAAAAATACGATTTTAACATTTACCATCAGGCGAATTAATTTTGTGAATAAAAATTATATTTACACAAGTACAAAGGAACAATAAAGCACCATAAAAAGGGATTTCCACATAAAAAGACAGCGAAATATGCAAACAGCTTAACCAGCAAAAGAAAGCAAAACAAACAAATAAAATCAACAAACTAACCAAATAAACAAAATAGGTCGAGTTATAGAATTCATTTATATGTGTTTCGTTCGAGTTATGGAGAACTTCGAGTTAAGGAAGTTCGAGTTATGGCCTACTGCCAATCTAATTTGTTCGAGTTACAGAAAATTTGAATTAGAGAAGTTCGAGTTATGGAAGTTTGACTGTAGTTTCAACGGTTGAGTTGAAAATGTATCATTATATGATGAAAATGGTTTTGTTGTAATTTTACACGTTGTGCATGTAACACACGGATATTCGTTTATAATGTTTTTTATTAAATCCACGTACCATTTGTTCTTTTATTAATTTATTCATATCCCGAAAATTTAGGTGTCCAAATAGGCTTTGATTCCCCATTCGCACATAACACAACAGGGCAGTTTTTGTAGTTTGAATTTCTGCACTCTGATTTTACGTGACCTCGTTTCCCGCAACCATAGCATTTTATATTACGATTTCTATTATATTTGTTGCTTTCTTCACTTGTTTTAAAATTTTTTCTTCTTGAGTATTTTTCCACGTGGTTCTTTAACCCTTTCAGGACCATAAGCTTCTGGGGACTTTCCCTTAATCTTTTTGATATGAAATAAGCTTGACAGAATCCAACTAAAGCAAAACCATTCGAAAATATGAAAAAAAAAATTTCCGTATACGAGTTTTGTTATGGGACACATGTGTCCCTGTGGTCCTTAAGGGAGCCAAAATGTCTTTTTTATTATATATAGGATTTTCAATAAAAGTTACATTTTTAATGTTATAATACGCTTTTAATAAAAGTTTATGTTTAATTTTGCGATAAATTATGGTTAATTATGATGTTCTTCGAAACAATTACGGTTAGTAGTAAAACATAGATGCACATTGCATTCATTACAATAGTTGTTAGTGCGATTTTCTACATTAATTTTTGCGCATTGAACACATCTCTTTCTTACGTTGGCTTTGAGTATAGAGTGCGAAGAAGCTGGTCTCTTGCTGACATTGATTTTTGATGACTGGAATATTGGAAATTCTTTCTGACGCCAAGAATGGGCAGCGATTAAATTTCTGGCCACCAATCGTCTAAACTCAAGGGAGTTAAGTTTAGTCCCTTCAACAAGATTTTTTGCTTTACATTCGGTGTAAATAACGTAGGAATTGTTTACGCTTATATCAAGTAAGTCAAAAAATAACCGGAGGTAATATTTTATTTTCGATTTACGGACTAGTTCATAAAAGTACTTGCGCTGATCCATTAAATCTACTCCACCCATATTTTTGTTGTAATGCATAATAGCTTTCGGGCATTTTACGTTGATTTTCTCAGCACTACCAGCTATGCGACGTCTGACGGTGTCTGTCTCCACTGGCGAAAGAAAATTTGTGAGAAGAGTCACAGCTCTGTTGTCTATCCACTTCACAAAGGATATGCCCTCAAAGCTTGATGTGTAAATGTCTCCTCGCTTCATATTCTTATCGAGAGGCAAATTTTTTGGAATATTTTTTCGGTTGCTTCTTTCTGTTCCACAGGACTTTATTTGACGTTTTTTCAACTCATATTGTAACAAAGGCGAGTTGAAGAAGTTATCAATGTAGACCTCGGAGCCCAAACCTGTGAGTTTTTCTGTCAACTGAAGCACGACCGATTCCCCAAGTCCATATTCAGTTCCATACTCTTTTCTTCCAGTGTATAGATCAAATTCAAAAAGATATCCGGAAGCAGAGTCACATCTACACCACATCTTGAATCCCCATTTTATTGGTTTGTTCTTGATATACTGTTTCATAGCATTATGACATTTGAATTTGATCATGTGTTCATCGACAGCCTGTTTGTATGTGTTGTTCATTGCATTTTGAAATGCTTTGTTGAAATGACTTATGACAGGTCTGATCTTAAAAGCACGATCATTCCTGTTTCCTTCATCGTTATTGCTGAAGTGCAAATTTTGACGGATATCTTCAAATCTTTTTCCTGTCATTACATTACTTATTAAGGGTACAAACATATCAGGTTCTGTTGACCAATAATCACGAATGGATGGTAAAACGTGATATGTCATTACCAGATTGATACCAAGAAATGCTTTCATTTCGTCAGCAGTAACATCAAAAACTCTTCCATTTTGTTCAGCATATCTACAGGATTCATGAACTATAAGTTCTATCAAAACATCAAAGTTCGTAGTCAGTAAAAAGATCTGAAATGGTGATAGATTACCATGGCATAATAAACAAGGTAGACTCGCGGCGAAAATCAATACAACACTGCATATATTTTGTTTGTGTAAAATATTCTTTGAATGTCAAAAGCATCTGACCAAAAATAGAAAGAAGAAGAATAAAGTTGAAAATTGTTAAATTGTAAAAGTTTTGCTTTCAGTAAAAGAAAGTTTATAAAAAAGAATATTTAAACTTTTGGTGTTATAATGTGTTGTTAGTTTTAGTGTTCATGTAGTTCATATTTATGTATGTGTTTTAAATGCTATTAATTTTATTCTTATACCAACGCATACCTGTTGTTTTTTTGTTTGCAAAGTGTAATTTGCATTTTCTTATATTAAAATAAATAAAAGTTTTTCATATTAAATAAATAAATTGTGTTTTATTTATGAATGTTGTGTAAAACTATGTATTTGCTTATCTTATAAGTAATAAAAAGAACAGCGGCACCAGCTCCTATAATATGCACATGTATGTAAGTGGAAGGTTTCATTCATGAGGTTGGTTATATAGGAAGCTGCCTAGAGTTATCACTATAAGAAAAGAAAATAGTTATTAATAAAAATACAATAGTTAAGTGAAATAGTAAAGGGTGTTTTTTTAAGCCCGATAGAACTTAAAATTGTAAAAAATAACACAAAAAATTAAATTGTAATCAAATTTTTTTTTATTCGAAAGATCAATACGTGACATTAACATTTGAAAATGATTTCGGGCATATGGGCACCGCGGCTGTTCTTGACGAAGCGCATTCTGGACGTCCAATTTTGGGCCACTTTTTCGAGCACTGCTGGACGTATGTCACGAATAACACGAACAATGCTGTCCTCCAAGGCGTCAATTGTTGCTGGTTTATCAGCATAAACCAGTGACTTCACGTAGCCCCACAGAAAATAATCGAGAGGTGTCAAATCGCACGACCTTGGAGCCCAATTGACAGGTCCAATTCTCGAAATCAACTTATCGCCAAATTTTGATTTCAATAAGTCGATGGTTGCGTTCGCCGTATGGCACGTAGCGCCATCCTGTTGAAACCACATCTCCTCCGGATCAATGTCATCCATATTTTCAAACAAAAAATCATTGATCATGGTGCGGTAACGATCTCCATTGACCGTAACGCGAGCTCCGGCCTCATTTTTGAAGAAATAAGGTCCGATGATGCCACCAGCGTGAAATCCGCACCAAACGGTGCATTTTTCTGAATGTAATGGAGTCTGTAGGGTCTCTTGTGGATTGGTCTCACTCCATATGCGGCAATTTTGCTTATTAACAAACCCGTTAAGCCAAAAATGCGCCTGCAACTTATAGACGAAGTCGTCTATAAGTTGCGCGAATCGACGACTGATTTTCAAAGTAAATTTGGATAATTTCGTAGCGTTGTTCAAGCGTGAGTATATTCATGATGATTTGTCAGAGTATACTGAAACAAATAAAAAAAAATGTTTCATCAAAATTTAATTTTTTGTGTTACTTTTTACAATTTAAAGTTCTATCTAGCTTAAAAAAAAACACCTTTTATAACAAATACATACTTTCCTTTTTCTACACACTGTTAAATTTTCCTTTTAAAAGCACTTAATTTTTTGTAAGAAATGCCGCGCGAAATTCAATAAATGTAATCGACAAAAAAATGTAAACAAATTTTGACATCCAAAGAAGGGTAAACAAACAAAGCAAAAATAATCACTTGAGCTCTCGAGTTTACCTGTTATGAATTCGCCTTGATAGATTACAGTTGGGGTCCCCAAAATCGCAGAAATGCACTTTTCCAAACTCATAGTCACTGTTAGGGAATACGTTTGCAGTGTATGAATTTCTCCATCTAAAATTTGGTTCACTTTCTTCTGTCGTTTTTTTCTTGTAATTTTCTGGAATACGAAGCGCTTGTTCCGTTATCTCAACGACTTGTTCTGTTGTCTCAACCGCATTATCATCGATTTCACAAAATGCTGCACCTGCAACAACATCACCTTCAAGAAAAATCTGGTCTTCTTCATCTAGACACAAATCTAGACACAAATCGAAATTGCAATATTTCGTCTTCATTCAGGTTAACAAATCTACGACGCTGGAAAGCCATTCTTCCAAAAAAATGTTGTTACAACGTGCTATAGAATTCACATTCACCAAACTTACCAAAATGAATCAGCAAATCAAAGAACAAAAATGTTTCTCTCAAATATCACTTTTTTAGCAAATTAGAAAACACGACCACTTCTCACAGCGTAAAGTAAGTAAATAGAATACAAATTCTAGGAATTCAGTCACCTGATAAAGTTTACAAACTTAATGGGAAAGTGCCTTTTTAGTTTTTTTAATATGCCAACTCTCACCACTATTAGCAGTTATTTCAAAATAAGTGTTCCCAACACAAATGTTGAAAATAACGCCATTTTGCCTTAATTTTCGTCTTTTTCGTTTTTTTCCAACATTTCTGTTGGGAACACTTATTTCGTCGTCAGTGTGGAAAGGCTATTACATTCAAATTCACCAAACGAAAAGTTACCATTGACGACCACAGGGACACCCGTGTCCCTTTGCGTTTTTTTTAATAAATCTAGTTTTTTTTCTTGGAAATATCTCAAAACCGAATTTCAATTTGTAGAATATTGTTAAATTAAACAAAATTTTTTAATTTGAAAGAAAGAGAAAATTTCGTCTATGATTTAGAGCAGTTTAAATATACCGTTTACGGTATGTGCAAAACTTGCTTTTTAGCTCTTAAAAAAACATTTATAATTTTTTTTTTCACACAAATTTTTTATAAATTTTAAAAACCAATCATTTAACTTTGCATTAAGCTTAAAATATCAATACTTTTAGTATTAGTCTATTTTTAAGGCATATTTTTCTTTTTGGGACACATATGTCCCCTGGTCGTCAAAGGGTTAAAGCAAGCACATGTTCTTGACGTTCAACAGTCGACATATTCCTTCTTCTTTGTTCTTCTTCAAGAATTTTGATTTTTAACTTCTCTAATGTTGGCAATTTCTCTAATGATGGCAACCACAAAGTTTTCCAAATCAGGAGGTAAACTACATAAAAGCACTAAGTCTTCTGGCATATTAATATCAATTTCTTTTAAGTCACTGGCAATAGCACAGAAGTTATTAATTTGAACAGAAAATTTCTCAGATGTGTTAAACTTGAATCGCACGTTTCTTTAACAGGTTTACTTTTCTAGCAGACCCTTTTGCATGGAAAACACTGATTAGTGTATACCATGCTTCTCTAGCTGACCTACAGCCTTTGATGTAATGAAGCTCGGATGATTTTACACTTAATAAGAAGGCCAACGCCTTCTTATCAATAGCGTTCCATGCTGCAGTTTCCTCAGTTTTTGAACCAACGGGTTGACTACTATCAATAACACTCCAATAATCCATAGAAATAAGTAAACTTTTCATCTGGACCGACCACGATGAATAGTTTTCACAACACAATTTTTCTATTTGCATTAATTGACTTGACATATTGAAATTTCAACAAAACATTTAACAAAGTTAATTTCTTTTAATATTTACGTATGTATTATTTCAAACAACCGCATGGCAACTGGGCCCATAACCTTTGTAAGCGAATAAAATTTGCAATGGACAAATAAAACACGACCTTTAGTTATTAATTTTTTATTAGAACTAACAATCATATTAAGTACAAATAAAAGACAACGTAAAGTATATAAAAAGAAATAAGTTTAACTGTACTAATTGTGATACATATTTTAAATGATAAATAAGAAAAATATGTAGTACATAGTGAGTAAAGAGTAATGAATAACTTTAGTACAACAACATAATAAATTTGTATGAATTTGAATTGCTTTTACATACTATGTATAAATATAAGAATTATTAATTAAATATTTAGGCTTAAGTTCTTTGTTATAAACCCCCGTCTTCATTGTCTTAACAAAAGTCAAACTTCATATAAAAAAACCAGTATTAAAAATAATGTGTTTTATGAAATTTGACTTTTGTTAAGGCATGTTAACGTCTAATGGAGACGGGGGGTGATAAACACTTTTTGAAACCATTCGCATCGACGAATGGACGACGAAATTTTGGAATTGGAATTTTTGGAGTACTCAAGACGTAAGATGTCATTAAAAACAAAAAGAATAAATCTGCGACCTATAAGGGGCAACTCAAATAACATCTTGTTTCTTGTTTTATCAACGCCAGGGGCTTTTTTGGTGTTTAAATCCGAAATTCCCTTTCAATATCGCTAAATTCAAATCTTAGGGGTTATTGGATATTTTTCTTAACGTTTTATTTATTAAAATGAAGAATATATTTATTAACACATATTTATAGATGTTAACGATTGAATGTAGAAAAAGGGAATGAATTTAAAAATGGTTACATGAAAAAATATGTATACTAAAAATGAGTTGTCAAATTACTTTTATAATAATACGAGGGGAGCAATTGCTATGATTAAATATTTCCAACACTCCTCCTCAATTGTGAGCTATTTGATTTTGCTGTTGATTATTAAAATTTGGTGTTTATCTGCAGACAATGGTTTCGTCAGCATATCTGCAAGCATTTCATCCGATGGACAATTTCTGCAATCAAATATTTTCTTTTCCACATAATCCTTTACAAAGTGGGAGTTGGTATCAATATGCTTTGATCTATTGCTCAGTTTTTCTTTTTTTATAAGGTTTAAACAACTTCTATTGTCCTCGAACATTATTGTTGGGCGATCCTGTGGACAGTTCAAATCACATAAAACGTTTCTAAGCCAAACTGCCTTCCTTTGCTGCTTCTGACAAGGCAATGAACTCTGCTTCGGTTGTTGAGAGTGAAACACAGCTTTGTTTCTTACAGGCCCAACTAACTGCACCTCCATTGATAAAAAATATGTAGCCTGAATTAGATTTTCTATGCACGTATTAACAGCAACATACAGTAATGAGCCTAATAAACTTTGATATTCATCATTTAGCATTAAAATTTGTTGATCATTTTTACCATAGGATGAATCTAATGGATATTTTGAAGTTTTTGCATCTTGCAATCCAAATTTTGACAGCAGTTTTTCAATATATTGTTTCTGACGAATTTTATAGTGACATTTGCTTGTTTTACACACTTCAATGACAAGATAATGCGAAATAGGACCAAGTTTATTTACTTCAAACTTACGATTTAAGAGATTAGAAGTTATATGTATGTATATTTATACATGTATTCCTACATCTTATTTATTTATATGAAAAATAAAATATACCTTTGCTTTTTAATTTAAATATTTTGTGAAAATTTTGTATTTGGATTGAATGTAAAACGTTTGTGTTTAAATAAAATTGTTTTTATAAAAAATAAAACTATTAAACACGTCTCTAATTTTCTCTGCACTTACCGATGCAACTACCAAATCATCAACATAAATCAGTACATAAACATCTTTCCCGTTGATGATTTTACTGTAAAGACATGTTTATTTTGAGCAAAACCTCCACAAATTAACACGTCATTCAAGGCTTTGTTCCAAACATACGCAGATTGTTTGACACCATATAGGCTTCGTTTGAGTTTGTATACTAAACTTCCATCTCCTACAACAAAACCACACGCACACTTAACATCCATATGCTTAATATTCATATTCTTTGCGCTTGCTACAGATATTTGCAAGCGGAAAGTATTTTGACGGACGACAGGCGCAAACACTTCGTCATAATCGCAACCATATTTTTGGTAAAAACCCTGCGCAACAAAACGTGCTTGGAAATATTTTATTCTCCCATTAATATCGGGTTTTTTTTTTTGTACGTCCATTTCCAACCAACGATATTTGCCTTTGGTGGTGCATGAGTTAATTCGCATGTTTTGTTTTTTGTAAGAGAATTTATCTCCTCCTTCATAGCAGACTCCCATTCTAACCGTTGTTTTGATAAAAGAGCTTGGTTATACGTTTTTGGTTTAATTAAATAATCGTGTTCTGCTAATTGCACATACCTTCTAGGAAGCACACCTTTATTATGCCTAGACGATCTACGTGGGTTTTCTTTATTAAGCTCTTCGATATTTCGGTCTGTTTGGCTGTTCGTTGCGAAATACTGGAGGTAAGCTCCCGTACTGCAGTATGAGTCACCGTCAGATAATTCATGTGTTGAAGTATCTATATCATCTTGAGTACGCTTTGATAAAACATTGATCTCGAAATTATTTTTAACAGTAGTTGATTTTCATATGAATTGTCTTTTACAGTAACATTAGCGGAAATAAATTTAAAACTTCTGCTAATGGTAACTTTATATATGAGTGTGTCAACAAATTGTAGGCCTTCTGACTGTTCGACGTATCCCATGAAAGTTAATAAAAGAGACTTATTGTCTAATTTCTTGAGGCTTACGTTTGGAAGTAGTATATAAGCTTTCATGCCAAAAATGTAAAAATTTGTCATATCGTGTTACGGTTTTCCCATCTCTCATAAGGGATACAAGGAATAGATCTAGTGACTAATATATTTTGCAAGTAATTTGAACATGTAATAACCTCTCCCTAGTAAATTTTAGGCAAAACTGATTCTAAAAGGAGACAACGAGCCATTTCTACTAAATATCTATTTTTGCTTTCAGTTTTTATAAAACACTTCAGATTTATTAGACAGTCAATATACTATAGTAAAACGACTGTAATCATCTATTAGAGTGAGAAAGTATCTGTTTCCACTTAGTGTAATTGTTTGAATGAGACCGCAAAAATCAGAGTGGATCACCTCAAGTACTTCGCCGGTTTTGTGTTCCGATTTCTTAGGAAATGGTTTTTGAAACATTTTGCATTTTGCGCATACCTCACGTAAACAAGAAACACCACAATCAGCAATATAAAATTTTTTTTCAAACTTGCCATATTGCATGGATTTTATGGCACTAACATCTCTGTGACCAAACACTTTGTGATAAAAATGTTGACAATTATTTAAGTTACAAGCAGTAACCCTTGCAATTTGATTTTGTTTTGTTTTCAGCTGATATAAATTATTTACACAATTTGCGAAACCCACTTCTCCATTATTTGAATCATAATTTAAACCCTTTTATGGACAACTGCGTTTAAAAATATACACTTCTTTAACTCTATTAAAATAAAACATTTAAAATAACTATTCAAAATAACTATTTTATCTTTTAACCGACCGTAACGAAAATCTTAAAACTTTTTAAACTTTCACAATTACACTATTTGAACTTCACACGATGCGAACACTTTCATTGTTTTCTTACTTTTATTTTTTTTTTTTTTGCATATTCCCATTTTATAAATTAAAACCTTCTTCCAGCCACGTAAAAAGAATTTCCCTAAGAACTTCCAAAATTTTCCAATTTCCCCAAAAATGTTTTTCCCGCCCAGCCGTTCATATTTTCGCTGGTTTTCATCTAGAAACTTCTGCTTTCCTCCAAATCACCATCTTTATTATATTTTAGATTTTTCTATACTTTGAATTTTTTCCGACAAAAAAATTTTCCATTTTAAACTTTTCTTATTTCTCCTTTACCTAGTCTGCTCACCAATGCTCCTAACCTAGGTATTGCCTGCCGCTGAAGCTTTTCTTTTTACCAGGCTATCAAACAAAACAATATGGTTATTTTCCATTCATACATTTTATACATATTTTTAAAATTAACGGTTTTCTCACTTCGTTTCCCACCGTATTGAATGAAAAGGCCAACTCTGTGTTTATTATTATAAATTATGGCATTACCTTATAACATAGTATTGCCAACGGTAAAATGTGTATATAAAAAAAACATACACACATGCAAAACATACAAAAAGAACCCTGACAGTGCCTGACAGCTGGCACAACGAAAAAGAAAACACGCAAGGTAGGTAGTAAACATTTTATTTTACTAATATAATTAATTTAAAAACTATTTTTTTTAGAAAACTACCCAAATTAAAATCACCCAAATATATATAGTCTGCTGAAAAAATTTAACTACAAGGAGCATTTATTGTTATTTTTTTTAAAGCACAATAACATTAATGTTTATTGGCAGAATAAATCTGATGCAATTATACCTACAGCAGCTAAAAATACTCAAACAAAACAAAGGATATTTTACATATACTACAATAAAGGAATATAAAACCAAACAATTAATAGAACTAAACTTAAAAAAATAACGAACCAAGCATTGAATGTGGCCACCGAAAAATTTATTTTGAGAAAAATTCACACGTAATAAAACTCCGGATTCTACGAGTATACGTGGTAGAAAACGGTGTGCGGAATTCAGTGTTAAAAAAATGTTACGGCTCAACGTGGCGAACTCTCACACCCTTAGATTGTCGCACACTGCTACCAGAATCTAGCCGGGCCTTTTTGCATCAACAAGAGTACGCAATATTTCATCTCTTGAATTTCAAGATCATTCCAGAGTCGGAAACCTCATCCACATCCTATCAAAGCATTAGCCAACTTTTTAACTTTTCTCATGTAAGAAAACTCATAGTGGCTACCCAAAATAAAAGATGTCTATAAAATTAAAAAAAAAAATCGTGTAATTGGTTTCGTTACCAATTGGGCACTTACAGCGCAAAACATTAAATTCGAACGCCCACAAAAAGTTTTGAGGCAAATTTACATTTTTACATTTTAATCAAATATTGTCAATCATTCCAGATATACTATGTACATGGGTAACACCTCTACTCATTCCTACCATGGGTCATGGCTGCTCAAGGGATGGGAAAATTTCTCTCAAATACTTTATTTAAAATAAACAAAGTACCTGGAGAAAAATGTTTATTTCCGCTTCTAAACCATTGTTTATACGGGAAGTAATTAATCTCTTCATCTATAAGATAAGAGTTGACTTTGTGATTTCATTCTTTTTCTTTTCAGATTTTCTATGAGTATGCAATAACATCTTCAAAACTAAATAATAGTCCAAAGATTCTTACACAAATTTGTTTACTTATCATATAAAAAGAAGGGACATCACAGCAAACAATTAAATCACAGATGAAAAGAAAAGAGAATTACGAACTAATATTGCACAAAAGGAAAAGGTAAACTATGATCTTACTCGAAAACTATAACTATCAGGTACTTAAATTATATCACAGATGTATATCACAGATTTTAAAGTTAAACTGCATTATCGTTCAAGTTTTTTCCGAAATTACTTTGTATCATGTTCCTTCGGTAGACCTCCTGTCCGGGCACAAATTTTGCCATTCGCGCTCTTTTATTGTACCTTTCGGCACTTTTCTCATAGGCTCCTTAATTTGATTTCTTATCAGTTCCATTCCATCACTTGGTTGAGTAAGAATGCGGTGATGAGTGATCGACTGCAATTTTCGTGCCAGTTTATAGTCGGCTCCACTCGAGTACATGTGGTAGCCAAACAACTCGAAGAATGGGGTAAAACCTATTGCGCTATGAAATGAGTTATGCAAGGTACAATCAATTTCTGACAAATACAAATCCTAATCTCGGTGGTCATCTTTCAGATAGGCTCTTTTTGCTGATAATATGCTTTGATTAACACGTTCTGAAGCGTTACTACTAGGTTGGTACACTAGGGTTTTTATGTGTTGAATTTTATAAATGCTCATATGAAAACTTTTTGAAATAAATTTGACCCCGTTGTTTGTAGGAATAACTTCTGGAACGCCAAACTTATGGAAAACTTCATGAGTAAGAACTTCCACAACATTTCCAGCGGTCGCCTCTTTCATCGCTTTAATAAAAGTATATTTCGAAAACTGATCTAGCACAATCAATACGTAGTAGTTGCCACTTTTGAATCTTGGATATTTACCTAAAAAGTCCAAATACAGTTTTTGGAACGGTCGATTAGTGTCTCACCATCAAAATCAACATATCCATCTTCAATTTTTTAAATCTGGTAGCCTATCCTGATTTTCGGCTATGTCCTGAATTAACTCCAAATATTCATCACTTTGAAATTCTGTCGTTTCGAAATCGAACAATTCATCCATATTAATTTCTTCAACACATAAATCTTGTTGTGAACGAGAAAGCATGTCGGCTACTATATTATCAGAACCTTTTCTGTGTTCTATTTCGAAGTCTTCCTGTCAGATCCTTCAGAGATATTAGCCACTTAAGACTGGCGCGCATGTCACTACAGTAAACGGCAACATCTCGACATAGGGACGGAATTTCTTGAATGCCATTGACACACATTTAACTTTTGGCTATAAAAAGCTATTGAATGTTCATCACCACTGTCATTTAGCTGATATAGCACAGCACCGATTCCGTAATCACAAGCATCGCATTGGATCCAAAATCTTTTACTAAAATCGGGATGCTTTAAAACTGGTACCGATGTTAACGCTTTTTTCAAGTTCTCAAATGCCTCGATTGCCGCAGATGTCATTTCAAACTTTTTTGCCTTTTTTAAAGTATCTATCTGTTAACGGAGCAGATATTGATGCAAGTGTTTTATAAAACGGCGATACCAACCGGCCGTACCTAAAAAGCTGCGCACTTCGTGGGGAAATTTCGGCACTCTAATTTCTTTGATAGCGCGTACCTTTTCTAGGTCTGTTTTTAGGCTTGCTCTGCCCATAATAAAGCCTAAATATTTTAATTGTTGGAAACAAAATTGTGATTTCTGAAAGCCTATTGTTAAATTTGCTCTCTTTAAACAGCTGGCCACCTCTTCCAAAATTTTTAAATGTTTATCAAAGCAGTCTGAAATCACTAACAGATCATCAAGGTAAATAAAGACGTTTTCTTTAAGTGTTTGCGGTATAACCTTGTCCATTAGTCGACAAAGACGCTGAGCTGCGTTGCAAAGTCCAAAATGCATTACGCGAAACTGGTAGAGTGGCCGACCTGCTACGGTAAATGCTGTATAGGGCCTACACTCTTCCTCAAGCTCAATCTGCCAGAAAGCAAATTTCAAATCAACGCTACTTATGCCCAAGATGCCATCAATATTTTGCAAAGGATATGCATCTTTAACTGTGATTTTATTCAGCTTTCTAGCGTCAAGACAACCTATTCTTCCCTGGTTTTCGGACCACTGTCGTTCTATTTGACCAAAGACTTTCGCTTTCCTCTATGACGTTAAATTTCAACATATTATCTATTTCCCTATAAACGATCTCTTGTACAGCTGGAGACAAACGGTAATGTCTGTCCTTAAAAGGCACAGCACCATCAATTAATTTTATGGTGTGTTTCTCCAGAGCTGTACAACCTATTCCATCTTTTTCAAATGCTGGGAACAACTCAATTACTTTATTAAACTTTTGTTGTTGTTCTACGCTCAGCAAACGAGGATTAGATCTATGATCTGCTACCTTAAAATCTTCCTGTAGTTTTTTAATATTTAATTCATCTACTTCAAAAACTGCAGGGGCCAAATGAAACGCTTTCCAGAAATCAACTCCTAAATAGACTTCTTGTTCCAAATCTGGGCATAAATAAAATAATATTGTTTCTACTTTATCTTTAATTTCTAAATTTACCGCTCCTAACAATCTACGTTCTTTACCTGTAGCAGTAGAAACTACAGAAAAATTTGGCTTAAAACTGATTCCTAAATTTTCTACTAATTCCCTGCATCCCTTACCAAGCAAACTAATCGACGCTCCTGTGTCTAACAATCCCTTAATACGTAATTTCAGCAAAAGCACGAGGGTCGCTATACCTATCCTCAGTTTTTATGGCTTTAATTAACTTTCGTCTTTTTCTTCTTTCCGCAAATTTCTTCCTTAATTGTTTTATTCGGTTCGAAATTGGTTTTCTCATGGTTATGGCTGAAAATCATTGAAAATTCTGCTTTTATTTGACGTTCTCCGAGTGTATACTTGTGTCGTAGTTGGGGTATAAATTTGTTAAAGTTTTTAACTGCTGTTACTAATTTTATTTTACTGTTTTTTATTATTGCCGGTTCGCAGGCAGATTCATCATGGAACGATGGTTCCCTGCTGCTACCTCGCTCCTGGTAAAATTTTTTGCTTTGCAGTTGGTACAATTCGGCGATTTTACATCCGGCTTGCCCCACCTGTAGCAAAACAATGCCCTTTCTGCTGATGGGCAATCTATAAACATGTGGCCATTCTGACGACAATTCCAAATGAGTGGGTTCTTAAACTTTGGGTTTTGTGTGGTTTCTACTTCTAAGGCAGTCACTCTTTCGTAAGGCTCAGGTGTTGAAGGTGTTGATGAGTGTTTGTAGTCTTTTCGGCAGAATATTTTTAAGTTTTGATGAACAACCAGTACCACTTTTCTGCTACTCCTTTAACAAAAAGGTGAAAATTGTCCAGGACTTCACAGCACACCATACTGTCTTTGTAGCAGTTCAACGCGATAAACAAAATCTTCTACGGCCAGCTTGTTGGTATTGCCATCAAACTCCAAACCCCACTCATTTTACCCATAGCAGCAGACAGCTCCGCCATTTGTCGTGTTATTTTGCAAACCTGGGAAGCAACATTTCGATCCATATCCTTCCAAGCAGGTTGTTCATGAAATGCTTCATTCAATTGTTGTTGCGATCTGCTCTCTCAAATCACCATGCGAAACAGAACCGCGCATCGGCTGTGAAACGATGATGGTTTGAGATTTGTCGAAAAATTGAGGGTTTGGTGGACTTGGAGGCTGGCTCATTTCTAAATTTCTACTAGCACTAGATTTTCGGCTGAGGGTATTGGACTTATACGTTTTGTCAAACGCTAAAGGGGTAGACCTGTTGAAATCAAATTGGACTTGCCTTTCTCTTTTTCTAGACCTAGTGTCGTAGGTATTCTCTAAAAAAAATTCTAAATAAGAAAAACTAAACTTGGTGGTTTTTCACGTTTTCACTCCAATGTTTTCACAAAACAAAAGCCAGAACGTAATATATATCACAAGTATAAATTTAATAAAAATCAAACAAAAAAATTGTGTATATAAAAAAAAATATAAATACCAAATTAACGAAAACACGAAAAACGCAATATAAATAGATAAATATATAAATAAACAAAATAGATAATTATGTAAATACAAGGTTAACTTAGCAGATACCCAAATAAATATATAAACAATTAAATAAATATGTAAATATAAAAATTAAGTAACTAAAAAAATAAATTAAATTCATAAACAAAATTAAATAGAAATAGATAAAATAAATAAAAGTAAATATGTAAAATAAATAAATTTTAGAAAAATAATGAACAAAATATTAAAATCAATAATTAAGTTTTTTTTTTTTTTTTTAATGTATGATAACTATATAACTATAAAAAAAACAAAATAAATAAATAATAAAAAAAAATAATAAATAAACCAATAAATATAAAACTAACTACAAATGAACACCAAAAAAATATTAAGAAAATATAAAAATAGATTAAAAAAATTTTATAAAAATGTAAATACGTATAAATAAGTGTATTTTAAGGAAATAATATAAAATTCAAAAAAAAATAAACTAACAATTAAGTCCATTTTTTTTATTAAAGAAAGATATATGTATATGTATGTAAACTTTTCTTTAAAACTGGTTTGGCATGAAGATAAGCTACGGAGATCGGAGAGGTAAAACAATTTGTATTAGTACCATTTGTGTGACGTTAATCAAATTTACATTTATAGATTTCGTTAAGCGTAGCCCCTCATACATTCATTCTTCTAGCAAATGCTGCGATGTGAGATTATGAGGGGTTAACTAATGATCTTTGATACTTCAGGCCCTGTACATTAAAATCTTTACACAGGCGGCTATCATATACAACATCCACCAACACTGAGAGCTGAAACTAACACAAAAACTAATATAACAAATAGAAAACGACAACAATACAGTTAGACTTTTTATTTAACATAAAACTTCTAAGTTATTGTTGTCTTTTCCTCAAAAAAAAAATATATTTATCGAATAATCGCTTTCTCATAATCAAAATCTTAGTCTCTCTGTACAACTTTATTAAGATTTCTTTATCTCCAAAATGGGCTACAAAGAAAACTAGATCTTTACTTACAAGCGAGTGACTAAATCTTTGGGCTATATAAAAAAAAAACTATTAGGCTATTGATACATGTCTAGCTAAATATTGGGCGCCACTTATGTAACAACTGTAGAGACCAGCGAGGTTTCCGACTAGCTTTGCACGGTTCATAAATCCCAGAGGGTTCCAACCCTCCTCACTGGGTACGCTGCACATAAAAAAACAAAATTCTACAGCAAAACCTGAACAAAAAAAAAAAAAAAATAATACTCAAACAAACCACGCTCACACAAACAGAAAACTTTGGCAATTTTGCCCTCCCAACCTTGTCACAAACAGGTTTCTCCAAATAAGTATTGGTTTGCGACCCATCTCCTCTCAGACTCCTCCTCCCTTACCTTACCTTCATGCCACTTCCCTCTTTAACTTAGGCCAAAAACATAATTATCTCAGTTTCATATTACATACATATTTTTATTAAATGAAAGAACTTAATTCTAAACAATTCTCAAAATATCCTTTTTTTCTCTTAATAGTAAAAAAAAATTTTATCTTATGAATTATACACAAAATAAATAAATACTTAGTTAAACAAATTTTTCAAAATTTTTATATTTCTTTAATGTTTATTTTTTTTTGTGTCACAGCCACTACAAAATTATCACTAACAAAAAACGACTTTTCTAATAATTAATTTGTTTTATTTTTCTTCTCCTTTCAGAACTCAGATCAATATCTTCAATATATTCAACATACAAAACTCTACTTCCTAACCTGAAGAAGCTCCCTAAGGCTAGTGGTTTTCTCCTGTAAATTCCTCAGGAACATCAAAAACAACAAAATAATTGATTTCAGCTACTAACTCTTTTTTTTACATAAACAACTTAACGTTATGAGATTAACATTTAAATAATTTTTATATCAAAATTTAAAAATTTCTGGCATTTTTGGAATCAATTATATTTATTTATTTTTTCTTTTACGTTTTTCTTAAAAAAAAATTATTTTTCTTATTTACGTTTTTTGGTACTTTGAATTTTAAATTTTCTTTTAAAGCTTTTATATTTTTTTAACTTAAAGATTTTCTGGTGTAGGAAACTTCTAGATCTTCCTCATGCACCGTATTTCACACGGGGACAAATCACGTATAAATAGAATAAATTAAAAATGGTTACCTGGCTATAACTTCTACTTAGTGTAGAACGTTCAGCTCGCTTTGGACTACTTGCTTGGTATTCGCTTTTGACAACTTCCATGACAACAACTTATTTTGCCACTAGCTTCCTTTATAGATTTTAATGTTGGCTTCACGAACGTCACTACACTTTTTCTCTACATAGCCAGCTGCAAAAAAAAAATAAACCACGAAGAAATTTTTTTTTATTTCCAAAAAATTTCCTAAAGATAACATATTAACTTCCTTACGTTTTTTTATTTATTCTGCCTGAGTATTATTTTGCTTCGAATATCTTGGAGTTTAAAAATATGCACTTCTTTAACTCTATTAAAATAAAACATTTAAACAATTAAAAAAAATTAAAACAACTATTACATCTTTTAACCGACCGTAACGAAAATCTTAAAACTTTTTAACTTTCACAATTACACTATTTAAACTTCACACGATACGAACACTTTCATTGTTTTCTTACTTTTGATTTTTTCTTTTGCATATTCCTATTTTATAAAATAAAACCTTCTTCCAGCCACGTAAAAAGAATTTCCCTAAAAACTTCCAAAATTTTCCAATTTCCCCAAAAATGTTTTTCCCGCAAAGACGTTCATATTTTCGCTGGTTTTTATCTAGAAACTTCTGCCTTCCCTCCAAATCACCATCTTTATTATATTTTAAATTTTTCTAGACTTTTAATTTTTTCGGACGAAAAAATATTCCATTTTCCATCATTTTCTTGTTTATTTTAAACTTTTCTTATTTTCATTTACCTTGTCTGCTCTCCAATGCTCCTAACCTAGGTACAGTAGACGCTCGCAAATTAGCACCGCTTTGTTTTTGAGTCAATTCTAATTTCTGTACGTTTTTTTGTCATATAGAAAATAAAAAATTGAGTAAATTTACTTACAAAAACTAAAATAAAACACTTTTAAATTATTTTAATTCAATTTTATTTGATAAAAGCAAGAAAACAAAACGTAACAATTCAGTTCAATTACATCACATATATTTTTTTAATTAAAAACTAATATATTTTACATGAGTACTAAAAAAAATTAAATAATAAACAGCATTTAATATTGTGATTTGATGTAGCTAAATGAAGATGTTGTCACATTAAAATCTAGGGGTAGCCGATCTTGAACGCCTTTGTCAAGCTTTTCTAATATTTTGACTTTAGTTCCAAATGATAAAGTGTTTCTTACGTTTTTTTGACATTTCTAATAATACACTTTCACTTTTTAATAGAGACTGCCAAGATATGTAAACGCGTATCAAATTTTACAAAAAAAACTAGCCACAAATATACATAAATGCGACAAAAAAACAACAAATAGGGAAAAACATACATATATGTTTTGGAGATTCCCCTTTTTAGTTTTACTTTGTTCAAACAGAATGAAAATAAATTGGGGATTTCTTGTGTTCAAACAGTCTGGTTATTTTCCATTAATACATTTTATACATATTTTTAAAATAAACAGTTTTTCTCACTTCGTTTCCCACCGTATTGAATGAAAAGGCCAAATCTGTGTTAATTATTATAAATTAAGGCATTACCTTATTCTAAACATAGTATTGCCAACGGTAAAATGTGTATATAAAAAAAAAAAACACACACACATGTAGTAAACATTTTATTTTACTAATATACATAATTAATTTAAAAACTATTTTTTTAGAAATGCACCAAAATAAAAATCACCGAAATATACATACATAGTCTGCTGAAAAAATTTAACTACAACGAGCATTTATTGTTATTTTTTTTTTTAAAGCACAATAACATTAATGTATATTGGCAGAATAAATCTGATGAAATTAGACCTACAGCAGCGAAATATAATAGAACTAAACTAAAAGTAAATTAGTCAAGTGCGAGTTAGACTCACACACGTAGGGTTCCGTACTATGTTCAGTATAATTTAAAAATTCCAGTTGTTTATTTCTTTATGTCTTATGGGACACCATTAAATTTTAAAATTAAAGTAATATTCGCAAAAATTGCATCATAATTAGAACACCCTATAAATTTTAATATGTAATTGATTTTATAGCGGCCATGGTAATACACTTTCTATTAAAATATCAGGAGCCTACCTATTGCGGTTAAAAAAATAAGGTAATATTCGTGAAAAACACGTCACTAATGGACACACTTCAATTTTAAGTATTTGTTATAGCGACCGAAGTAACACATCTACTGTAAACATTTCAAGAGGGTATCTATTACGGTTTATAAAATCATGTCACTGTCGGAACACCCTTTAATTTTATTATTCATTATAGTGGCCATGAAAACTTCCTTTCTATAAATATATTAAGAGTCTACTTATTGCGATTAAAAAATAAGTCACTATAAGTGAAAAACAAGTCACTGTCGGAACACCCTTTAATTTTTAGTAATTGTCATATTGGCCGTGGCAACACATCTTCTGTACAAAATTTCAAGAGTCTACCTGTTACGGTTCAAGAAATAAGGCTTTATACATGCAAATCACGTCACTGGCGGAAAACCCTTTAATTTTTATTATTTGTTATAGTGGTCATAGTTATACACCTCCTGTAAAAATTTCAAGATTCCACCTATTAATTCAAAACTTAGGATATATACATGCAAATCACGTCACTATTGGAACACCCTTTAATATTTAAGTTCAATTTTGTATACTTGTTTATAAAACAAACATAGTTTTAATTACAGTCTGCAAATTGTAAGTGGTTTCCTCTTACAGCTCAAAAAAAAGACATAAACGTAAATAACATGTCACTTTTGGAACACCCTACGTTTTAGTATTTTTTGCTATTGTGGCCGCAGGTTTACACTTTTGGTAAAATTTTCAAGAGTCTACCTATTATGGTTCAAAACTTAGGTCTTACACATACAAAGCACACCACTATCGGAACACCCTTTAATTTTTAGGTTTATTTTTTTAGACTTGTTTATAAACCGAACTAAGTTTTAATTACTGTTTGTAAGAAATAAACACATATTCGTAAATAACACCTCTCTATTGGAACACCCTATAAGTTTTAGTATTTTTTGCCATAGCGGCCATAGTTATACACCTTTGGTAAAATTTTCAAGAGTCTATCTATTATGGTTCAAAACTTAGGCCTTATACATGCAAATCACTTCACTATCGGAACACCCTTTAATTTTTAGGTTTATTTTTTTCAGACTTGTTTATATGGCGAACTAATTTTAATTTAGTGCTTGCATATTTTTAGTGAATTCCTCCTACAGTTCAAGAAATAAGCACATATTCGTGAATAACACCTCTCTATCGGAACACCCTATAAGTTTTAGTATTTGTTAGTATAGCGGTCACAGTTGTATACTTTCTATGAAAATTTCAAGCGCCTACCTATTACCGTTTAAAACTTAGGCCTTATACATGCAAATCACACTACTATCGTAACCCCCTTTAGTTTTTAGGTTTATTTTTTTATACTTGTTTATATAGCGAACTAAGTTTTAATTACTGCTTACATATTTTTAGTGTATGCCTCCTACAGCTCAAGAAATAAACACATATTTGTAAATAACACCTCTCTATCGGAACACCCTATAAATTTTAATATTTGTTGCTATAGCGGCCAAAATTGTACACCTTCTGTAAAAATTTCAAGATTCTACCTATTATGATTCAAAACTTAGGCCTTATAAGTCAAAATAACACCACAATCGGAACACCCTTTAATTTTTAGGTGTATTTTTTAGACTTGTATATAAGACGAACTACGTTTTTATTACAATTTGTAAATTTTTAATGTATGCCTCCTACAGTTCCAGAAATAAACACATATTCGTGAATAACACCTCTCTATCGGAACACCCTATACGTTTTAATTTTTGTTGTTATAGCGGCCATAGCTATACACCTTCTGTGAAAATTTCAAGAGTCTACCTATTATGGTTCAAAACTTACGACTTATACATGAATTTCACACCACTATCGGAACACCCTTTAATTTTTAGTTTTATTTTTTTATACTTGTTTATATACTGAACTCATTTTTAATAACTGTTTGTAAATTTCAAGTGTATCCCTCCTACAGTTCAAGAAATAAACACATTTTCGTAAATAACACCTCTCTATTGGAACACCCTATAAGTTTTAGTATTTGTTGCTATAGCGGCAACAACTATACATCATCTGTGAAAATTTCAAGAGTCTACCTATTACGGTTCCAGAGATAAAAGGCGCTGACAGACGGACAGACGGACAGAAGGACAGACGGACAGACATTGTAGCGAAAACAATAGGGTTTCGTTTTTACACTTTGTGTACGGAACCCTAAAAACGAACCAAGCATTGAATGTGGCCACCGAAAAATTTCTTACATTGGGCGTCAGCAACAGCCGGTATGCAGCTCGACTGAATTTCAGCCTGAAATTACGGTTTGAAAATTTTCAGGCGCCTTTCAGTTTGGTAGTACGCAGCTAAAAAGGAAACTAAACGGAATTTTTACTATTACAGGGATGTTCTAACAAAAAGTGTAGACTTTTTCTTCAACTTTTTTTATACTTTTATAATATTTTTTGTTCAGTTCTGTGTTGATTTAATGTTATTCTGTACAACATACAATAAAATTTTAAAAACACGACTACATGAATTTTATTTCTAAAGGTAAAAAAATCAAAACTGAAATATCGTAGAGCTGCGTACTAGGCTTTAAATGGTATGAAAATTTTCAGGCAACATTCCATTTGGTAGTACGCAGCTAAAAAGTAAAGTACACACAATTTTTTACTAAGGATGATGTTATAACAAAAAGTGTAGTCTTTTTTCCATCAATTTAAACTAAAATTAATGTTCGGGTAATTGTTTGGTAACAGAATTTTTAACATTTTATGCTTTTTACAAAATATGGTATTCATTTTTGTGTTTATAAAATGTTATTGTGTACAATACACAATAAAATTTTACAAACCGGTCTACATACTTTTTATTTCTACAAACAACCGCATGATGAATTTTACTTGAAATTCAGACGTGAAATTCAACTGTCATATATCAAAAATTCCGTGTATTTTTTGTAGCTGAATAGGCACCGTCCATACATTTAAACTTTTGTATTGCATTTCTTGAGTTTGTTGAGTAGCGAAGAAAGATGAATAGGAGACGAATAGACTGTCTTTATTCGTCAGAAATAAAAATTTCAATATATGGAAACTATTTTTACACAAAGCCGGATACCATGGCCGAAGTATTAGACAAAACCCATTTATAAGCATAATGAACCAGATATTAGCTTTCCTTAAATGATAGGTATATCAATCGAAAACGTTCTGGAATACTGTATTTTTTTTTTTTTTGGCTTCAATATTTCCATCAATGGAGAAATATTTGAACCTCAATATTTTTAAAAGTAATTTTAAAAGAAACTGCTAAACTCCTCAGCCGCCCCATGTGAAAGCAATCGGAATTATGGGACATACAACCAAGCGGAAAGTTGTCTGTAAATACCAAACTAAGACTTGGTTACAAGTACATATATACACAACAAATTAAACTTAATTAAATACACAACAAATTAAGCAAAAACATATAAAAACTAACTTGTTTTCATAATTTCGTATTTAGATAAATTATGACAAGATATGTACATATGTATATCTGATTCGTGTAAAGTATCGTCTGATGGATAAAGTTTATTTTTTTATAAAAAAGCATAAACACGTATCATCAAGATAAAAGTATATGAGTTGTATGTATGTTTAAACTTTTGTTGTTAAGAAATAGGCATTAGTGGTATGAGAAAAAATCTAATTATATTTCCTATTTACAAGTTACTAGCTACTCCCGGTGCGCTTCGGTACACCCATCCGCAAGAAGTTTAAAAAGACTTGGAAGTAAATGTATGGCCAATATTTAACTCGATAAACACATAGAAGCCTATATAAAACATAGAGGCTTACTATTGAATTTCTCTAAATAATTACTTTATATGGGGGCTCGTCCTGAAGGGTGTTTCACACTATAATACAAGTATTAATACTTCTGAGGAAAATGAAACCCTGACATGATGAGTTATTATTGTTTTTTTTTTTTAATTCATACAAAGATAATACTTGTTTTATAGTGTGAAACGCCCTTAATCACCAAGCTTTAATCGAAAACACACAACACAAGTTATTTTCAGAGTAAAACTTTTAGCACTACCTATTATAGTATCCCAGTTTCACGGCAGTTTTTTGCTCGACTATACTCAATAGTATGCGGCTTAGTATATAATTTCAGAACTTTACCAAATATAGTTCCTAATTTACAGAACGATAAATATTTACTTTTTATGGGAGTTACCACACCTCGTAATTCAATCCAGACAATATTTTTTGCTGCAATGTACATACATACATTAAAAAGGTAGTTCGGCGTACAAAATTCCAAAGATCTACCTATTATAGTTCTCTAATTACACGATAATAATTTTTCTCTTTGTATGTGAGGTACCACACCCATACAAATAATAAAAATATAAGGGTTACTAGTTAAAAATTTCAAGACTACCTATTTAGTTCTTTATGTACACTATAAAAAATTTTCACTTTGTGCCCACTGTTCCAATACAATCTGTTTTTGCTACACCAATAAATAGTTTGAAATGTTGCCTTTTCATGTTAATTAATTTATAAGAAAAATATGGAGGAAAAATTGAGCATAGTCATATAAAGTAGTGGTAAAGTAGCTTTGGATTGAGGAACACGTGTGCGCGTCATTGGTATTATCGCTAAGTCCCGTTCCACACTTGGGATTTTTGTTTCTGAAACATTTTTTACATTCTCTTTTGAAGTTGCATTCGTGTCCATACTTTAAAAATTGTGTTTCTGACGACTGTATACTTTTCTCATGTCGAAAAAAGCAAACAACAACAAGGCATATTTAACCAGGTGGCATCACTATTGCAGGTGACAATTTATTGCTTAAATTTTCGTTTTCCTTTGCTTACCCAATTTGGATGTCAAACTATTTTGTTTTGTTTACGAATAATCAAAAAATTAATTTACATTTAAATCTCATTGATTCAAGTGCCTTAGTGTTTCTATAGGTTGTGTATAAATAAATTAAGTGAAATAAAAACAAAAAATAAATTATCAATTTGTGTTCTAATTTGTACAAAACTTATAAATAAATTTGTAGTTTGTACAAAAAATTTGTAATTGTAAAAAGTGACTGTTTAAAAACTGTGTCAACGCAACATAATTATTTGTGTATAGAATTTGTTGCTAATATTGAAAAAATGCATTGTTGTTGTCCTTTGTGTGGAAAGAAACTTGGTCCTGGTAGTAGTATGTTTTTATTGATCCACAAGACCAAGAAAGTAGAGATCTGGGGAGCAAGGTGTGCAAAAAAAATTGTTAAAAGCACCCGCATATGTATCAATCATTTTTCTAAGGAGCATATAATAACCGCGGGAAATCGACGTTTATTAATGCCCAAGGCTATTCCGGTAGTGCAACAGCAGGAGAATATGCATACTAGTGAAATGCATACAAATGAAGGGCCCTTATGTCCAATAGATTTTAATGTACCATTCGTGTTGGCGCCACCGGGGACTTCGCAGCATGGGTTGCGTTTCTTTACCGTCAAGAACTGACAACTACTGCGGCTTCAAGGAACAACCTTTTAAAGAAAAAGAATCCCAAACTGAGTAAGTGAATCTAAATATAAATATTTTATGTACTTATGTGCAAGTAATTTTTTATTATTTTATTTACTTATTTATTTTTCCTATTTGTGCATTTTATTTTTTAATTTTATAATAATAATTTTGAAAATTTTTAATTATCGAACTATTATGTATTACATACAATGAAATTTTATAGTCAAGCTTAATTTCGTTTTTATTCTCTCTAAGAAAGAAGACACCAGCAGGAGCGGAATGCAAATTTTCTAGACAGCCACGTCCGTCATCAGCACTCTTGTATCTATCTTCGTAGGGTAGTGTTTATTTGTAAGCATCATCTATTTAACAAACCAAGCCCAGATAAAGGAATACGAGAAAACTTGTATTCAATTATCAATCGTCAATTGGTGAGAACGAAGTCTACCACTACCTTAAGCTTCCCTCTTGTTGAATATTTTTACTTTTTAATATTTACCACCTTATATTTTGTTGTTCCTTCAGCCAACCTTCGGTTAGCAATGAAAGTTACTTTTTGTTTATTTGTTTTACTTCCAACATTCGGTTTTAGTTAACACTAATCTAGTATCAAACCAAACTTTGTTGAGTAAACAAGACTGCGCGGTGCTTTGCGATTTTTAATTTCGAAAATTTTAATTATTATTAGTCGAATTATTTATGTATTACATACAATGAAATTTAATAGTTCTCGTATTCCTTTATCTAGGTTTGGTTGGTTAAAAAGATGATGCTTAAAACTAAACACTACCCTAAGTAGATAGATACAAGAGTGCTGATGACGGACGTGGCTGTCTAGAAAATGTGCATTCCGCTCCTGCTGGTGTCTAAAAATTAAAGTTTCCCAATTTTTCTTTAATATTATCACCTAATTTGTAAATTAATTAATTCTTTCTTAGAGAGAATAAAAACGAACTTAAGCTTGACTATAAAATTTCATTGCATTATAATGATAATATATATGTACATATATATAAAATAATTAATTAGTATTGACAAAATTTTATTGTCTTTGCTCTTTCGTTTGCAGCCTATCAATTTTTGACACGACAATGAAAAATTATCAAGAAAAAATTCGCCAATTGGAAGCCGAAAATAGGGACTTCAGATTAATCTCCTTCAGGCAAACCAAGCGATTGATGGGATTCGCAAAATATTTACTGAAAGGCAGGTGCGATCATTAATGCAGCCAGGAAATGTAAAATGGAGGTGCGCCGACATTTCAAATGCCATTTGCTTGCACGCATCTGGGCCGAGGGTATATAGGCATATGTACAAGAAGGGGTATCCTCTACCTCATGTGTCGACGTTGCAACGTTGGTGCCAAAAAGTTGACGTGACACAAGGAATTCTTAACACCGTCATAGAATTCATGAGGAAGACAACAGATTGTCCAGTCTTGGCGTTCGACGAAATGAAGGTAGAGGAGACCTTTGAGTATGACCCAGTAGAAGATGTTGTAAGGAAAGCATCAAACTACGTTCAATTGGTTATGGCACGTGGGTTAAAGAAGTCATGGAAGCAGCCAGTCTTGTACGATTTTGACTGCAAAATGACAAAAAATTTGATACATGCCATTATAAAGAAACTTAATGATGCTGGCTTCCCTGTGGTCGCTGTGGTTTGTGATCTAGGTCCAACAAACCGTAAGTTGTTGAAAGAATTGGGTGTAACACCAGGTAAGTTAAATTTTGATATATACAACACTAACAACACCACATTAACACATAATACACTATTATTTGTAAAACATGCGATACGAAATGACGATTCTTCTGGCTATCGGTGAGAATATCAGTAAATATTTTCATCTTCCTTCCAGTAAACTGCACAAAAGGAATCTAATAGTTTTAGTTTTAATTTTTTTTAAAACTAATTTTATTTTATTTTTATAAAAAACGATTTTATTTAAATAAACGTTCACAAACCAAAACCAATTCAAAAACTAAACTTATTTTCTATTTTTCACAAAATATTTTAAATTAAAAAGCAAAGGTATATTTTATATTACATATTTTAACAAACAAAGTTTCTTATTATAAAGTATAAATAATATTGTTTTAAACTCTTGTGGGAATAAATCTATTTAAATAAATAAGATGCAGGAATATACGTATGTATATATAAATATACATATATATAACTCCCCCATTATTAAATTGACGCTCCGAGGAACTTTATATTCAAAATGTTATTATTTTGTTAAACATAAAACATTATCTTCCAAACTTATTCCACACAAGAAATATATTTCTTTTTTCTTTTTATATGAGATTTATAATATTTGTGCCCTGTTCGACTTATTACATGATCATTATCAAAACGGTCTACAGAAATCTTCCTAAATTTTGCATGATTTTTTCCCCCTCTATCACTCTTTATATAAATTTGACCAGTTTGAATTTCACTTTCTTTACGGAAGCGATTTAGCTTTGAAATCGATTTTTCCTTTAATGCTATAATTTTTTGTTTTATTCTTGGATATTCTTGTGCCCCTATGGAACCGTTTTGAAAATCAATAGGTCTGCAACCTGTGGTTGAATGAATCGTGTTATTGTAAAAGGTAATTACTTTGTAAATTTTTTCTTCAACACTATCACTATCTCTATTCGGGTCATGTCTAAGTAAACGAATGTGTTCATTCATAGTATTATGAAGGCGTTCCACATCTGAATTAGATGTGTGATTATTATTCGAAATAAAATGAATTTCAATATTATTTTCCTTTAAGAATTCATTCAATGGCAACGCTTTGAAACCTAACTCATTGTCAGTTACGATTTTCCCAATGGTGCCTACAATACTCTTATACCGAATTAATGCCCTCTTGAATTCCACCCAAGTCCTATTCTGTATCTTTATTGCTTGAGCGAATTTCGAGAACTTATCAATAACTGTTAGAAATAAAGTTTTATCTAAACAATAAAAAACATCTACGTGAACAACCTGACCAGGCTTGTCAGGAGTTTCAGTAATTTTGAATTTTTGTTTTACTGGATTGCGATCATATTTTTCCAAATTACAGATATGACAACTGTTTATAAATTGTTGTATTCTCACCTTGAGTTTTGGATGATATATTCTTCCTTTAAGTTGTTCAAAATTTTTATTAATGCCACGATGATTATTTCTTTCATGCTCTTGCTTAATAACTTCACTTAGGACATTTTCATCTGAAACATCATTAAGACAAATGCAGCATTTTGCTATTTTTAAAACAGAATTTTGTTTAAAATACTTGCAAACAGTCTCTTTGAAAAGTTCATAGGTTAAACCATCCTCAATAAAAATTGCATTTACTCTTTTAGGATGAAAATGATCTTTAATGAGTTTTATCATTATATTTTCATTGAAATTATTTATACTTATAATTTTCCTATTATTTTTAAAAATTACTTTATTTTCTATTTTAAGCGAAACAGAATTTGATTTTTTTAAAAACGAACTGATTTTTGTAAATATTGAGGGGAGAACTGCTAGTAGAAATTAAATTTGATTTTTGTAAAATATTAATCTGTGGTTGTATTCTGGATAATGCATCCGCATTTTTATTATCTGCACCTCGTTTGTACATAATTTCATAATCATATTCCTCTAGTTTTAATCTCCATCTTACCAACTTCGAATTTGGTTCTTTAATAGAGACAAGCCATTGCAATGGCTGGTGATCTGTCTGTATTATAAACTTTCTTCCAAACAGGTATGGACGAAAATATGTTACAGCCCACACTACTGCCAACAGCTCTTTCTCAACTGTACTATAATTAACTTCATGCTGATTCAATGTTCTACTTGCATAACAAATAGGGTGGTTGTCTTGCGAAAGTACCGCCCCTAGAGCAAAATTACTTGCATCAGTGTTTAAAACGAATTTCTTGTTAAAATTAGGATAAGCCAAAACTGGATCATTAGTTAAAAGCAATTTCAACGTTTTAAAACTCTCCAAATATTCAAAGTCACTCGTATCTATCTTAACATTCTTTTTTAAATATTTGGTCATGGGTTTTGCTATTCTTGAATAGTCTTTTATAAATTTACGATAATAGCCACTAAGACCCAAGAATTGCTTTATTTCTTTTTGAGTTTTTGGCAAAGGATAATTTGTTACACACTCCACTTTCTTTGCATTGGGTTTTATACCTTTTTCCGTTACAACATGGCCCAAGAATTCCGTCTCTCTCTTCAAAAATTCGCACTTGTCGACTTGGATCTTCAAATTTGCAGCTTTTAATTTGTTAAATACAAGACGCAGTGAGTTTATATGCTCTTGAAGAGAAGTTGAATAAACAATTATATCATCCATATATACTAAGCAAACTTTATTAACTAAATCTCCAAGAACACTATTCATTAGCCTTTGAAATGTGGCTGGGGCCGTTTTAAGCCCAAAAGGCATTCTAGTAAACTCATAATGGCCTCCTTCGACAGAGAATGCCGTCTTATGAATATCTTTCTCGTCAATTTCCACTTGGTGGAATCCTTTAGCCAAGTCTAATGTAGTAAAATACATACTTCTTCCCAGCTTATCGAGAATCTCATCAATATTTGGTATAGGAAATCGATCATCTATTGTCTTCTCATTAAGTTTCCTATAATCCACAACAAGCCGCCATTTCTTAATTCCACTAGCATCATCTTTCTTTGGAACTATCCATATAGGAGCGGAATAAGGGGAATTCGACGGTCGTATTATCTTACTGGATTTGTTTTTTAACTTCATCCCTATGAACGTAAGGATATCTATAATTTTTTGAAAATACGGGTATTTCATCTCTGGTAATTATTCTATGCTTTATTGCATTTGTAAAACTTAAGTTTGAATTTGTTACGTGAAAAAGTTCTTCATAATCATTTAAAATGGTTTTTAAGTTGAGTTTTTCCTCTGCATTTAAATGATTAATTCTCACTTTTTCCAATAAAGCTGCCTCACAAAAATTTTCCTTTAACAAATTAGTATCAACTAAATGATAATTATCGCGCGTAACTGGCCACGAATTATACTCAGTTAGATAAATAATGTTAGGACATTTAGCTGAAGTTTCTACTTCAACTTTAAAATTTTTTGCATTGTAAATACCTTCTGTAACAATAGACTCGCCAATATCATCTCGCTGTTCCGCTATATGAACAAGTCCACACTCAACATTAGTGATCAACAATATCTTTCGAAACCCTAAAAACAACAACGGTAAAATTTTACCATTTACATTGAGTTCATTTCTTTCATAATCTACAACGGCTTTATATTTTCGCAGTATATCGTTTCCAATGATTCCATCGTAATTGTCATGGAATTTACATTCTATTAAATAAATACTCTCATTTTCATCACCCAATTCAGAAAACATTGGCACTTTATAAACAGTATTTGCCAAAACTTCATTTTGGAGAGTTTTTAACATTAAATTTGTAGAATTAATTCTCCATTTTGGATTGCATAAGCCTGGATTTACTATTGAGTGGATGGCCCCTGTATCAATTATAAATTTAAGACGTTTTTTTAATACTATATGAGGTAATTGTCGGGAGAGGCTTGAAAACGAAAATTTTTTAATAAATTATTATCAGCCGAAATGTTTAAATGATGTGAATCTTGAAATCGGTTTTGAACGTCACCAATACTTGATTCACACGAACTTTTTCCGACGTTATACAAATTATTTTCGGACTTAACATTTCTCCTAGGCTGTGGTCTTGATAATTTACGAGGAGGATTTTGGTAACACGAATTGAAATTCCTCCCATTTTTTACAACTGAAGTATTTGAAAAATTATTAAAATTATTTTTCCGTATCATATTAATATCCATTGGTTCTGGAATAGATTGATTAGAAAAAGAAGTTTGATTTATATTTGAAGATGCGTGTCTGTAATTCTGATTGTAATTATTATTCGGAACGTAATTACTATTCCGGTAAGTGTTATATTTACCTTTATACCCGTTAAAATTTCCATTATTATTAATATTCCCAAATTTATTCAAATTTCTATCTACTGTAGATCGATTCAAATTTTTATTATAACTATTATTCCTGCCATTATCTCCATAATTTCCATACCCAGATGTAAAAAGAATGTTCATTGCATCCTCTAGGCTTACTGGATTCCTACACGCTAATACCGTTTTCATAGGTTCAGGAATTTTTGCTTTAAAAATATCAAGAGCAGTTTTCATATTGTTTCTACCAATCTGCTCACTATCTGAATTTATTCCTAACTCCAAGACTGTTTTATTACTTAAACTACGAAGTTTATCCTTTATTTCATTGTAAAAGTCAATGACATTTGTTCTAAAACTTACAGAACGAAGATTATCAAAAAGCTTCTCCACGCTCTGATATTCCCCAAAATAATTGCATAAGATATTCTTGATATCATTCCACGTTTGTACATGAAAATTAATTTCAATAGCCTCTTTGGCTTTGCCCTTACATTTATTTTTAATCAAATCTATAAAGAAAAGTTGCGATTGTTCATCATATTGAACGAAAAGTGGGTTTATTCTATCAACTAATGAGATAAAGGTATACAAATCTTTTTTGTCGCCAGAAAATTCAGGTAATTTCCCAATTAATTCAATCGGACTTAAAGATAAAATATTTAATGCAATACCTTCTTGAGCCATTTTTTAAAAGGATGTAATATTCTTCAAACGCAAAAAATAATTCTTTAACGAAGTCAAAAAAGGCACAAATTTGTGTATTTATACAATTATTTGTTTATAAATAAAAATTATTTAATAACATCATATTTTAAGAATTATTTTTTTTTAGCACAAATTTAACACAAAATATAAAGTATATAATTATCAAATATTGTAATTTAATAAATTATTAATTATTTTATTTAATTAAATAATTTAATTAAAAGATAATAAAAATTTAATTAATAAGATTAATTGCTAATACTAATTTAATTAAAAGATAATAAAAATAATAATACTTAAAGTAAGTTTGTATTCGTAGCTGCTCCTTTAACTCCTTAAACTCAATAAATTCTCTAGGCAATTCATTCGTTATCCAATCTCCTTTAACTCCTTAAACCCAATAAATTCTCTAGGCAATTCATTCGTTATCCAATTTCTTCTCTTTGGCTACTTGAAGTTGATTTTATTTATTTAAGTTTTTTTGTAAAATTTTCTTTAAACCTTAAAAAAAAATTCTTCTTCTTAATGTCCTTTCCTTTTGTAATGTTTCTCTTTTTCAAATTATATATTTTTATATTATCCTTTAACATTTTTTATTTATATTGTTTTTTTTTATATTTTTATATTGTTTTTTATATCTTTTTTACATCGTTTTTATATTTTTAAGCCTTTTTTCATTAAAAGTAAAAGGACTCACAAAAATTTTCTTTTTTTAATTAATTTGAGTTTTTTGGATTTTTGTAATTTTTTATAAATGTATCCTGGAGGGTCCCGTAGAAATCGCAGGATTATTTATTCTAATTGCTTTAATTAAATTTAATCCTTTTTAATTTAATTTACTTATTTTTTCGCATACACATGCACATACCAATCTTAATTTTTCTTTTATCGTTTTTAATTTAACCACTTTTATTATTATTACAGTTTTTATTAAAATTTTTTAAGTTAATTTTTCTTAAAATTTTATTTTAACTTGTCTTTTTATTTTTATGTTTATATTTTATTTTCTATCTTGCCAATTTTTAAATTAAATTATTCACTTTCATAAATCCATTGGGTTAGCTTACAATTTGAATGTCAAGATTAAAAGCATCTCACCTCACTTCTTCTGTGTTAAATTTTTTTTCAGCAACGACAATGTTTTAAATTCAGTTTTCAAAATATTTTTCATTCATTGTAAAATAAGTCTTTCCTTTTAAATTTTTTTCTTTTATTTCAATTTTTTTGAAAATTTTGTATATTAAAATTTTATTTAATTTTTTCTCACTTTTTCTGTGTTAAATTTTTTTAGCAACCACAATGTTTAAAATTCAGTTTTTAAAATATTTTTCATTCACTGTAAAATAAAAGTTTTTCTTTTTAAATTTTTTTCTTTTATTTCAATTTTTTCAAAAATTTTATATGTCAAAATTTTATTTAATTTTATTTAATTTTTTTTTTCTTTTTAAATGTTTTGTTTAAATGTCTTGGTTTAATTTATTTTTGAGTTTTGATTTTTGATTGGTCACAGTTCACAAGTTCACTCTTTTATTTAGTTTTTTTTCAGTTATATCCTGGAGGGTCCCGTAGGATTCGCAGGATAAATTATTTGAATTACTATAATGTTTATTTCGTTTTTTTTTTACTTTCGAATACCCTTTAAGACATTAAAATGTCTGATATCCTTTTTTTTTTTTAGTATAATTTCCGCTTATACTATTTCAAAAGGATACTCGGGTATCCTACCGACTGCGCCAGTTTTAGTTTTAATTTTTTTTAAAACTAATTTTATTTTATTTTTATAAAAAACGATTTTATTTAAATAAACGTTCACAAACCAAAACCAATTCAAAAACTAAACTTATTTTCTATTTTTCACAAAATATTTTAAATTAAAAAGCAAAGGTATATTTTATATTACATATTTTAACAAACAAAGTTTCTTATTATAAAGTATAAATAATATTGTTTTAAACTCTTGTGGGAATAAATCTATTTAAATAAATAAGATGCAGGAATATACGTATGTATATATAAATATACATATATATAACTTCTAATCTCGCTTAAATGGGTAATAAAAAAATAACATTAAAACTTAATTATAATTACATTATCTTTGTTTTCAATTTTATTTATTAATTATTTACATTTTTAATAATTTAATATGCATTTATTGAATTTTTTTACTTTAATTTAAAATAATATAATTATTAAGATTTTAAACAATTTAGGATTTAAAATAAAATACTTTTAATATTAATATAACCCTCAAAATAAATTAAAATAAAACTGGTTTTAGAAATAAATTAAATTTAATACACGTAAAACTACTTTTTTATATAAAACTTTTTTTTTATTAAGTTAACGGTAACACAGAATTCTTTGTTTCCTCAGATAAACCATAGTTTCAAAATCCTTCGAACATGGAAGAAAAGATTTTTACTTTTCTGGATGCACCACACCTTTTAAAATTGATTCCGAACCATTTTTTGAAGTTTGCACGAAATCGGCCCAGTGGTTCCGGAGCTCTGGCATTTAAATTTTCCTATAAATTCCCATATAAATATCAACAAAATGCGCTCATTTTTGATATTATGATTTTTTGATGTCACTTGAAAAGTTACCAAACCATGTATCGTAATGTTTTATGTGTATAATGATATTCGGTCTTATTAATTGGAATGTTGAGCTGAATCTTTTCAGTCGTTGCTTTGATCGTAATTTTCTTTGTGCGCTGACAATTCGATTTTTCACTTGCTATACACCTGCATTGTATCATAGGTATATGTTACTTTTTTCTTTCTTTCTTTTTTCTTGTTCTTGAGATGTATGCAAATGCTTTGTCGCGAAACTATAATTGTTTCTCCTCTGTTGATAGTGAACCTACAGTGGGGCCAAAACCGAAAAAGGTTAATCATTTCGCAAGCACTTAGAAGGGTTCTAAGGGTGGACCCAGGAAACGACGGATAAAATACACTAGTAATTGTTAAAATTATAAATTGTTTTACCAATGAAATTTTTGCACTTGGATATTCACTATTTATTGTTATTTATTATTTATTGAATAATATTTTTCCAACGGAAAAATATTTTTAACACACATCAACTAATCTGGCACATTCTTAGCACTTTTCAGTTCCATGCAATAAGACTCCTCAACTGCTTTAAACAAAACCTGTTTAAATCTTAACGTTCCTTTTTGGAATACCAATTAAGCATCTTATTACTTACACAATCCATTTTGTTTGGGCGAAGTCACCATAACCGCTCGCATTACCCAAGGCACCCGTGGTATGTTAATTTAAAAAATTATTTTTTTTTTAACTTGGATGGAAAGCTAATCTGTCAGGAGTATCAAGAGATCTTAAAGTTGCACAATTATAGGAACTTAAAATTTAAAAATTTGGTTAATTTTATTATGAATAAGGGGGCTGCATGCAAAATAACTCTATGCAAAATTGCTCAAATCAAAAATAACCCAAGAAATACGCACACAGAATTTGGTAATATATATTTTATATGAAAAGTAACCCCAAAATATTGAGTGCTTTATGTCGTTTTTAAAAATTTTTCAAAAGGACAAATATCCAAAATGTTTTAATGAACTATCACCATGACCTATCGTCACCACTTTTAAGCCGACATCATTTTATATTGACGTCAACATCATTTTGATTATAATTTTGTATTTCCTAAAGCTCTTATGACGATGTCGACTGCTTATTGATAACACTGTTCTGTAGAGAAATATTCTTTTAAAAAAATTCTATATTGTGGAATTATTTAAAGTGCTTAATAAGAATCTGTTTTAAGTTTTTTCTCACGTCGAAATTATCCATTTCTTTAACTAATTTTCCGACTTCGGTCAAACTTGTTATTTAAATTCAAAATAGAAAATGTTATTTTCTATTTTGAATTTTAAAACCCAAGGCGATGAAATCGTCGTCGATACAACAAAATTTTAATGTAACAAATACCAAATAAATACCAAATAAAATTAAAAAGACTGGACATGAAGCGGATTTTCAAAAAGTCAAGATTTTAGATATAGAAAGAAAGGGAAAAGAAAAGGTACACAATAGATAAAAGCCTACGCATTCAGCAAAACATCAACAAAATCATGAACTTAAAAGAAGACACAGACAACATAAACGCAAACTACAGTGTTGCAATACGGAAAATTTAAAACTGTGATATTAAATTTAAGTTGTGTTTGATTTTTATGTTTATTTGTTTGGTAATTATTAAAAACATTTATTGGTAATGTGATCTCTGTTATATTGTAAGTAAATTATTTTGGTGTATAGGGGTTATTCTCAGGAAATGCATCAATAAGAGTGTAAAACAACAGTTTAAGTCCTAAAAACTAGCTAGGTAGTAACGTTGTTTACCTTAAACTACAGAATTGTTAACATTAAAGATTTATTAGAATTCAAAAAATATAAAAAAGTAATTGCCCTTAATGTCACTATTGATTTTTTCATATATTTTTTTAGCGAAATTTCTAATTTTTAAATTTTTACGTTAATTATTTTTTATGGCCCTATGCTTCCCCGAGGAGTAAAACGAACTTACAGTGTATGCACTTTATACCTTTCATTAAATCAATGATTTTTCCTATTTTGCTTTCAATTTATTAAAAATTTTTTATACATAACTTAACTTGGTACTGTCTAGATAACAAAAACAAAATTTATAACTATTATGACTGATCCCGTTATTTTATTTAAATAATTTTCCGAGAAACCGCCAATTTCATGATCACAAAAGTAAGTATGCAATGATCATTTATTAGTTTGCCTGTTAATATTTAAAAAGAAAGATTCTATGTTTATAGAGTGAAACCAATAAATAAGTGAAAAAACTTAAAAAAACTTATTAAGTAATTAAAATCAATTTTGATTATAATGGCACCACGAGGAAAGGAGCTATCCAAGGATTTAAAGGACGAAAATATAAAATTGTACAAAGAAAATAACTTACAAAGAAAAATAGCTAGCATTGTGAACAAAAGTAGTGCAACTATGAAAAATATTATAGAAAAGTCCAACTCTGAAGATTTAACAAAAAACAAACCTTGTTTGGGTCGTCCCAAAGTGTTTACTAATCAAGAAACAAGTACGAAATAGTACGAAAGTTTAAAGCAGATCAAAAAAAAATGCGCCAAAAAATGCAAGCGGAAATTAAAAACGAAGTTGGAAAATCCTTCAATCCAGAAACTAATCGTCGCTTGTTATATAAAGCCGGATACAATGGTCCAAGTATTAGACAAAACCCATTTATAAGCACAGAGACCCAGAAAAAGATAGTGGATTTCGTCAATCAGTATATAAATCGTCAAACAGTATATAAAAAAGAATATAAATCAATCGAAAACGTTCTGAAATACTGTATTTTGTCTGACGAGACTAAAACAATCATTTACGGATCTGATGGACGTGTTAAAGTGTGGCTAAAGCCAATTTCCGATCTCGAATTAAAAAACATGACCGGTATTGTTAATCATCGAGGTGGTTAGGTATTAGTTTGGGGATGCTTGCCATAATCAGGAGTGGGAAAACTTGTTTTCATCGATGGAAACATGGGCAAATATTTATACCGCAATATTTTTAATAGTAATTTTTTAAGAAAGTGCTTCGCAGTTAGGGTTAGGAGAACCCTTATATTTACACAGGATATTAACCCGAAATATATAGCTCTAATAGTTAAAGAATTACTTTTGTATAACACAAAACAACTAAAAACTAGTGTCAGACGTCTTATCTAAATTCCATCGAGCACTTTTAGGTTCATCTAGGTCGTCTAATAAAAAATAAAGGTGCGAAATAAACTATAAATGCTAATTATGGAAGATTGGTCGGAAATTCCTATCCCTGTGGCCCAACATTTAATGGTTTCAATACAATTCCGTCTTCAGCATGTAACAAAAAACAATAATTATTCTACAAAATACCAAATTCAAAAATATAATGTACAGAGTGCGTTTCTATCATATTCAAATATAATAAATTCTACATACTTACTTTTGTGATGTAAATTTAGTTAATTTTTTTCCTTTTGTTATACTAATGAAACAAATACGGAATTTTTTCTATTTTTTTATATGCATTAAAAACTGACCTTAATCTAGTCAAAACTAAATAAAAATTATTAGTTTAAATTAACTTATATACAGACATAGTCATATCTATTTACACAAATTAAAAATTTTAGTATTTTTAGTTATCAGAAAAATTTTGCTGCTATGTTAATAAATTTGCGACAAGAAAACTTCCCAATTGTAATCCTCAAAATGTAAAGATTTTGCTGGTTTAAAATTTTTAGCAATAATATTGATAGTTGCTGATTAAAAACACAAAAGAAGTCTGCGCCTCATATTTCAAAATTATTTACACACTTATTTTGTCTGTCAAAAATATTTACACATTCCTGAAATTAAGTTAAAAACGCTGGAATCTTTTAAAAAATCTCATTTGTGCTGATAGTTAGCAAATTTATATTGCATAAAAATAAATATTTATACAAAAGTCGCTAAAAAAAACGTTTAAAATGGTGAAAATAAAGGAAATTCCCGTCGAAACGCGAGTTGAGATCGCAACGAAGTTTGGATTGGGTTCCTCGACATCAGACTTGGGAAAAGAGTACGGAATATGTCGGAAAACAGTATACAATTTAGTAAAGAAGAAAGAAACCTATGGAAGCCTACAAAATAGGGTCAGAACTGGTCGGAAATATGTGAAAAACAAAATAGAAGATCGTTCTATTCTTAAAATATTCGCAGAAAATCCAGTCGCAAGTCCGGTTAAAGTTGCTGCAGAGGCAGAAATATCATTGGACAACCTGTAAGTGAATCCACAATTCGGAGAAGATAAAGACCTATGTCGTGAGAAAAGTAATAGACATATCTGAAAAAAACAAAAAAAAACGTATAGAGTTCGCTATGGAGTATATCCATAAGCCAATGGAGTTTTGGCATAATGTATTATGGACGGATGAGTCCTCTTTTCAATTTGAAGGGTCATTTGGAAAAACTTATATGCACCTTTCCAAAGGATCGAAGCATAAAGCAGTACAACCTCTTAATCGTTTCGGCGGGGGTTCAGTAATGTTTTGGGGATGTGTCAGAGATTCGTCAGAGATTCGGCTCAGAGATTATTACTTGATGAAAATTGGATTTTGCAGCATGATAATGCTCCATGCCACAAAGCATGGTTACCAACAACGTTTTTAAATCGAGTTGGACAAGATGTTTTTCCATGGCCACCCCAGAGTCCAGATCAAAACATAATAGAGATTGTAAGGGCATTCATAAAAAGGCAGAGATCTATCCAAATAGGCCGAAAACGAGAGGAAACTATTGATGAAATAATAAATATCTGGAACAGCTTAGAAATCGAGATTGTACGCAATTTGATTGCATCTATTCCAGCTAGACTTCAAGCTGTCATAGATGCTGAAGGAAATTTATCTGGCTACTAATCATTTTTGTTTTTTTATTGGTGTTTTATAATATATATATATATATATATATATATATATATATATATATATATATATATATATATATATATACAGTGTATCACAAAAATAAGTATGCAGCTTTTCAAACCAAACACTTCGTTAAATTAAAATTAAAAGTACAGACATTGTCATATATATTTACACAAATTAAAAATTTTAGTATTTTTAGTTATCAGAAAAATTTTGCTGCTATGTTAATAAATTTGCGACAAGAAAACTTCCTAATTGTAATCCTCAAAATGTATAGATTATATATATATATATATATAATACACATTTATTTGGCGATTTCTCATAGGGTCAGTTAGCATTCAGCTTAAATAAGGTTGAAATATAATTTTTTTCTCAATACAAAAGTGTATCTATAAAAGTTTAAGGAAATCATAATCTATAACAAGATTTATTCCTCATAAGTTTCACTATTAAACCAAAGCACGTTTTTATTTTATGGTATTTATATAAAATACACATTTTTTAAAATAATTTCCAAAAATAAATATTTCTCATTTCTATTAGTGGCAACGCTTTTTTGCTGTTTATATAAAAACATACTTCAATAATTCCGGCCAAGGCATCACTATTGCAGGTGACAATTTTTTGTTTAAATTTTCGTTTTCCTTTGTTTACCCGATTTGATTGTCAAACTATTTTGTTTTGTTTACGAGTAACCAAAAAATTCATTTACATTCAAGTCTCATTGATTCAAAGGCCTTAGTGTTTTTATAGGTTGTGCATAAATAAATTAAAAAGTGAATTAAAAACAAAAAATAAATTATCAATAATTTGTACAAAATTTATAAATAAATTTGTAATTGTAAAAAGTGACTGTTTAAAAACTGTGTCACTGCAACATAATTATTTGTGTATACAATTTGTTGCTAATATTGAAAAAATGCATTGTACTTGTCCTTTGTGTGGAAAGAAATTTGGTCCTGGTAGTGGTACGTTTTTTAGTGTTCCACAATACCAAGAAAAAAGAGATCTCTGGGGCAAGGTGTGCAAAAAAAAATTTGCTAAAATCACCCGCATATGTATAGATCATTTTTCTAAGGAGCATATAATAACCGCGGGAAGTTCTAAAAACACGGAAATATATTAAAATGCAGCTGACTAAATCGCCATCAACCACCAATCGGTCCTTCTCAGGACCACCAAAAATATTTAAAAGAGGTTTTAAATTTTAAAGCAGTGTTGTCCAAACACATACTATTAAATTGTATGCTTGTAAGAAGCAAAGAAAAACAAATAAATTAGTCAAGTGCGAGTAAGACTCACACACGTAGGGTTCCGTACTATGTTCAGTATAATTTAAAAATTCCAGTTGTTTATTTCTTTATGTCTAATGGGACACCCTTAAATTTTAAAATCAAAGTAATATTCGCGAAAACTGCATCATAATTGGAACACCCTTTAAATTTTAATATGTGATTGATTTTATAGCGGTCATGGTAATACATTTTCTATTAAAATAGGAGCCTCCCTATTGGGGTTAAAAAAATAAGGTAATATTCGCGAAAAACACGTCACTAATGGACACGCTTCAATTTTAAGTATTTGTTATAGCTGCCGAAGTAACACATCTACTGTAAATATTTCAAGACGGTATCTATTACGGTTTATAAAATCATGTCACTATCGGAACACCCTTTAATTTAATTATTCATTAAGGTGGCCATGGCAACTTCCTTTCTATAAATATATTAAGAGTCTACTTATTACGATTAAAAAATAAATCACTATAAGTAAAAAACATGTCATTGTCAGAACACCCTTTAATTTTTAGTAATTGTCATATCGGCCGTGGCAACACATCTTCTGTATAAAATTTCAAGAGTCTACCTGTTACGGTTCAAGAAATAAGGTTTTATACATGCAAATCACGTCACTGGCGGAAAACCCTTTAATTTTTAATATTTGCTATAGTGGCCATAGTTATACACCTCCTGTAAAAATTTTAAGATTACACCTATTCATTCAAAACTTAGGCTATATACATGCAATCACGTCACTATTGGAACACCCTTTACTATTTAAGTTCAATTTTGTATACTTGTTTATAAAACAAACATAGTTTTAATTACAGTCTGCAAATTGTAAGTGGTTGCCTCTTACAGCTCAAAAAAAAGACATAAACGTAAATAACACGTCACTTTTGGAACACCTTACGTTTTAGTATTTTTTACTATAGTGGCCGCAGTTATACACCTTTGGCAAAATTTTCAAGAGTCTACCTATTATGGTTCAAAACTTAGGCCTTACACATACAAAGCACACTACTATCGGAACACCCTTTAATTTTTAGGTTTATTTTTTTAGACTTGTTTATAAAGCGAACTAAGTTTTAATTACTGTTTGTAAATTTTCCTACAGTTCTAGAAATAAACACATATTCGTAAATAACACCTCTCTATCGGAACACCCTATAAGTTTAATATTTGTTGCTATAGCGGCCATAGTTATACACCTTTGGTAAAATTTTCAAGAGTCTAGCTATTATGGTTCAAAACTTATGCCTTATACATGCAAATCACACCACTATCGGAACACCCTTTAATTTTTAGTTTTATTTTTTATAGTTATTTATATAGTGAACTAAGTTTTAATTACTTTCAAGTGTATCTTACCTACAGTTCAAGAAATAAACACATTTTCGTGAATAACACCTCTCTATTGGAACACCCTATAAGTGTTAGTATTTGTTGCTATAGCGGCAACAGCTATACATCATCTGTGAAAATTTCAAGATTCTACCTATTACGGTTCCAGAGATAAAAGGCGCTGACAGACGGACAGACATTGTAGCGAAAAAAATAGGTTTACGTTTTTACACTTTGTGTACGGAACCCTAAAAAGTACAAAAATTTCAAAGAGATTTTGTCCTTTTTTTAATTATGAACTGTTGAAGAGTATAAATAATAAATAAATAAATAATTCGTTATAGTTAACAAGGTTATGTTTTAATGAGAAAAAAATTAATTAAAATGAAGATACAAATTAAGTGATAATTAAAAAAATATAATCTTAAATGTTAACGTTTGAATATTTTATTTTATGAAAATATAACTTAAAGTAAGAATAATAAATCAGTCAAAAAAGTCTTAGCGAAAATTGCATCATTATTAAAACACCCTTTAAATTTTAGTAATTGTTGTTATAGCGGCCATGGTAATACACCTTCTACAAAAATAACAGGATTAATATTTTATAAGTATCAAATATTTATTTGATTTTTATTAATTTTATTTCCTTTAGCTTTAGTTTGATTTAGAATTTCTTTAGCTGAAACTAGTCGTATGGGTGGACCATTGCGGTTAAAAAAAAATAAGGTAATATTCTTGAACAACATGTCACTAATGGACACCCTTATATTTTTAGTAATTGTTATTGCGCCCAAAGTAACACATCTAATGTAAACATTACAAGAATCTATTTTACGGTTTATAAAATAAGGCTATTTACATAAAACTAATATCACTGTCGGAACAACCTTTAATTTTATTATTTGTTATAGCGACCATGGTAATTCCCTTTCTATAGATACATATATCAAGAGTCTACATATTACGATTAAAAAAAATAGGTGACTATAAGTGAAAAACATGTAACTGTCAGAACACCCTTTAATTTATATTAAACTAGCTGTGCCCGCCACGTCGTAGGCGTCCTGACCACATTTATTTTTTTTTGATTTTTTTTTTAAGTAATCCACAACAAATTTTAAGAACTTTTATATTGCTTGAGTTATGGTTTATATATATGTATGTATATTTCGATACGCCTTGATTCCAGCAAACTTCAAACATTTTTGAAATGGAATTACCAAAAACAAATGGTAATGAAATGGAATTACCAAGGCGAATTGATCCGTGTGGAGTTGTCGGTCTCCCATCGGACGCGTCCTAAGGTGCCGGATAGGGGACGAGCTCAATGTTCATATTTTCCGTGATTTCACCACCATACTGGTCACGGGGGGTATAGAATGGCTCGGGTAGGGCCCGGTCTCTGTGGATTCTGCTATGCAGTTGCGCAGAGGCTGGACTCTGCTAGGTTGTGTGAACCAGCCCTTGTTTCTGAAACCTCTCGAGCATGGCAGCCATTCACCCAAAATGGTACCATGCCCGAGAGATGTCAGAATTGCTAGCCATCCCTCTGGACACATTGAACAAATGGTTCAGGGGAGTGGCTTGTAAAATTTTAAACAAGGTAGCCGAATTAGTCCAACCCGCGGACCAAAATTGACCCACTTGTAAGATTAAGGTGAAGGTAGCAGTGCTGAGAATCTGAATGGCTAGTCAGTGGTAAAAGAAGACTAGTCTCTAACAGCTCCCCCCGACGCCAAGGCACGGGTCGGGTGTAAAGAATAGTTGCCTAATCCATGTACGCCGTCCCTGCATGGATTGTCGAACCCCTTAACCCCTTAACGGCAGTAAAAACAGCCCCAAAAGACGGCAAAATTAACTCTAGAAGGGCCTTCATCGAAGGGCGTGCCGCCCAACGCATCATTGATAAATTTGGTAAAACACCAATTACCAATTTATCAACGGAGGAAAATTCCTCCCTCACCTGGGCCACAGGCCATTTAGCTAATACTGAAAGCTCCAAACCCGATGCAGATGTAGACACACCATCTACGTCAGCTGCGTCCAAAAGACAACGATCGGGGGAGGAGCCGATGCATCAGCAAAACTCTCAACCGGACACAAAACGTCCAAAAATGCTTGCTCAGCCATCAACCAGAGTCATAAATAGACCTTACAGTGAGGTTGCCAAAGATCCACTGAAAAGGGCTATCATTGACAGAAGCACTAGTGACGGGGCTATCTCCCGTGAGAAATGGGAGATGATCCGTCTCAAGTTGCTGGAAGATTTCTTGAGCAATGAATCCATTCCAGCACCGCAAAATGTGGATGCTGGCTGGTTTCAAGGCCACATAAAGCTGCTGTTATGTACAAGTGAAAGTTCAGCAAATCAGCTAAAGCTAGCAGTGACGTCCCTAGGGGAAGTGTGGCCCGGCGCTAGATTGGATGTGGTCCCGGCCTGTGATATACCACGCAGGCCGAGATCCATTGCGATCATTCCAAGGGAACCTCACGACCCCGCGACAATCCTGTCGATCATTCGGCGAGGTAATGCTGATCTACCAACCAGTGACTGGAAGGTAGTGAAGGTTTCTGAATCGGAAGGTCTGACAAGGAAGGCGGTTGTGGTCCTTAACAAGGAATAATTGTCACCACTTCGGAAGAGACAAGGCAAGATTTACTACGGTTATCATAGTGTCAAGAGTATCTACCGAGGTGATGACAAACCCAACCCCGAAACTTCCAGCGACCAATTGGAAGAGCCGCAAGGTAAAGGCGTGGCTGATAGCGATAGCCAATCAATACCATCTAAAATAGTTGAGGTAGTGGATGAACCCGCACTCTCTGACACTACGGAGAGCTCACAATCAGACTTAGGTCTGGTTGGGGAGTTCTTCGGGCGTCTGGGGGTTGCGGAGGAGGACGAAGATGTCCTTCTGGACTCTGATCCAGAGGACATTGATGTAACCGTCATCTACGACCCTGATAAAGATGATGAGGGTGATACAGATCAACCTCCATCACTCTAAGGCAGCAACTGCTGCATTAACTCTTCGCCTCGCAGAACGTGGTGAAGACATCGCATTAGTCCAAGAGCCATGGATTAATAATGGTAAAATTTGTGGACTCAATGCAAAAGGCTACAAATTATTGTATGCAGCAGATTCAGGTAACAATAAAACTATTAGATCCTGTATTATAGCAAAAGATCACCTCAACATCTTCATTCTGTCTGATTACAGTGATGAAGATACAGTGGCTGCAGTTTGCGAAGAGGCTGAATCTGTGGTGTGGTTATCCTCTACCTACATGCCACATGACCAGGACCCTCCACCCAGTAGTTTGGTCCAAAAGATGGCCAGAGCGGCGAAGGCAAAAAGTATCCCCATAATAGTGGGTGCCGACGCAAATGCGCATCATCACATCTGGGGTAGCTCTGATACCAACAAAAGAGGTGAGTGTATCCTTGATTTCATTTTAAACAATAATCTAGTAGTTGCAAATAGGGGCTCTGAGCCCACTTTTATTGTATCAAATAGACAAGAGGTGTTAGATATTACGCTTGTTAGTATGAAATATGCTTTTCTGATAGAGAACTGGAGGCTCTCCAATGACTGCTCCTTCACCGACCATCGTTATCTTATCTTTTCAATTGCTAAAAAGAGAGATAATACTACAATATATATAAATAGGCGACGTACGGATTGGGAAAAGCAGAAAATGCTCCTCACAATCGCACTTGCTAATCCCATGAATATTAGGGACAATACAGGCATCGATGAGGCGGTGAATAGACTCACCAATGCTTTTAAAGAGGCAACGGGGAGGTCCTGTAAACCGTCGATTCATCGTTCAACTCGTAGACCACCATAGTGGTCTTCTGAAATAGCCGAATCTCGCAAGACTTGTCGGCAATTATTCAATGAAGCAAAGAGGACAGGTAACTGGTCACTCTACAAATCATCTGTTAACAAATTTAAGAATCAGGTTAGGAACGCAAAACGCAAATCTTGGAAAGACTTCTGCGGCAGCATTGAGAGTTTTTCCGAGACTAGCAGACTGCGTAAAGTACTTGCCAAACAACCGCCAATTCCTGGATATATTCAGAAATTAGACGGAACTTGGACAACTAGTGCACATGAGTCACTGGAAGTCCTGTTGGACACTCATTTTCCAGGGTGTCGATCACCTATGGATTCGCGACAGAATCCTACACAGATGTGCAGTACAACGACCTCCGCAAACATCGATGTGGATAAGCTACACTGGGCGATCAAAAGCTTCCGTCCTAATAAATCTCCAGGACCGGATGGTATCATTCCCGCCGATCTACAAAACAATTTAGATCTGGTAACTCCCTGGCTACTAGATATATATCAAGCCTGCCTCAGATGGTCATATATTCCATATCAATGGACCAATGTGATATTTATCCCCAAAGGAGGGAAATCATCTCATGCGAAAGCAAAAGACTTTAGACCCATCAGTCTGACATCTTTCTTGCTCAAAACGCTAGAGAGACTTATTGACATTCACATTAGGATGACTATCGATAAAAATCTCATTTCGCCATCTCAACATGCATACACAAAAGGCAAATCTGTTGAGACTGCGCTTCATTCGCTTGTGGGACATATAGAGAAGTCACTAGAGCATAAAAACTATACTATGGTGGCCTTCATGGATATTGAAGGTGCCTTTAATAATATTGATTCGATGGCAATAACTCAATCGCTTAGAGAATTAGGGATTCATCAATCAATCATTAGATTTTTAGAAAACTTGCTGAGCGTCAGGACAATAACATCTACTTTTGGCGCGGCGAGTATTTCCAAAAGAGTGGTTAGGGGCACTCCACAAGGTGGTGTTTTGTCCCCTCTGCTATGGAATGTAGCAATAAATAGGCTACTCAGGGATCTAGACTCCTTGAACTTCAAAACTGTCGCCTACGCAGATGATGTGGCGGTGGCAGTGTCTGGTATCCATTTAGACATTATCACACAAAGATTGGAGACGGCACTTAGAATGTTCTGCTCCTGGGCAGTACAGAGCGGGCTGAGTGTTAATCTAACCAAAACCGAACTTGTATTATTCTCTAGGAAATACAAGGTTCCTTCTTTCAGGTTACCGACTTAAAGCGGGATACCTCTTACTCTGTCTGAGAGCGCGAAATATTTAGGCATAATCTTAGATAGTAAATTAGCATGGAAAATGAACATCCAGGCGAGAGCCTTTAAGGCCATTACGGCAATATACGTATGTAGGAAAGCCATTGGCAAAACTTGGGGTATGAATCCAAGGATTGTAAAATGGCTACTTGAAGCGGTAATCAAACCAATATTACTCTACGGAGTTATTGTCTGGTGGAAAGCACTAGACACTAGAACTAACATATCTATCATAGAAGGTGTGTTACGAAATATGGCTATCCTCATTACAGGGGCAATTAGGTCAACACCGTCTAAGGCACTCTTTGCCATACTCAATTGGCTACCAGTAGACCAACTGGTCAGGGGGCTTGCTATGAAAACAGCTGTAAGACTGAATGTCACAAATGCATGGAACCATAGGCCATGGGGTCATGCCAGTATCCTGGGGATCATGAACGTCATTCCCGATCTTATTGACTACTGTACTCCAATACCCTTTTTCACAAGAAGCTTTGTCTTTGACTTGATGGAGCTGCCTGCTTAACCTAACCTAACCTAAGGCGAATTGAATACTAGGTAATCGCAATGAAGCAACAAAAACAACCACAGGCAATTTTGTTTGTGTAAAAACACCCACAGTTGTCAAAACCCGAAATTGCATCATAATTAGAACACCCTTTAAATGTTAATATGTAATTGATTTTATAGCGGCCATGGTAATACACTTTCTATTAAAATATCAGGAGCCTACCTATTGCGGTTAAAAAAATAAGGTAATATTCGTGAAAAACACGTTACTAATGGACACCCAATTTTAAGTATTTGTTATAGCGGCCGAAGTAACACATCTACTGTAAACATTTCAAGAGGGTATCTATTACGGTTTATAAAATCTTGTCACTGTCGGAACACCCTTTAATTTTATTATTCATTATAGTGGCCATGGCAACTTCCTTTCTATAAATATATTAAGAGTCTACTTATTGCGATTAAAAAATAAGTCACTATAAGTGAAAAACATGTCACTGTCGGAACACCCTTTAATTTTTAGTAATTGTCATATCGGCCGTGGCAACACATCTTCTGTACAAAATTTCAAGAGTCTACCTGTTACGGTTCAAGAAATAAGGCTTTATACATGCAAATCACGTCACTGGCGGAAAACCCTTTAATTTTTATTATTTGTTATAGTGGACATAGTTATACACCTCCTGTAAAAATTTGAAGATTCCACCTATTCATTCAAAACTTAGGATACATACATGCAAATCACGTCACTATTGGAACACCCTTTAATATTTAAGTTCAATAAGTTGTATACTTGTTTATAAAACAAACATAGTTTTAATTACACTCTGCAAATTGTAAGTGGTTTCCTCTTACAGCTCAAAAAAAAGACATAAACGTAAATAACACGTCTCTTTTGGAACACCCTACGTTTTAGTATTTTTTGCTATTGTGGCCGAAGGAATACACTTTTGGTAAAATTTTCAAGAGTCCACCTATTATGGTTCAAAACTTAGGTCTTACACATACAAAGCACACCACTATCGGAACACCCTTTAATTTTTAGGTTTATTTTTTTAGACTTGTTTATAAAGCGAACTAAGTTTTAATTACTGTTTGTAAGAAATAAACACATATTCGTAAGTAACACCTCTCTATCAGAACACCCTATACGTTTTAATATTTTTTGCTATAGCGGCCATAGTTATACACCTTTGATAAAATTTTCAAGAGTCTACCTATTATGGTTCAAAACTTAGGCCTTATACATGCAAATCACTCCACTATCGGAACACCCTTTAATTTTTAGGTTTATTTTTTTCAGACTTGTTTATATAGCGAACTAATTTTAATTTAGTGCTTGCATATTTTTAGTGAATTCCTCCTACAGTTCAAGAAATAAGCACATATTCGTGAATAACACCTCTATATCGGAACACCCTATAAGTTTTAGTATTTACTAGTATAGCGGTCACAGTTATATACATTCTGCGAAAATTTCAAGCTCCTACCTATTACGGTTCAAAACTTAGGCCTTATACATGCAAATCACACTACTATCGGAACACCCTTTAATTTTAAGGTTTATTTTTTTATACTTGTTTATATAGCGAACTTAGTTTTAATTACTGCTTACATATTTTTAGTGTATGCCTCCTACAGCTCAAGAAATAAACACATATTTGTGAATAACACCTCTCTATCGGAACACCCTATAATTTTTATTATTTGTTGCTATAGCGGCCAAAATTATACACCTTCTGTAAAAATTTCAAGATTCTACCTATTATGATTCAAAACTTAGGCCTTATAAATCAAAATAACACCACTATCGGAATACCCTTTAATTTTTAGGTTTATTTTTTAGACTTGTATATAAGGCGAACTACGTTTTCATTACAGTTTGTAAATTTTTAGTGTATCCCTCCTACAGTTCAAGAAATAAACACATTTTCGTAAATAACACCTCTCTATTGGAACACCCTATAAGTTTTAGTATTTGTTGCTATAGCGGCAACAACTATACATCATCTGTGAAAATTTCAAGAGTCTACCTATTACGGTTCCAGAGATAAAAGGCGCTGACAGACGGGCAGACGGACACACATTGTAGCGAAAGCAATACCTCCTACAGTTCAAGAAATAAACACATATTTGTGAATAACACCTCTCTAGCGGAACACCCTATAAGTTTTAATTTTTGTTGTTATAGCGGCCATCGCTATACACCTTCTGTGAAAATTTCAAGAGTCTACCTATTATGGTTCAAAACTTATGCCTTATACATGCATTTCACACCACTATCGGAACACCCTTTAATGTTAAGGTTTATTTTTTTATACTTGTTTATATAGCGAACTTAGTTTTAATTACTGCTTACATATTTTTAGTGTATGCCTCCTACAGCTCAAGAAATAAACACATATTTGTGAATAACACCTCTCTATCGGAACACCCTATAATTTTTATTATTTGTTGCTATAGCGGCCAAAATTATACACCTTCTGTAAAAATTTCAAGATTCTACCTATTATGATTAAAAACTTAGGCCTTATAAATCAAAATAACACCACTATCGGAATACCCTTTAATTTTTAGGTTTACTTTTTAGACTTGTATATAAGGCAAACTACGTTTTTATTACAGTTTGTAAATTTTTAGTGTATCCCTCCTACAGTTCAAGAAATAAACACATTTTCGTAAATAACACCTCTCTATTGGAACACCCTATAAGTTTTAGTATTTGTTGCTATAGCGGCAACAACTATACATCATCTGTGAAAATTTCAAGAGTCTACCTATTACGGTTCCAGAGATAAAAGGCGCTGACAGACGGGCAGACGGACACACATTGTAGCGAAAGCAATAGGGTTTTGTTTTTACACTTTGTGTACGGAACCCTAAAAAGAAGAAAATTTTTTGGACAAAACACAAAAGTTTTGTTAGTTTTTGCAAAATATATTATAAAATTTAAAGTACAAAGTGAATTACCTTGTATTATTACATAATGGTTACTTATTACCATTAGTATATACATATATTAATATATGCTAATTTTTTTATATGCTATTTTTTCAAATCGCGCTTCAATATTACATATATTTCTTTAACATTGCAATATACGGTTATGAGTACTTACAAATTTAATACCACTTATAGGCCAGGATTCATTATCCTACTCAATCGCAAGAATTAATCACAAAAAATCTGACAGGATTCTGTCATACTCAAAAAATCCTTCTAAATTGGTGCTGGTCTGGTGCCACACTATCAAAAAAAAAAAGATTTTGCAACTTTGATCGCATGGAAAAAATATTTTATGAAGTTTTTCAAAAGATTACATAAATTTGTCTTGATAAAAGTTAAACTTCATATTAAAAAAACATTATTTTTAATACGCTTTTTTATATGAAGTTTGACTTTTCTCAAGACAAATTTATACCAGGCACTATGTCACAAATCAACTTACAACTAAACACTACCCTAAGTAGATTAGATACATGAGTGCTGATGACGGACGTGGCTGTCTAGAAAATGTGCATTCCGCTCCTGCTGTAAAAACAGCCCCAAAAGACCGCAAAATTAACTCTAGAAGGGCCTTCATCGAAGGGCGTGCCGCCCAACGCATCATTGATAAATTTGGTAAAACACCAATTACCAATTTATCAACGGAGGAAATGTCCTCCCTCACCTGGGCCAAAGGCCATTTAGCTAATACGGAAAGCTCCAAACCCGATGCAGATGTAGACACACCATCTACGTCAGCTGCGTCCAAAAGACAACGATCGGGGGAGGAGCCGATGCATCAGCAAAACTCTCAACCGGACACAAAACGTCCAAAAATGCTTGCTCAGCCATCAACCAGAGTCATAAATAGACCTTACAGTGAGGTTGCCAAAGATCCACTGAAAAGGGCTATCATTGACAGAAGCACTAGTGACGGGGCTATCTCCCGTGAGAAATGGGAGATGATCCGTCTCAAGTTGCTGGAAGATTTCTTGAGCAATGAATCCATTCCAGCACCGCAAAATGTGGATGCTGGCTGGTTTCAAGGCCACATAAAGCTGCTGTTATGTACAAGTGAAAGTTCAGCAAATCAGCTAAAGCTAGCAGTGACGTCCCTAGGTTAAGTGTGGCCCGGCGCTAGATTGGATGTGGTCCCGGTCTGTGATATACCACGCAGGCCGAGATCCATTGCGATCATTCCAAGGGAACCTCACGACCCCGCGACAATCCTGTCGATCATTCGGCGAGGTAATGCTGATCTACCAACCAGTGACTGGAAGGTAGTGAAGGTTTCTGAATCGGAAGGTCTGACAAGGAAGGCGGTTTGGTCCTTAACAAGGAATAATTGTCACCACTTCGGAAGAGACAAGGCAAGATTTACTACGGTTATGATAGTGTCAAGAGTATCTACCGAGGTGATGACAAACCCAACCCCGAAACTTCCAGCGACCAATTGGAAGAGCCGCAAGGTAAAGGCGTGGCTGATAGCGATAGCCAATCAATACCATCTAAAATAGTTGAGGTAGTGGGTGAACCCGCACTCTCTGACACTACGGAGGGCTCACAATCAGACTTAGGTCTGGTTGGGGAGTTCTTCGGGCGTCTGGGGGTTGCGGAGGAGGACGAAGATGTCTTTCTGGACTCTGATCCAGAGGACATTGATGTCACCGTCATCTACGACCCTGATAAAGATGATGAGGGTGATACAGATCAACCTCCATCACTCTAAGGCAGCAACTGCTGCATTAACTCTTCGCCTCGCAGAACGTCGACATCGCATTAGTCCAAGAGCCATGGATTAATAATGGTAAAATTTGTGGACTCAATGCAAAAGGCTACAAATTATTGTATGCAGCAGATTCAGGTAACAATAAAACTATTAGATCCTGTATTATAGCAAAAGATCACCTCAACATCTTCATTCTGTCTGATTACAGTGATGAAGATTCAGTGACTGCAGTTTGCGAAGAGGCTGAATCTGTGGTGTGGTTATACTCTACCTACATGCCACATGACCAGAACCCTCCACCCAGTAGTTTGGTCCAAAAGATGGCCAGAGCGGCGAAGGCAAAAAGTATCCCCATAATAGTGGGTGCCGACGCAAATGCGCATCATCACATCTGGGGTAACTCTGATACCAACAAAAGAGGTGAGTGTATCCTTGATTTCCTTTTTAAACAATAATCTAGTAGTTGCAAATAGGGGCTCTGAGCCCACTTTTGTTGTATCAAATAGACAAGAGGTGTTAGATATTACGCTTGTTAGTATGAAATATGCTTTTCTGATAGAGAACTGGAGGGTCTCCAATGACTGCTCCTTCTCCGACCATCGTTATCTTATCTTTTCAATTGCTAAAAAGAGAGATAATACTACAATATATATAAATAGGCGACGTACGGATTGGGAAAAGCAGAAAATGCTCCTCACAATCGCACTTGCTAATCCCATGAATATTAGGGACAATACAGGCATCGATGAGGCGGTGAATAGACTCACCAATGCTTTTTAAGAGGCAACGGGGAGGTCCTGTAAACCGTCGATTCATCGTTCAACTCGTAGACCACCATAGTGGTCTTCTGAAATAGCCGAATCTCGCAAGACTTGTCGGCAATTATTCAATGAAGCAAAGAGGACAGGTAACTGGTCACTCTACAAATCATCTGTTAACAAATTTAAGAATCAGGTTAGGAACGCAAAACGCAAATCTTGGAAAGACTTCTGCGGCAGCATTGAGAGTTTTTCCGAGACTAGCAGACTGCGTAAAGTACTTGCCAAACAACCGCCAATTCTTGGATATATTCAGAAATTAGGCGGAACTTGGACAACTAGTGCACATGAGTCACTGGAAGTCCTGTTGGACACTCATTTTCCAGGGTGTTGATCACCTATGGATTCGCGACAGAATCCTACACAGATGTGCAGTACAACGACCTCCGCAAACATCGATGTGGATAAGCTACACTGGGCGATCAAAAGCTTCCGTCCTAATAAATCTCCAGGACCGGATGGTATCATTCCCGCCGATCTACAAAACAATTTAGATCTGGTAACTCCCTGGCTACTAGATATATATCAAGCCTGCCTCACATGGTCATATATTCCATATCAATGGACCAAGTGCATGTGATATTTATCCCCAAAGGAGGGAAATCATCTCATGCGAAAGCAAAAGACTTTAGACCCATCAGTCTGACATCTTTCTTGCTCAAAACGCTAGAGAGACTTATTGACATTCACATTAGGATGACTATCGATAAAAATCTCATTTCGCCATCTCAACATGCATACACAAAAGGCAAATCTGTTGAGACTGCGCTTCATTCGCTTGTGGGACATATAGAGAAGTCACTAGAGCATAAAAACTATACTATGGTGGCCTTCATGGATATTGAAGGTGCCTTTAATAATATTGATTCGATGACAATAACTCAATCGCTTAGAGAATTGGGGATTCATCAATCAATCATTAGATTTTTAGAAAACTTGCTGAGCGTCAGAACAATAACATCTACTTTTGGCGCGGCGAGTATTTCCAAAAGTGTGGTTAGGGGCACTCCACAAGGTGGTGTTTTGTCCCCTCTGCTATGGAATGTAGCAATAAATAGGCTACTCAGGGATCTAGACTCCTTGAACTTCAAAACTGTCGCCTACGCAGATGATGTGGCGGTGGCAGTGTCTGGTATCCATTTAGACATTATCACACAAAGATTGGAGACGGCACTTAGAATGTTCTGCTCCTGGGCAGTACAGAGCGGGCTGAGTGTTAATCTAACCAAAACCGAACTTGTATTATTCTCTAGGAAATACAAGGTTCCTTCTTTCAGGTTACCGACTTAAAGCGGGATACCTCTTACTCTGTCTGAGAGCGCGAAATATTTAGGCATAATCTTAGATAGTAAATTAGCATGGAAAATGAACATCCAGGCGAGAGCCTTTAAGGCCATTACGGCAATATACGTATGTAGGAAAGCCATTGGCAAAACTTGGGGTATGAATCCAAGGATTGTAAAATGGCTACTTGAAGCGGTAATCAAACCAATATTACTCTACGGAGTTATTGTCTGGTGGAAAGCACTAGACACTAGAACTAACATATCTATCATAGAAGGTGTGTTACGAAATATGGCTATCCTCATTACAAGGGCAATTAGGTCAACACCGTCTAAGGCACTCTTTGCCATACTCAATTGGCTACCAGTAGACCAACTGGTCAGGGGGCTTGCTATGAAAACTGCTGTTAGACTGAATGTCACAAATGCATGGAACCATAGGCCATGGGGTCATGCCAGTATCCTGGGGATCATGAACGTCATTCCCGATCTTATTGACTACTGTACCCCAATACCCTTCTTCACAAGAAGCTTTGACTTGACGGAGGGTCCTGCACCTCCATCTGGAGCAGTCTGTGTGTACACGGATGGCTCTAAAAGGGGTGATAGGTTTGGGGGTGGAGTGTATATGGAAGAGTTTGGAATCAAAATGTGTTTCAGACTTCCAAATGACTGTAACGTCTTACAAGCAGAAATATCTGCTATCAAAAGAGCGGCAAACTGGTTAAGGTACAACAGAATATTCAACAGGGATATCTGGTTTTGTACCGACAGTAAAGCTGCAATTCTGTCCTTAGCAGGTGTGTTTACCACATCAAACTTAGTCCTGGAATGGCGGACATCCTTAAATTTGATGGCGGAAAATTCAACAGTCACCCTTAAATGGGTGCGGGGACATGGGACTATTGTAGGCAACCGTGTTGCTGACGAACTGGCAAAGAAGGGAACTTTGCTCAACGATAGCGCCATTGACGTCTATTGTGGCATTCCCCTCTCTGCTTGCGGGCATCGAATAAATCGAGCCTTATACGATCTGGCCCAGGTAAGATGGTTCAATGAGTCGACTTGTCAAACGACGAGGACAATCTGGCCTATACTGGATCAGAAAAAAACGGCTTTGCTATTTCGGCTGCCAAAAATGCAGCTACGCGATTTAATATCAACGATCACTGGGCATTGCCTCTTCAGAACTCATGCAAGAAGAATGGGTCTCCACTACAATGATTTCTGTAGAAGTTGTCAGGATGAGGAAGAGGAGGAAACTGTCGAACACCTCCTTTGCCACTGCCCTGCGTTAGAATACCAACGCCTCCAGTACCTTGGACAAAGGTGCTTTGCAAGCCTCTCCTGTGTCTCCATATTGGAACCGAGCAGGGTTCACTCCTTTCTGAGAAGCAGCGGATGGTTTTCTAACCAACCTACACTTGACGAGGCATAGACAATCTCGTTAATAGCCTGGCTTGACCAACCTACCCTCCGTTAGCTACCTCCCCACACTTCCGACTCTTCTCTATCTACCTTTAAACTGTTTGTCTGTCTGTTTGTCTGTCTGTCTGTGACTTTATCCTATGTCTTCTTTCAACGCTTTTTCTCTTTTCTATCTCTCTCTCTCTTTTCTATCTCTCTCTTTTTTCCTCTTCTCTTTTGCAGGTTACACAAAGGGACCAATACTTGGACCCAAGTGAGCTGTATTGGAGCTGCCTGCTTAACCTAACCTAACTTAAGGCGAATTGAATACTAGGTAATCGCAATGAAGCAACAAAAACAACCACAGGCAATTTTGTTTGTGTAAAAACACCCACAGTTGTCAAAACCCGAAATTGCATCATAATTAGAACACCCTTTAAATTTTAATATGTAATTGATTTTATAGCGGCCATGGTAATACACTTTCTATTAAAATATCAGGAGCCTACCTATTGCGGTTAAAAAAATAAGGTAATATTCGTGAAAAACATGTTACTAATGGACACACTTCAATTTTAAGTATTTGTTATAGCGGCCGAAGTAACACATCTACTGTAAACATTTCAAGAGGGTATCTATTACGGTTTATAAAATCTTATCACTGTCGGAACACCCTTTAATCTTATTATTCATTATAGTGGCCATGGCAACTTCCTTTCTATAAATATATTAAGAGTCTACTTATTGCCATTAAAAAATATAAGTGAAAAACATGTCACTGTCGGAACACCCTTTAATTTTTAGTAATTGTCATATCAGCCGTGGCAACACATCTTCTGTACAAAATTTCAAGAGTCCACCTGTTACGGTTCAAGAAATAAGGCTTTATACATGCAAATCACGTCACTGGCGGAAAACCCTTTAATTTTTATTATTTGTTATAGTGGACATAGTTATACACCTCCTGTAAAAATTTGAAGATTCCACCTATTCATTCAAAACTTAGGATACATACATGCAAATCACGTCACTATTGGAACACCCTTTAATATTTAAGTTCAATAAGTTGTATACTTGTTTATAAAACAAACATAGTTTTAATTACACTCTGCAAATTGTAAGTGGTTTCCTCTTACAGCTCAAAAAAAAAGACATAAACGTAAATAACACTTTTGGAACACCCTACGTTTTAGTATTTTTTGCTATTGTGGCCGAAGGAATACACTTTTGGTAAAATTTTCAAGAGTCTACCTATTATGGTTCAAAACTTAGGCCTTACACATACAAAGCACACCACTATCGGAACACCCTTTAATTTTTAGTTTTATTTTTTTTAGAATTGTTTATAAAGCGAACTAAGTTTTAATTACTGTTTGTAAGAAATAAACACATATTCGTAAATAACACCTCTCTATCGGAACACCCTATAAGTTTTAATATTTTTTGCTATAGCGGCCATAGTTATACAGCTTTGATAAAATTTTCAAGAGTCTACCTATTATGGTTCAAAACTTAGGCCTTATACATGCAAATCACTTCACTATCGGAACACCCTTTAATTTTTAGGTTTATTTTTTTCAGACTTGTTTATATAGCGAACTAATTTTAATTTAGTGCTTGCATATTTTTAGTGAATTCCTCCTACAGTTCAAGAAATAAGCACATATTCGTGAATAACACCTCTATATCGGAACACCCTATAAGTTTTAGTATTTGCTTGTATAGCGGTCACAGTTATATACATTCTGCGAAAATTTCAAGCGCCTACCTATTACGGTTCAAAACTTAGGCCTTATACATGCAAATCACACTACTATCGGAACACCCTTTAATTTTAAGGTTTATTTTTTTATACTTGTTTATATAGCGAACTTAGTTTTAATTACTGCTTACATATTTTTAGTGTATGCCTCCTACAGCTCAAGAAATAAACACATATTTGTGAATAACACCTCTCTATCGGAACACCCTATAATTTTTATTATTTGTTGCTATAGCGGCCAAAATTATACACCTTCTGTAAAAATTTCAAGATTCTACCTATTATGATTCAAAACTTAGGCCTTATAAATCAAAATAACACCACTATCGGAATACCCTTTAATTTTTAGGTTTATTTTTTAGACTTGTATATAAGGCGAACTACGTTTTCATTACAGTTTGTAAATTTTTAGTGTATCCCTCCTACAGTTCAAGAAATAAACACATTTTCGTAAATAACACCTCTCTATTGGAACACCCTATAAGTTTTAGTATTTGTTGCTATAGCGGCAACAACTATACATCATCTGTGAAAATTTCAAGAGTCTACCTATTACGGTTCCAGAGATAAAAGGCGCTGACAGACGGGCAGACGGACACACATTGTAGCGAAAGCAATACCTCCTACAGTTCAAGAAATAAACACATATTTGTGAATAACACCTCTCTAGCGGAACACCCTATAAGTTTTAATTTTTGTTGTTATAGCGGCCATCGCTATACACCTTCTGTGAAAATTTCAAGAGTCTACCTATTATGGTTCAAAACTTATGCCTTATACATGCATTTCACACCACTATCGGAACACCCTTTAATGTTAAGGTTTATTTTTTTATACTTGTTTATATAGCGAACTTAGTTTTAATTACTGCTTACATATTTTTAGTGTATGCCTCCTACAGCTCAAGAAATAAACACATATTTGTGAATAACACCTCTCTATCGGAACACCCTATAATTTTTATTATTTGTTGCTATAGCGGCCAAAATTATACACCTTCTGTAAAAATTTCAAGATTCTACCTATTATGATTAAAAACTTAGGCCTTATAAATCAAAATAACACCACTATCGGAATACCCTTTAATTTTTAGGTTTACTTTTTAGACTTGTATATAAGGCAAACTACGTTTTTATTACAGTTTGTAAATTTTTAGTGTATCCCTCCTACAGTTCAAGAAATAAACACATTTTCGTAAATAACACCTCTCTATTGGAACACCCTATAAGTTTTAGTATTTGTTGCTATAGCGGCAACAACTATACATCATCTGTGAAAATTTCAAGAGTCTACCTATTACGGTTCCAGAGATAAAAGGCGCTGACAGACGGGCAGACGGACACACATTGTAGCGAAAGCAATAGGGTTTTGTTTTTACACTTTGTGTACGGAACCCTAAAAAGAAGAAAATTTTTTGGACAAAACACAAAAGTTTTGTTAGTTTTTGCAAAATATATTATAAAATTTAAAGTACAAAGTGAATTACCTTGTATTATTACATAATGGTTACTTATTACCATTAGTATATACATATATTAATATATGCTAATTTTTTTATATGCTATTTTTTCAAATCGCGCTTCAATATTACATATATTTCTTTAACATTGCAATATACGGTTATGAGTACTTACAAATTTAATACCACTTATAGGCCAGGATTCATTATCCTACTCAATCGCAAGAATTAATCACAAAAAATCTGACAGGATTCTGTCATACTCAAAAAATCCTTCTAAATTGGTGCTGGTCTGGTGCCACACTATCAAAAAAAAAAAGATTTTGCAACTTTGATCGCATGGAAAAAATATTTTATGAAGTTTTTCAAAAGATTACATAAATTTGTCTTGATAAAAGTTAAACTTCATATTAAAAAAACATTATTTTTAATACGCTTTTTTATATGAAGTTTGACTTTTCTCAAGACAAATTTATACCAGGCACTATGTCACAAATCAACTTACAACTAAACACTACCCTAAGTAGATTAGATACATGAGTGCTGATGACGGACGTGGCTGTCTAGAAAATGTGCATTCCGCTCCTGCTGTAAAAACAGCCCCAAAAGACCGCAAAATTAACTCTAGAAGGGCCTTCATCGAAGGGCGTGCCGCCCAACGCATCATTGATAAATTTGGTAAAACACCAATTACCAATTTATCAACGGAGGAAATGTCCTCCCTCACCTGGGCCAAAGGCCATTTAGCTAATACGGAAAGCTCCAAACCCGATGCAGATGTAGACACACCATCTACGTCAGCTGCGTCCAAAAGACAACGATCGGGGGAGGAGCCGATGCATCAGCAAAACTCTCAACCGGACACAAAACGTCCAAAAATGCTTGCTCAGCCATCAACCAGAGTCATAAATAGACCTTACAGTGAGGTTGCCAAAGATCCACTGAAAAGGGCTATCATTGACAGAAGCACTAGTGACGGGGCTATCTCCCGTGAGAAATGGGAGATGATCCGTCTCAAGTTGCTGGAAGATTTCTTGAGCAATGAATCCATTCCAGCACCGCAAAATGTGGATGCTGGCTGGTTTCAAGGCCACATAAAGCTGCTGTTATGTACAAGTGAAAGTTCAGCAAATCAGCTAAAGCTAGCAGTGACGTCCCTAGGGGAAGTGTGGCCCGGCGCTAGATTGGATGTGGTCCCGGTCTGTGATATACCACGCAGGCCGAGATCCATTGCGATCATTCCAAGGGAACCTCACGACCCCGCGACAATCCTGTCGATCATTCGGCGAGGTAATGCTGATCTACCAACCAGTGACTGGAAGGTAGTGAAGGTTTCTGAATCGGAAGGTCTGACAAGGAAGGCGGTTTGGTCCTTAACAAGGAATAATTGTCACCACTTCGGAAGAGACAAGGCAAGATTTACTACGGTTATGATAGTGTCAAGAGTATCTACCGAGGTGATGACAAACCCAACCCCGAAACTTCCAGCGACCAATTGGAAGAGCCGCAAGGTAAAGGCGTGGCTGATAGCGATAGCCAATCAATACCATCTAAAATAGTTGAGGTAGTGGGTGAACCCGCACTCTCTGACACTACGGAGGGCTCACAATCAGACTTAGGTCTGGTTGGGGAGTTCTTCGGGCGTCTGGGGGTTGCGGAGGAGGACGAAGATGTCTTTCTGGACTCTGATCCAGAGGACATTGATGTCACCGTCATCTACGACCCTGATAAAGATGATGAGGGTGATACAGATCAACCTCCATCACTCTAAGGCAGCAACTGCTGCATTAACTCTTCGCCTCGCAGAACGTGGTGAAGACATCGCATTAGTCCAAGAGCCATGGATTAATAATGGTAAAATTTGTGGACTCAATGCAAAAGGCTACAAATTATTGTATGCAGCAGATTCAGGTAACAATAAAACTATTAGATCCTGTATTATAGCAAAAGATCACCTCAACATCTTCATTCTGTCTGATTACAGTGATGAAGATTCAGTGACTGCAGTTTGCGAAGAGGCTGAATCTGTGGTGTGGTTATACTCTACCTACATGCCACATGACCAGAACCCTCCACCCAGTAGTTTGGTCCAAAAGATGGCCAGAGCGGCGAAGGCAAAAAGTATCCCCATAATAGTGGGTGCCGACGCAAATGCGCATCATCACATCTGGGGTAACTCTGATACCAACAAAAGAGGTGAGTGTATCCTTGATTTCCTTTTTAAACAATAATCTAGTAGTTGCAAATAGGGGCTCTGAGCCCACTTTTGTTGTATCAAATAGACAAGAGGTGTTAGATATTACGCTTGTTAGTATGAAATATGCTTTTCTGATAGAGAACTGGAGGGTCTCCAATGACTGCTCCTTCTCCGACCATCGTTATCTTATCTTTTCAATGCTAAAAAGAGAGATAATACTACAATATATATAAATAGGCGACGTACGGATTGGGAAAAGCAGAAAATGCTCCTCACAATCGCACTTGCTAATCCCATGAATATTAGGGACAATACAGGCATCGATGAGGCGGTGAATAGACTCACCTATGCTTTTAAAGAGGCAACGGGGAGGTCCTGTAAACCGTCGATTCATCGTTCAACTCGTAGACCATCATAGTGGTCTTCTGAAATAGCCAAATCTCGCAAGACTTGTCGGCAATTATTCAATAAAGCAAAGAGGACAGGTAACTGGTCACTCTACAAATCATCTGTTAACAAATTTAAGAATAAGGTTAGGAACGCAAAACGCAAATCTTGGAAAGACTTCTGCGGCAGCATTGAGAGTTTTTCCGAGACTAGCAGACTGCGTAAAGTACTTGCCAAACAACCGCCAATTCTTGGATATATTCAGAAATTAGGCGGAACTTGGACAACTAGTGCACATGAGTCACTGGAAGTCCTGTTGGACACTCATTTTCCAGGGTGTTGATCACCTATGGATTCGCGACAGAATCCTACACAGATGTGCAGTACAACGACCTCCGCAAACATCGATGTGGATAAGCTACACTGGGCGATCAAAAGCTTCCGTCCTAATAAATCTCCAGGACCGGATGGTATCATTCCCGCCGATCTACAAAACAATTTAGATCTGGTAACTCCCTGGCTACTAGATATATATCAAGCCTGCCTCACATGGTCATATATTCCATATCAATGGACCAAGTGCATGTGATATTTATCCCCAAAGGAGGGAAATCATCTCATGCGAAAGCAAAAGACTTTAGACCCATCAGTCTGACATCTTTCTTGCTCAAAACGCTAGAGAGACTTATTGACATTCACATTAGGATGACTATCGATAAAAATCTCATTTCGCCATCTCAACATGCATACACAAAAGGCAAATCTGTTGAGACTGCGCTTCATTCGCTTGTGGGACATATAGAGAAGTCACTAGAGCATAAAAACTATACTATGGTGGCCTTCATGGATATTGAAGGTGCCTTTAATAATATTGATTCGATGACAATAACTCAATCGCTTAGAGAATTGGGGATTCATCAATCAATCATTAGATTTTTAGAAAACTTGCTGAGCGTCAGAACAATAACATCTACTTTTGGCGCGGCGAGTATTTCCAAAAGTGTGGTTAGGGGCACTCCACAAGGTGGTGTTTTGTCCCCTCTGCTATGGAATGTAGCAATAAATAGGCTACTCAGGGATCTAGACTCCTTGAACTTCAAAACTGTCGCCTACGCAGATGATGTGGCGGTGGCAGTGTCTGGTATCCATTTAGACATTATCACACAAAGATTGGAGACGGCACTTAGAATGTTCTGCTCCTGGGCAGTACAGAGCGGGCTGAGTGTTAATCTAACCAAAACCGAACTTGTATTATTCTCTAGGAAATACAAGGTTCCTTCTTTCAGGTTACCGACTTAAAGCGGGATACCTCTTACTCTGTCTGAGAGCGCGAAATATTTAGGCATAATCTTAGATAGTAAATTAGCATGGAAAATGAACATCCAGGCGAGAGCCTTTAAGGCCATTACGGCAATATACGTATGTAGGAAAGCCATTGGCAAAACTTGGGGTATGAATCCAAGGATTGTAAAATGGCTACTTGAAGCGGTAATCAAACCAATATTACTCTACGGAGTTATTGTCTGGTGGAAAGCACTAGACACTAGAACTAACATATCTATCATAGAAGGTGTGTTACGAAATATGGCTATCCTCATTACAAGGGCAATTAGGTCAACACCGTCTAAGGCACTCTTTGCCATACTCAATTGGCTACCAGTAGACCAACTGGTCAGGGGGCTTGCTATGAAAACTGCTGTTAGACTGAATGTCACAAATGCATGGAACCATAGGCCATGGGGTCATGCCAGTATCCTGGGGATCGTGAACGTCATTCCCGATCTTATTGACTACTGTACCCCAATACCCTTCTTCACAAGAAGCTTTGACTTGACGGAGGGTCCTGCACCTCCATCTGGAGCAGTCTGTGTGTACACGGATGGCTCTAAAAGGGGTGATAGGGTTGGGGGTGGAGTGTATATGGAAGAGTTTGGAATCAAAATGTGTTTCAGACTTCCAAATGACTGTAACGTCTTACAAGCAGAAATATCTGCTATCAAAAGAGCGGCAAACTGGTTAAGGTACAACAGAATATTCAACAGGGATATCTGGTTTTGTACCGACAGTAAAGCTGCAATTCTGTCCTTAGCAGGTGTGTTTACCACATCAAACTTAGTCCTGGAATGGCAGACATCCTTAAATTTGATGGCGGAAAATTCAACAGTCACCCTTAAATGGGTGCGGGGACATGGGACTATTGTAGGCAACCGTGTTGCTGACGAACTGGCAAAGAAGGGAACTTTGCTCAACGATAGCGCCATTGACGTCTATTGTGGCATTCCCCTCTCTGCTTGCGGGCATCGAATAAATCGAGCCTTATACGATCTGGCCCAGGTAAGATGGTCCAATGAGTCGACTTGTCAAACGACGAGGACAATCTGGCCTATACTGGATCAGAAAAAAACGGCTTTGCTATTTCGGCTGCCAAAAATGCAGCTACGCGATTTAATATCAACGATCACTGGGCATTGCCTCTTCAGAACTCATGCAAGAAGAATGGGTCTCCACTACAATGATTTCTGTAGAAGTTGTCAGGATGAGGAAGAGGAGGAAACTGTCGAACACCTCCTTTGCCACTGCCCTGCGTTAGAATACCAACGCCTCCAGTACCTTGGACAAAGGTGCTTTGCAAGCCTCTCCTGTGTCTCCATATTGGAACCGAGCAGGATTAACTCCTTTCTGAGAAGCAGCGGATGGTTTTCTAACCAACCTACACTTGACGAGGCATAGACAATCTCGTTAATAACCTGGCTTGACCAACCTACCCTCCGTTGGCTACCTCCCCACACTTCTGACTCTTCTCTATCTACCTTTAAACTGTTTGTCTGTCTGTTTGTCTGTCTGTGACTTTATCCTATGTCTTCTTTCAACGCTTTTTCTCTTTTCTCTATCTCTCTCTCTTTTCTATCTCTCCCTTTTTTCCTATTCTCTTTTGCAGGTTACACAAAGGGACCAATACCTGGACCCAAGTGAGCTGTATTGGAGCTGCCTGCCTAACCTAACCTAACCTAAGGCAAATTGAATAATAGGTAATCGCAATGAAGCAACAAAAACAACCACAGGCAATTTTGTTTGTGTAAAAACACCCACAGTTGTCAAAACCCGAAAGAAAAATTTCAAAAGAAAATAAAAAAAATTAGTCAAGTGCGAGTTACACTCACACACGTAGGGTTCCGTACTATGTTCAGTATAATTTAAAACTTCCAGTTGTTTATTTCTTTATGCCTTATGGGACACCCTTAAATTTTAAAATTAAAGTAATATTCGCGAAAATTGCATCATAATTAGAACACCCTTTAAATTCTAATATTGATTTTATAGCGGCCATGGTAATACACTTTCTATTAAAATATCAGGAGCCTACCTATTGCGGTTAAAAAAATAAGGTAATATTCGTGAAAAACACGTTACTAATGGACACACTTCAATTTTAAGTATTTGTTATAGCGGCCGAAGTAACACATCTACTGTAAACATTTCAAGAGGGTATCTATTACGGTTTATAAAATCTTGTCACTGTCGGAACACCCTTTAATTTTATTATTCATTGTAGTGGCCATGGCAACTTCCTTTCTATAAATATATTAAGAGTCTACTTATTGCGATTAAAAAATAAGTCACTATAAGTGAAAAACATGTCACTGTCGGAATACCCTTTAATTTTTAGTAATTGTCATATCGGCCGTGGCAACACATCTTCTGTACAAAATTTCAAGAGTCTACCTGTTGCGGTTCAAGAAATAAGGCTTTATACATGCAAATCACGTCACTGGCGGAAAACCCTTTAATTTTTATTATTTGTTATAGTGGACATAGTTATACACCTCCTGTAAAAATTTCAAGATTCCACCTATTCATTCAAAACTTAGGATACATACATGCAAATCACGTCACTATTGGAACACCCTTTAATATTTAAGTTCAATAAGTTGTATACTTGTTTATAAAACAAACATAGTTTTAATTACAGTCTGCAAATTGTAAGTGGTTTCCTCTTACAGCTCAAAAAAAAAGACATAAACGTAAATAACACGTCACTTTTGGAACACCCTACGTTTTAGTATTTTTTGCTATTGTGGCCGAAGGAATACACTTTTGGTAAAATTTTCAAGAGTCCACCTATTATGGTTCAAAACTTAGGCCTTACACATACAAAGCACACCACTATCGGAACACCCTTTAATTTTTAGTTTTATTTTTTTTAGACTTGTTTATAAAGCGAACTAAGTTTTAATTACTGTTTGTAAGAAATAAACACATATTCGTGAATAACACCTCTATATCGGAACACCCTATAAGTTTTAGTATTTGCTAGTATAGCGGTCACAGTTATATACTTTCTGTGAAAATTTCAAGCGCCTACCTATTACGGTTCAAAACTTAGGCCTTATACATGCAAATCACACTACTATCGGAACACCCTTTAATTTTAAGGTTTATTGTTTTATACTTGTTTATATAGCGAACTTAGTTTTAATTACTGCTTACATATTTTTAGTGTATGCCTCCTACAGCTCAAGAAATAAACACATATTTGTGAATAACACCTCCCTATCGGAACTCCCTATAAATTTTATTATTTGTTGCTATAGCGGCCAAAATTATACACCTTCTGTAAAAATTTCAAGATTCTACCTATTATGATTCAAAACTTAGGCGTTATAAATCAAAATAACACCACTATCGGAATACCCTTTAATTTTTAGGTTTATTTGTTAGACTTGTATATAAGGCGAACTACGTTTTTATTACAGTTTGTAAATTTTTAGTGTATACCTCCTACAGTTCAAGAAATAAACACATATTCGTGAATAACACCTCTCTATCGGAACACCCTATAAGTTTTAATTTTTGTTGTTCTAGCGGCCATCACTATACAACTTCTGTGAAAATTTCAAGAGTCTACCTATTATGGTTCAAAACGTATGCCTTATACATGCATTTCACACCACTATCGGAACACCCTTTAATTTTTAGTTTTATTTTTTTATACTTGTTTATATAGTGAACTAAGTTTTAATAACTGTTTGTAAATTTCAAGTGTATCCCTCCTACAGTTCAAGAAATAAACACATTTTCGTAAATAACACCTCTCTATTGGAACACCCTATAAGTTTTAGTATTTGTTGCTATAGCGGCAACAACTATACATCATCTGTGAAAATTTCAAGAGTCTACCTATTACGGCTCCAGAGATAAAAGGCGCTGACAGACGGACAGACGGACAGACATTGTAGCGAAAACAATAGGGTTTCGTTTTTACACTTTGTGTACGGAATCCTAAAAAGAAGAAAATTTTTTGGACAAAATACAAAAGTTTTGTTAGTTTTTGCAAAATATATTATAAAATTTAAAGTAGAAAGTGAATTACCTTGTATTATTACATAATGGTTACTTATTACGTATTATATACATATATTAATATATGCTAATTTTTTTATATGCTATTTTTTCAAATCGCGCTTCAATATTACATATATTTCTTTAACATTGTAATATACGCTATGATTACTTACAAATTTAATACCACTTATAGGCCAGGATTCATTATTCTACTCAATCGCAAGAATAAATCACAAAAAATCTGACAGGATTCTGTCCTACTCAAAAAATCCTTCTAAATTGGTGCTGATCTGGTGCCACACTATCAAAAAAAAAAAAAGATTTTGCAACTTTGATCGCATGGAAAAATTATTTTATGAAGTTTTTCAAAAGATTACATAAATTTGTCTTGATAAAAGTCAAACTTCATATTAAAAAAATATTATTTTTAATACGGTTTTTTATATGAAGTTTGACTTTTCTCAAGACAAATTTATACCAGGCACTATGTCACAAATCAACTTACAACTAAACACTACCCTAAGTAGATTAGATACAAGAGTGCTGATGACGGACGTGGCTGTCTAGAAAATGTGCATTCCGCACCTGCTGGTGTTTAAAAATTAAATTTTCCCAATTTTTCTTTAATATTATCATCTAATTTGTAATTTAATTAATTCTTTCTTAGAGAGAATAAAAACGAACTTAAGCTTGATTATACATTTTATTGTATGTAATACATAAACAGTTCGACTAATAATAATTAAATTTTTCAAAATTAATAAATTATGAGAGATTTTAATAAAAAAGTTGAGATTTTATTTACAGGGTTGCCAATTATGCGTATTACTTAGATTTTGTTGTACGTATTTATTTTATGAAATTTGTTGATTACAGACCTGACAACTTTAAATTGGCTGAACAACGTCATCTAACGGAAAAACATGCGCTTGGCGTAATTGCTAAAAACTACATATTTTCTTTTAATAGCGGCTTTTTAACTTAAAAACGAATAAAAAGTGATTACACTATCAAAAAAAAAAGATTTTGCAACTTTGATCGCATGGAAAAAATATTTTATGAAGTTTTTCAAAAGATTACATAAATTTGTCTTGATAAAAGTCAAACTTCATATTAAAAAAATATTATTTTTAATACGGTTTTTTATATGAAGTTTGACTTTTCTCAAGACAAATTTATACCAGGCACTATGTCACAAATCAACTTACAACTAAACACTACCCTAAGTAGATTAGATACAAGAGTGCTGATGACGGACGTGGCTGTCTAGAAAATGTGCATTCCGCTCCTGCTGCTGTTTAAAAATTAAATTTTCCCAATTTTTCTTTAATATTATCATCTAATTTGTAATTTAATTAATTCTTTCTTAGAGAGAATAAAAACGAACTTAAGCTTGATTATAAATTTTATTGTATGTAATACATAAACAGTTCGACTAATAATAATTAAATTTTTCAAAATTAATAAATTATGAGAGATTTTAATAAAAAAGTTGAGATTTTATTTACAGGGTTGCCAATTATGCGTATTACTTAGATTTTTTTGTACGTATTTATTTTATGAAATTTGTTGATTACAGACCTGACAACTTTAAATTGGCTGAACAACGTCATCTAACGGAAAAACATGCGCTTGGCGTAATTGCTAAAAACTACATATTTTCTTTTAATAGCGGCTTTTTAACTTAAAAGCGAATAAAAAGTGATTAGGAAATTTTTGATTTAAATGAAAAACAAACTATAGTACAAAGTCGAAAACAAAGTAAAATTGTATTTCTGTTTATATTTATTTTGTTATAGTTTTGTTACTTATTATCTATTACTGTTTTATTTAATATTAATTTTTTTATTACTTATAATACATACATATGTATATGTGTATGTATATATGCTTGTGTGCAATTTTATTATAAGTAATAAGCAGCGTAGTACATTTTTTTTGTATTAAAATGTGAAATAAAAAAAAAACCCAAATTTAATTTAAATTAATCAAAAAATTTTTTAATTTTGGTTATTTTTTCCTATTTGGTTACATTTTTAGGAAAATTTGGTTGTAAATTTTTTATGGTAGTGGCAACACTGTACATGAAACATTGTACCGCTGCCATTTTTATTTCCCAACAACAAATACATGTGTTGCAGAAACAAAAATTGCAGGTGTGGAACGGGACTTAAGTGCAATCAGGCCGTCCTTGTTGCTCGGTCTTCAAGTGGTTTGCGTCTCCCTCTCGCACTTTCCGATTGGATTCCTCGAATGGCTGTGCTGCGGTACAGTTATTGGTGGTTGCATTATTCAGCCACGTGCAATCGTTTTGGTTATCGTGTATAACCTTAATTATTTGCAAAAGAACTACAAGAAAAAATTAACAAATAAATAAATAAATAAAATGCAACACAATGACAAAGAGAAATCTACAACAAGAACATTAAATAATTAAACTGAAAAAAATAAGAACAACATTTGTTTAAAATACAACCGTGGTTTATATGCTTGACCAAAGGCTGCAAAAAAGAACCAAGTGTTCACGGCAGCCTTTTACCATTTGGAACCGATATTGTTGCTCTGTATGAGCAACAACCAAGAAGAAGAAAAAAACAATATAAGAAATTGCATATTTTTAAAGACTCTTCTTTTGCAGTAACATTTTATAATTTTAAAATTTTGTTGCGTGTCTTCCTTTAAACTGTCAGCAGATTAAGTGTCTAGAAAGTATATCTACTCTTACCAAAGATAGAAATGGTCTTAAAACACCAATTTCTGATAGTACTTTCATTTTAAACCCTTCCGATTCAACAATGTTACTCTAGGCTCTTCAGGTTGCTTTTATTTGAAGTATTAAGTAAATTTTAATAAAAGTCAGAACAGGGTAAAATAAAACACGTAATTTCAAAACGGTTCTTGATTTGAAAATACGTGATTTTCAGAACAGGCCTGTATATATGTATACTAATCTGAGGGTTATGTTGTAAAATTTCTACATATTATAGTTCTCTAGGAACACGATTAAAAATGTTCACTATGTATGGGAGGTACCACACCAGTATTACAATCTCAACAGCTATTTGTAATCAACACAGAAATGAACAAAAAATATTTTAAAAGTATAAAAAAAGAAATGTCATAAATTCCGTTATCAAACAATTGCCTGAACATTAATTTTTTTTCAGTTGAAGTAAAAAAGTCCACTCTTTTTGTTAGAAAATTCCGTTTAGTTTTATTTTTAGCTGCTCACTGCCAAACGGAAAGCTGCCTGAAAATTTTCAAGCCTGAATTTAAGGTGTTTTTTTACACATACTTCTTATGGGAAACTGAAAATCAGGCGAGTTGCGTACTGCAAAACGGAAAATTCCTTGAAAATTTTCAAACCAGAAATTCAGGCTGTTTTTTTACACATACTTCTTATGGGAAGCTGAAATTCAATCGAGCTGCTTAACGGCTGTTGGTTCTCTTGTAAACCAAGTGAAGCAAAAAAACAACTTTTAGGAGCCGTGTACTTTTTTATTTATTTTAAAAGTAAATTTGCACAAATTAAATGGCTTTAAATCAAATTGTTTTAAAATTCTACTTGATTTACTTTTTAAAAAAGAATACAATTTTGTTCTTTACATCTTCTTTTAAACCAGTAGTTAAAGCCGTTATTCCAATTTTTTTATATGCATACTTACATATGTACATATATACCATCCATATTGAGTGCATGTAAATACAAACATATTTACATATTTAAATGAGTGAATATAAAGAAAAAGAGTTTAAGGAATAAACAAAGTTACGATCAATAGTGACTTGATTTAACGTATATGGAATTTTTTCTGAACCGTTGTAGGTAGAATCTTAGAATTTTTACGTGATTTTAAAGTATCAGATTCGCAACACCCTTTATTTTTTAATTTTTGCTATAGCGGACATAATTTTACACACTACTAATTTACAGTTAAAATAAAAAAAAACGATAATGGTTAATCACGTCACAATCGGAGCACCATTTATTTCTTATATACCTGTTAATATAGCCAAAATAGTTGTAAATACTCTATGTAAATGTATATTATAGTCCATATACTTAATGATTACGTCGCTATCGTGTGTTGTAGCTGTCATTCCAAATATATTGTCTGCTTATAACGGTTCAAAAATTTTGCAATATACGTTAAAATCACTATCCCAAAGTTTTAAATAATGTGTCAATTTGAATTCTCTGCCCCTTACGGTAAAAAATAATGACATATCTTGCACCTATCTAAACACCCTTTAATTTTGTGTATTTGTTTATATAATTTTGTGTATAGCCGCCATAGTAATACTACTTCTGTGAAAATTTCAAGACCCTACGTTTTGTGGTTCTAGGATAGAAGGCGCTGTCAGACGGATAGACATTGTAGCGAAAAAAATACGGTGAAGTCTACCCTTTGGGTACGGAGCCCTAAAAATTAATTTAAATATATGTATTAGTATATAATAATATAAAAATAAAAATCAAAATGTACAATAGTAATATTTATATTACTAATAATATTTGCAACAATAAAAAATGTATGTACTTGTAAGTTTGTTATATTAAAAATTTTGTGTTCTTTATTTCTGAGAGCCTTAGTTGAGGTTGTGTTGCGTACATGGACACGTCAGGGATTGTTTGACTACGCTTGTTTATATAAAATATGTTTATATAAAATTTACTAAGGCAATTTGTTTAGCACCTCTTCATTTATCGGTTTTAGGAATAAAAATATATGCACATATATACATTTATATGGGTAAAGTGAATATTGATGGGGTATACCCCAAAAACGTCTAGTTTTTCGAAAGTGCCAACCACACAGTTGGATTTGTAGGACATTTATTAATTAAAAGGCATTTTGTTTTTTTTTTGGCACCTCTTCATTTATCGGTTTTAGGAATTAAAATATATGCACATATATACATTATATGGGTAAAGTGAATATTAATGGGGGTATACCCCAAAAACGGCTAATTTATCGAAAGTGACAACCACACAGTTCGATTTGTGGGGTATTTATTTATTAAAAGGAATTTTGATTTTTTTGGCACCTCTTCATTTATTGGTTTTAGGAATGAAAATATATGTACATATATACATGTAAAAATTGAAACTCGGTGTTTTATTTTTTTTTAATATTTAGATTTAAAAAAAAAGGTTTATTTAATTCAATATTTAAATTTATTTTTAAAAGTGTATAATTATAAATGTTTGTTTTTTATAATAAAGTTTTTAAGGAAAAATTAGTTAAAATAAAGTTTGTCGAACAATACGAAAAAAGCCACTTAGGGAAAAACAACTTATTTTAGATTTTACTATTTTAGTCTTTCATGACATTTACAGTATTTAAATAGATTTTGCAACTTTTAATTTAAGTAGTCTAATTACAAACAACTTTAACAACTTGACAAATGGATAACACAACTTCTCCTTACGACAACTTTGTTTCGACTGCTTCGTCTCAGCTGCTTCATTTAAAATATGATAATAGTATATAAGTATAAGAGAGCAGAGATTAAACTGAGGCCAGTATTCTAGCTTCTTTACATTCGGCCATCCTGATAATCATCTGTCCCAGATGACAACTCATTGTCAAAATCTTCCACGCGTTTCCATGGCTTCATATAATCAGAACTGGTGCAAGTGTGCATTGGCCCTTCAGTGTCTGCAACTTTTTTAACGTCGTACCTGTTATTACGCTTTACTTTTACAACAGAATACGGACCAATAAATTCGCTAGCCAACTTCTTTCCCGATACAAACTGAGTCCTTCTAATTGCTCGCCAACTGCATAAATCATCGACTCCTTTCTGTGTTTATCAAAATTTTTCTTTTGTGTGTCGTGAGCTTTTATAATCTACTGTCTTGCTTCGTTGCGTAGTTACTGCCTCTCTTCATCAAAACGTGTAAATTCTTCTTGCAATATTTCAACCATTTTACTACACCAACCTGTTTTCATTTGTATCCCAAACATCAACTCAAAGGGTGAAATCTTAACAGATGTATGCACAGATGACGTATCTTCAGATGAGAGCTTTGATATAATTGTGCGATTGACTCTTTCAATCTGACCATTACCTCTTGGTACGCCTGTTGTCGTGACTACGTGTTCGATGCTATTCTGCTGGCAAAATTCAGTAAATAGTTGTGAAGTAAACGCAGAACCGCGATAGATACGATACGAACAGGACTTCCGAAACTATCTGTCCAAATCTTCAAATTTTTTACAAAACATACAAACTTAGAAAAAGCATCAACCATCGCAAATATGTACTTATATTGCTTTGCGGTAGAGTCCATTGGACCTAAATGATCGATGTGTAGCGTGTGTAATGGAACGTCACCTTTCTCGACATAGTGCATAAAACCATCTTTTTTTCCAAGCTTTTTATTGTGTATGATACACTTGATGCAGTTGTTAATGATGCGTGTGTCTTTTTTCTCCAAGTGTAGTATATAAAACTGTTGTTTAATCGAATGCATTGTCGATTGAAGAGCAAAACGACCTTTTTCGTGGGCGTCTTTAATAATTTCTGCTTCTATAAGTTTTGGTGCAACAAGTAGATCTTGACCATCAATGCTTTTGTATAATAAGTCTGCTTTAACCTTGAAATTGTCGTATGGCCCCGTATTTAAAATAGTTTTATCGCTTTAATAGTTTCATCTTCTTGCTGAAGCTTATGGATTCTTGCAGTTATTCCTGCAACACATCAACTGGGTATCTGCTTAAAGAATCGACATGTTTCATTCTGTTAGCAGATCGATGTTCGACAGAATACGTGAAATCTTGTATATACATTATTCACTGTGATACATCTCTTGGCACGTCTTTCTTTGCTACTGTTTGCTTCAACGCAGCACAATCAGATACAATTTTGAAGTGAATGCCCAACAAATAATTTCTTAAGTGATAGATAAGCAGCTTTTACTTCTAAAATATAGCTGTGTAGACGACCCTCTTGCTCAGATGTCTTTTTACTCCAGTAAAATATTGGATGGAACTTATTTTCGTATTTCTGCAACAAAGTCGCATTAAAGCCTTTTTTCGATGCGTCTGTATGTACTTCGGTTTCTGCTTCTCTGTCGTAAATGCGTAAAATCGGTTCTCTAACTAGCGCTTGTTTTAACATATTAATAGCATTGATCTCTTTACTAGTAATTTTAAAAGTTATTTCTTTTTTTAACAAATCTGTGAGCCGTCTAGCTATCTGAGAATAACCTTGTATAAACTTCCTAAAGTAGCCAGTTAACCCCAGGAATGATGGAATATCTCTTATATTTTTTACTTTCCTCTGCCACCGGCACATGGAAAAAACCATTTTCTAAATCCATCGTTACAAAAAATTTTGCGTTTTTTAAATTTACTAACACCTCATCAATAATCGGAACTGCAAAAGCGTCTTTTAGGACCATTGTATTCAGTTGCCGAAAATCTACGCATATTCTATAATCTCCGCTTTTCTTTTTAACTATCACCACACGACTTGCAAAGTCAGAATAAGATTTTCTTATGATACCACTCTTCAGCCATTCATCAACTTGATTATTAAGTGCAGTCTCTTCTTGAATTGGTAAATGACTCGGCGACTGACGAAAAGGACGTATGTTTTCATTGGGAACGATATTCATGACTACTGAACACTCTTTTTTTACTATTGGTGACTTATATGACGTAATTAGGTTTTCAACAGCGCTTTTATATTTCGCATCAACATCTATTTTATAAACGTATGAGCTACAACACAACTTGATTTTGTCGCAATTTACATTAGACAGAAAAATGGGCAGACAGACGAGATTTGTAGGCAAGGGGTTGAAGAGGTAGAGTGTGTATTTCATGACTAGTGTACTGGACATTTTTTCGTTTCTCTTTTCTGCTTTTCGCTTTTTTCTTTTGAAACACACAAACATGTAAAGAATATAACACAGAAAATAAAATGTGCAAAAATCTGTCTGTCTTGTTTATGTCCAATGTAAATTGTTTAAGCAAGAGCAAAAGAGAATTCAAAAAATGTCTGCCCTGTTTCTGTCCTATGTAAATTGCGACTTTGTTTTCCGATTATGATTCACAACATCTAAATGTTGTGTATTTCAGAGTTGCGGTTTATGTTAGTACTTGTTTTCCATTAAAAACATCTCTGTTGAGGTGAAAATAAAAAATTTTATTTCGTTTGAAAATTTAATATTTATATTAGAAAATAATAGCATTTATAATTAATAATTATAACAATTATGGTCACGGACGTTAATATTAAATAGTTGTTAATTATTATGAGGTCAGCAAAACTACACATTGTGCGTATCCGGAAAATAATTCGTAACAATTCAAACCCATTAGAACTACCAAACACAGTAATTTTTTTTAATGAAGTCATAATTACAATATATGTATAATATATGTCTATACATACAATAAGAGTATACATAATATATATGTATGTATATTTTTACATTTTTATGAAAAAGGATGGCTTTTTGTTTTCTGCTAAACAATTTCTTAAAACCATCAACCCGATGTTCTACCATTCCGCCGATTTTAAAACTCTGTAACGCACTAAGAATTTTACCTGATGAACCTTTCAAAGAATTAGCGGCAATGATTTTAACATTGGGGTTTCGCAACTAGCTGTTTGCTGCATTTTGTTAGTTCCAAATTTCAGATTTCCCCGGCCAATATCTGGATGTAGTTGCATCACCTCTACAGGCTTTTCCTTCTTTTTTCTGCTTTTAAATTGTTATTTTTCTAAGAAATATTTTAAGTTCTGTTTATTAACGCCTAGCAAAAATAATAAAAAATAAAAACTTACGAATCCTTCTTAATTGAAATTGTGCCACGGTATGTACCATTATATCAATGGCTTTTCAAAATAATTTTAAGATTTACCAACTGGATGTTAAATGTGCGTTCATGAATGGGGAGTTAAAAGAAGAAATTTTCATGACAGTTCCTCCACCATTCAATGGTGAATTGTGTTAACTAAATAGATCTATTTATGGCCTTAAACAAAGTGGTTTTTGTTGGAATAATGAATTTAATACTAAGATTTTGAAATATGGTTTCGTGCGTTCAGAAAATGATTATTGTCTATACAAAAGCAAGAATTTATTTTTACTCCTATATGTTGACACATTACTGTGTGGCGATGATGAAATTGATTATTAAAAAGTTTTTAAAAAACCAATTTGATATCAAGGATATGGCAGAATTAAAGGACTTTCTTGGAATCCATATAACAAAACTTAAAAATGGAAATTTGAAATTGGATCAATCGGACAAAATCACCGTATTGCTAAAACGATACACCAATAGAAAAGAACTGGAATGCAGGAGGTGATATTTATGGCTGTGCTGAAAGGGATCAACTAAAATACCGCAATGTGATTGGTAGCCCGCAATATCTGAGTATATGGACACGACCTGATATTGCCTATGCTGTCAATACTTTGAGTAGGTTAGGTTAGGTTAAGCAGGCAGCTGTAGTATACAGCTCACTTGGGTCCACGTATTGGTCCCTTTGTGTTACCTGCGGAGAGGAAGAAATAAAAGTAAGAGTAAGATTGGGGGGTGTAAAGAAAAGAGAGAGATAATTTAAGAAAAATATAGTGTAAGATAGCATATTGGCCGAGACAGCAAACAAGCGTTTTCATGCCTCGCCGAGTGGGAGTGGGTTGGAGAACCAGCCGCAGCTCCTCAGAAAAGAGTTTATTCTTCTTGGTTCCAGAAGTGAAACACACGTTAGGCTCCCGAAATACCGTTGTCCAAGATTTTGAAGTCGTTGGTATTCCAGTGCAGGGCATAGGCAGAGGAGGTGAACGACCGTTTCCTCCTCTTCCTCATCTTGGCAGCTTCTGCAAAAGTCGTTGTAAGGGAGGCCCATTCTTCTTGCATGGGCTCCGAATAGACAATGCCCAGTGACCGTAGATATAAAGTCACGCAGTTGTGTTTTCGGCATCCGAAGTAATGAATCCGTCCTCTTCTGATCTAGTAAGGGCCAGATTGTCCTTGCCGTCAGACAAGTAGACTCATCGGACCATCTGGCCTGGGCCAGGTCATAAAGAGCACGGTTTATTCGTTGCCCGCATGCAGAGAGGGGAATGCCACAATAGACGTCAATGGCGCCATCATGAAGCAGAGTTCCCTTCTTTGCTAGTTCGTCAGCAACATAGTTGCCTGAGGTAGTCCCATGTCCCCGCACCCATTTAAGGGTGACCGTTGAATTTTCCGCCATCGCATTTAAGGATGTCCGGCATTCCAGGACGAGATTTGATGTGCTGAACACACCTTTTAGGGACATAATGGCAGCTTTACTGTCGGTACAAAACCAGATATCCCTATTCGATATTCTGTGATACCTTAGCCAGTTTGCCGCTTTTTTGATAGCAGATATTTCTGCTTGTAGAACATTACATTCATTTGGGAGTCTGAAACACATCTTGATTCCAAATTCCTCTATATAGACCCCACCTCCAACTCCCACCTCCCTTTTGGAGCCATCTGTGAACACGCAGAGTGAGCCAGGGGGTGGTGGGTGGCCCTCCGTCATGTCGAAATCGAAGTTTCGCATGAAGAAGGGTTTTGGGATGCAGTAGTCTATGAGTCCGGGGATAATATTCGTGATTCCCAGGATACTGGCATGGCCCCACAGTCTATGGTTCCATGCACCTGTGACATTCAGTCTAATGGCCGTTCTTAGTGCAAGCTTCCTGGCTAGCTGGTCAACTGGTAGCCAGTTTAGCATAGCAAAAAGTGCCTTCGTCGGCGTTGACCTAATAGCTCCTGTTATTAGGATCGCCATATTACGCAATACTTTCTCTATAATAGAGATATTTGCCCTAGTATCTAGTGCTTTCCACCAGACGATGATTCCATAGAATAAGGTCGGTTTGATTACCGCTTCAAATAGCCAGTTCGCAATTCTCGGGTTCATTCCCCAAGTCTTGCCTATGGCTTTTTTACACACATATATTGCTGTGATGGCTTTAGACGCTCTAGCCTGGATGTTCATTTTCCAGGATAGTTTACTGTCTAAGATTATGCCAAGATACTTTGCACTATGTGCTAGAGTTAGTGGTATTCCCCTCAATACGGGTAGCCTGAAGGGTGGGAGCTTGTATTTTCTTGAGAATAGTACAAGTTCAGTTTTGGCTGGGTTTACACTCAGTCCACACTGTTCTGTCCAGGTGCAGATCATCTTGAGTGCCGCCTCTAATCTTTGTGTGATAATATCAATATGGACACCAGACGGTCTGCAGGACTTATTCGTTGCATCTCTAAATGCGTTGGTAAGTCTATTCACAGCATCTTCGATGTGCATGGTATCCCGAATAGTTGTGGGAGGATTAGGTATATTTGAAAGGAGCATTTTCTGTTTCTCCCAATCCGTCTTACGTCTATTGATGTAAGCGACGGTCCTAGCTTTCTTCCTAACAATGGAAAAGACAAGATAACGATGATCGGAGAAAGAACAGTCTGTAGAGACTCTCCAATTTTCGATTAAAAATGCATAGTGCAGGCTGACAAGCGTGATGTCCAGCACCTCCTGTCTATTTGATACAACAAAAGTGGGTTCGGAACCCCTATTTGCGACTACTAGATCATTATTTAATATAAAATCAAGGATACACTCACCTCTGTTGTTGGTATCGGAGCTACCCCAAATATGGTGATGTGCATTTGCGTCGGCCCCTATTATTGTAGGGATGTTTTTGGCCTTCGCTGCTCTGGCCACCTTCTTGACCAAGTTATTGGGTGGAGGTTTATCCTGGTCATGCGGCATGTATGCAGAGGTTATCCACACCGCAGATTCTGCCTCTTCCCACACTGCAGTCACCGAGTCTTCATCACTATAATCAGATAGAATGAAGATATTAAGGTGATCTTTTGCTAAAATACAGGATCTAATAGTTTTGTTATTGTTACCTGAAAATACTTTGAGTAGATATCAAGAAAACTTTAGTAGCATAAACAAGAAAACTTTAGTAGCATAACACATAAATGCTGTTAAAAGAATTTTTCGCTACATTAATGCTACTAAAAATGAAGTTCTAATTTTTAGAAAGACAAAAGAAGGTTTTCCATTTTGCGGTTACTCTGATGCAAGCTGGGGAGAGTCTGAAGACAGAAAAAGTACATCTGGTTATTGTTTTAAGTCATATGAAAATTTATTATCCTGGAAAACTACAAAACAAAAAACTATCAGCTTATACTGAGGCAGACTACGTCGCTTTATGTACTGCTGATCAAGAAGGTCTGTGGTTAAAGAGATTATTGGATGAACTAAAGGTGACTCCAGAGAATAAACCATTTATTATACACGTCGATAACCAGAGTGCTAAATACGTTGCCGAACAACTGGAAACTAAAAGATCTATGCACATCGAATTGAAGTATCATTTTATCAGGCAGCAGATTCAAGAGGGAAAAATAACATTGCAGTATATTCAGTCCGATGTTCAGATGGCCGAATATTTAGTCGCAATTTACATAGGACAGAAACAGGGCAGACATTTTTTGAATTCTCTTTTGCTCTTGCTTAAACAATTTACATTGGACATAAACAAGACAGACAGATTTTTGCACATTTTATTTTCTGTGTTATATTCTTTACATGTTTGTGTGTATAAAGTGAAGCAACAAAGAAAAAAGCGAAAAGCAGAAAAGAGAAACGAAAAAATGTCCAGTACACTAGTCATGAAATACACACTCTAACTCTTCAACCCCTTGCCTACAAATCTCGTCTGTCTGCCCATTTTTCTGTCTAATGTAAATTGCGACTTACAAAACCTCTTACTAAAACTAAATTTAATTTCTTTAAAACTGTACTAAATATTTAAATGTAATTTGTAGAGTTTTATAAAAAAGGATTATGGAGGAGTGTTGGTATGGTAATCTTATTTTAGTTTTATCATAATATATTTATACGGTGGCAACACTCTTTCATAAATGTAAAACTCTTAAGAATTTTCTAGATTGCTTTAAGCACGCTTTACTTTTTATTCAATAATAATTCTTGCAAAAAAAAAACCGACTTCAAAACAGACAAACTTAAAATCATGTTTCTTTAAGACGGTAACTATTGCGACACCCTGAAATTTCCGAATTCAAATTTTATACTAGTTATAGCGGTCGTAGCAATACAGGTTCATTGTAAATTTCAACCTTCTCTCTGTAACGGTTTAAAAGTCTTGTCATATACATCAAATTACATAAACTATTGCGACACCCTGTAATTTATAACTTTAAATATTTATACTTATTATAACAGATATAGTAATGGACATTCTGTCTAATTGTTAAGTATTTATCAATAACTGTTTAAAAGATATGGTCATATATATCAAATGACGTCACCTATTGGGACACCCTTTAAATTAAAATTTTAATATAAATACTTTTTAAGGAGGACTTTGTCATACAGATTCTTTTTAAATTTTAACTTTGTGTCCATATACATCAAATTACATCAACTATTGGGACACCCTTTAATTTCCAATTTTAAATATTTATATTTGTTGTTATACCAGACATAGTAGTGAACATTCTGTCTATTTTTCAAGTGTTTGTCTATAACGGTTCCAAAGATGAGGACGTAATGGTCAAATTATTTCAATAATGGGGACACCCTTTAATTTATAGATCCAAATTTTATACTTGTTGTAATAGCGGACTAAGCAATATAGGTTATTTGTAAATTTCAACTGTCTATCTATAACAGTTGAAAAGTTTGTCCATGTATATTACTTTTACATTAAATATTGGGACACCCTTTAATTTCCAAATTCATATTTTACACTTGTTATTTTAGCGACTTAGCAATACAAGTTTTTTGTAAATTTCAACTGTCTGTCTATAACGGTTCAAAGGTTTGGCCATATATATATCAAAATAAACCAACTAATGGGACACCCTTTAATTTTTAATTTTAAATATTTATACTTATCATAAGAGACATAGTAACGAACATTCTGTGCAACTTTCAAGAGTTTGTCTATAACGGTTCAAAAGATAGGAGAATAAAGGTGAAATTAAGTCACCTATGGGGTCACCCTTTAATTTTTAATTTTATTTTTTAATTACTTTTTGTTATTGGGAGCTACAGTGATATGCACTTTTTTTTAAATTTAAATTGGTGACCTATAAAGTTCATAATACACGTAAAAAACATGTATGTTGTATGGGGACACCCTTTAATTTTTTAACTTTTGAACTTCTTTTAAAATGGGACCAATCTGTAGCCATAACCTTTGTAATAGTGCAAAAATTTTGAAAATCGGTTCAGAAATGACCGAGTTCTGAAGGCACAAACATACAAAAAAAAAAAAAAAAAAAAAAAAAGCAACACACAGACGAATTGATAACCTCCTTCTTTTTTTGAAGTCGGTTAAAAACATTTTTCTTGTGAATTACTGCATTCAGCTTTTTGTCTTTTGCTTTCGCAGCCGCGACTAAGATTGGTTTTTGCTCTTTTCGTATCAGGTGGTGGCCCAGGTTCCCAGGGACAGAGAGATGGAGGTATTTAACATTAAAGTCATCAGTATCAAGAAATACGGATTTGAGGTGTGATGTTTTCAAACAAAGGCGATGTTGGAGAGCATAAACGCGAGGAATATTGTTGAGGGTACAGAGTTGCGGCTGGAGAATGAAGGGGGTGCACAAAAGAATTTTAATTCAAGGTTTGGTAAAGCAAAGAGGATTTTGGTGTCAGAAATAAGAAATATATTAAACTGTGATACGCCAAAGAAAATATTTGATAAGCTGTGTTCCCTGTACCAACAGAAAGATGAAACTCAGTTGCAGTTCTTAATGCAACAATTTTTTAGGTTAGAATTTTCTAACAATGTGCAAAATTTTTTGGCAGACGTTGAATGTCTTCTGACTCAAATAAAAGCACAAGGAGAAAAAATATCTGATACAATGGTCATTAACAAAATAATTTCGAGTCTTCCCAAAGAATATTCCAACTTTTGTGCCGCATGGGAAAGTACCACCGCGAGCGAGAGAAATTCAAATAACTTGACAATCCGTTTACTGAAGGAAGAGGCAAAATTGAATGAAAGTAATGAGATAGTGTCAGACAAAGGTGCATTTCAATCAAATTTACAGTGTTATAAATGTAAAGGTGATCACAAAATAAAGAACTGCCCTGAGATGAAAAACGTGAAATGTTTTAGATGCAACTGGTTTGGCCATATGAGTAAATATTGTAGAAGCAAAGTGACTGGCAATAGACAACAGCAACATAACTATGGTGGTCGTAGGCATGGAGGAGGTGGCAATGCAAATTGTGCTGACCTTGACCCAATTGCTTTTGGTTGTGATTTTTCAGAGGATGAATGTGGGCCGTCAGAGAAATTTGTTTTGGATTCGGGCGCCTCAAATCACATGGTTAATAAAAGATGGTTTAATTTTATGAATGACATTATCCAATTAAAACAGGCATCAAAAATAAAAGTTGCTAAAAAGGTGAACATTTAACTTGCAATGGACAAGGAAATTTGATGCTGAATACTGAAGGAGGCCCAATATATTTGGTTAATGTGTTCATGGTTCCAGGTTTGGAAAAAAATTGATTTCAGTCAAAGAGATAAACAAAAAGGGGTATAGTGTAAATTTTTATGGCGATATGGTTGAGATAAAAAATTATGAAAGTTGTCAGATTTTTAAAATTAAAAGTTCCAACACATTCGAAATTGAAGCAACACCAGGCAAAAAATATTAACACAAGAAATTTGGACACAGCTGTCATTACAAAAATGGTGTAGAGTGTGAAATTTGCATAAACGGAAAAATGACAAAATCACTTTTTAAAGGTACTCGCACTAGAGCAACTTGATGTGGGCAAGAGATACACAGTGATTTGGTTGGTCCTATTAATTATTTAAGTCATGATAATAAGATATATTTTGTCACATTCATTGACGATTTCTCGCATTTCTCAGTTGTTTATACCTTGCGCAACAAGTCTGAAGGTTTTGCAGTCTTTAGAGACTATGCTGAAAAGGTGTACAACAAGTTTGATCGAAAAATAGAAGTTCTAAGGATAGATGGTGGAACAGAGTACAAAAGTAGTGAATTTTCCAAATATTGTTCGAGTAACGGTATAACAATTGAAACAATTATACCTTACTCGTCTCAGCTCAATGGAGTGTCTGAAAGGTTCAACAGTGGTAAACATGGCTAGATGTGCCTTACTGAATTCCAACTTGCCGAAGTATTTGTGGAGTGAAGCAGTGCAGCATTCTACGTATGTACTTAACCGTTGCCCAACGACAGCTATCGAGAAAGGTAAAAAGCACCCGCTGAAATATCGTATGATGAAAAACCTGACCTCAATAAATTACACCCTTTTGGACATGAGGCTTATGTTAATATACCAAAACGAGTTGATGATTCGTACTCACATCATTCAGACGTGCACAAATATAAAACAGCTGATTTCCACGTGAAAAATAAAAGCATTTAAAATTTAATTTCTAATTTACGGCTATGTCCACAAAACGTAATAAATTTTGTGGAAATAATCCAAGATATAAATATTAAAAAGTAAATGAAAAGTCTACAAATAGATTTGAAGCATTATCCGATATGGATGAAACTGACTCAGAAGATGGAGAGTATAAGGAGACTCCAATAAAAATTCCGCCAGTTGTGGTGGACTTGGATTATAGTTTTTCCAATGTATTAGGGTTATTCGGGGAAACCTGCAAATATAAAAGGATGTCCGTTGGCACCAAAATTTCACCTATCACGTTACCTCAGTATGAGGAAACCATAAAGGCCTTAAAGGAAAGAAAGATAAAGTTTTACACACACCCAATAAAGGATCAAAACAAATTCAAGCTAATCCTATTTGGATTACCACAGGTAGAGACTAAAGATATTTTTGAAGAATTTAAGCAATTTTTCAATATTACTCCAATCAACATAAAAGAAATTATTACCAAAAGAACTTCCGAAGATAACGCAATTTACATGATCGAGTTCGACAAAAACAGATTTCAAAGATAGAAATTTGTAGAATAAAGTATTTTCACAACATAGCGGTTCATTGGAGAAATCCCTTACGCAGATCTAGAGGTCCAACTCAATGTTCAAAATGCGCCATGTTCGGCCATAGTTCCTAAAATTGTCACATAAGCAATAACTGCATCGGTTGTGGTAGCCAGCATGATTACTCCGAGTGCCCACTTAACAAGGCCCCAACTCAAGGACCAGTTGTTTATAAATGTTTCAACTGTGTTAAAAATAACCTAAACACACCAACCATAGATCCGATGATGTACGCTGTCCATCTAGAAGGGAATATCTTGAAATCCGGCAAAGAGCCTCAAGAAACCAAAGAAAAGTAAGTTTTACCAAAAACAGGCCTCAGTTTAATCTCTCAACAGAAGATTTTCCTCCTATTGGCAACAACGTAACAAGACCAAGTAACGCTTGGCCAGATGAAACAATCCAAGTAAGAGAACCTCGACAGAGTGCAACTGCATCTGGTCATAACAAAGACGATGATTTATCTAATGAAAAAATATTATCGTTCCTCAGCGACACTAAGTGCCGAGTTTTACAAACTGCACAAAATAATGCACTTGGAATCGCTACCGGATATGTCAGAATGACAAACATAGATCATCTTCATGAGACCAGGATACTGCGGGTCAGGCAGCACAATGAGCAGAGCTGTTACAACAACAACTAAATTTTATGTATGCCACTATTTTTGTTGAGCTTGTACAGGTCATACCGTATAACATATCAAAATGAAATTAAGTATGTGCCTTTAGTTTATGGAGATGAAGAGCTGTATAAATTTTGGGCATAATCGGGAAGGGGCAAGGGATAGTTTACTTAACACCCCAAACCAAAAATAATCAATTTTTCGATTCGAATATACCTTGAACTTTTATTAGTTATGTAATATATCCATAAAAATATCTGTTTCCATTGGGTATGGTAAAGTTGAGTGTAGGTCACTCCATTTTTTTTATAAGAAGTTTGAATTTTGTTAAGGCATGTTAATGTCTAAAAGGGACTGGGGGTAAAGTAGTGTACAGGTAAACCTCCTACATGGCGGTAGAGAGGTGACATTAACTTCATACAAAAATCACAGTTTGGTTCCAAATCGAAAAATTGGTTTTGATAAGGTGTATGATATATTTTTGTATTTATTTAGTGAGTCAATAATATAATTTGATAACACTTCATTTATCGAAACAAAAATAAAAATGGATTTTTAAATCTATTTAACATATTAAAATTGAATAATCATAATAAACCGACAACTGTTTTAAAAATCTTACTCCTCTTTATCACTTAGTATGATTTGAATCTGTATCGAACGTTTTGTTAGTGGACGTGCCTTTCGATGATTAATGTATTCAAAAAATATTTCATTGAAGCTTCGCAAATTTTTTGATAGACAGATAAGTTATATTGAAGAGATCGTTAAATGTTTCTGCCAAGGTATATTTATATTACTAGGTAGTGTCGTCCGCCCAGCTGATTTAGTAGTTTGACATGTCAAAAGTTGTGTATTCAGAAATTTTTTAGTGTTGAAGTGAGAAAGCAATAAAACAAATACACGCCTCAATTTTCCTATATATTTTTTAACATTTCAAACTACAAAGCAACAACAAAATGCCATGTTGTTCTTGTATTGTTGTATTTGTTGTAGGGATGCCGCTACCTAGTAAAATAAATATACCTTGGTTTCTGCTCTATCCCTTAGAGAATCGTTCTCTAAAATATTCTTCAATTGCTTACCCATATTTAAAACTTTTTCGATACTTCTTAGTGAAAAGTTCGATTTTCTGTATCGGATTGATTCTTACTACTTTTTTATTGTGAATGATATGAAAAGTCAGTTCCCAAAACGCCTTTTGCAACTTTATATACTGGGAAAAGCCTTTTTAATAAAAATCGTAACATACAATAATAAAAGCAAAAATCAAACATATGCAATCACAATTTGTGACTCGGCTTTTGTTATTGTTCGCAGTGGTAAGTATGTATGTATGTATACCAAATATTTGAAAAAGTTCGCGTTGTCTCATTATAAGAAAATTTCCGCATTTTACGAACCGCGTTATAAAAGTACCGCATTGTAGGAGGGTCACCTATACTAACAATTACATTAGGTTTAAGTATGCAAAACTTGCAGACAGATTTAAAGATATTTTATTTGAAAGAAAACATTTATTTAATCTTTTTAAAACACATTCTACATTTGTACTAGGAAGCTTTAATAAGATAAAGATTAATTTAAACATTTTTAATTACAGACATAAAGGTGTATTAACTATAAAATCATGTGATCATTCATTATAAACATTGTATATTAAAATATGCCGGCTTTTATAATTATTTTAAAATGTGCCACACTCATGGCCAACTATTCAGAATTCATTTTGGTGATTCTCACATGTTTAATACATCAATGTTTATCTTTGAAATTGTGTATTTGTACAATGTAATATTATATGAATGTATTTTTTTTTTTTTCGTTTTGGATGATTCCGTTGAAGTAAATTGTATGGTAATATCAGATACAATTGTAGTAAAATCCTGTATTTATTTATCGCGTTTTTGTTTACTACAAAAAAAGGAAAATATACAACAGGTTAATACGTAGTATGTTTTTGTGCAATTTTTAATGTTAAACATATCGAAAACAAATTAAAAATGAATTGATTTGATACTGAGGGGATGACAATTTGAAATTAAAATTAAGTTATTTTTATGTACATATTTCCAACAATGAATTTATAATTAAAGCTCAAGAATTTTTGTATTACTTTTTCGCCAGAGCTATCCCAAGCCCTAAAATTCCACCCAATACCAAAGCTGCTCCACCTGCCACTGCCATGCCTTTGGCCATCTCTTTTTCGTTTTGTTTTTTAATATATTCCTGAATTCAAAACAAGTTTATGAAATTTATATTGCTTTTCTAGTCACTCAAACAAAACTTACCTCTAAGGATCGAACTTGATCGTTTGATTCGATTTCCAAAAATGCTCGACAATATTTGAGACCTTCTGAATAATTTTTTATTCTAGCATTACCAAATGCCAAATAATAAATATAATCTCGTTTTCCATCTGGATGTATTCGTGCCAAATCTTCCAACATCATTATACCCTACAAATAGATGTAGTAAAAGTTTATAAAACAAAGTATAATCATATAAGTAAGTGATTCATAACTGTTCTTATATACATATAAATTTAACGATTACAAACCTTTCTGATGTCGTTGGTATATCTACTACGAACTAAGCACAAAGCATACTCGAATTTAGTTTCTGTTGAGACTTCTCCATCCAATTTAAGTTCGTGGGCATATTTCTTTTCAAATTTCTGTAATGGTTAAAATTTTAAAGATATAATATAAATGTGAAGATATAAATATTATGCAAATTTACCTCGAGTTCATCTTGGGGAACCACTTCGTTCAAGAGTTCTTCCATTATTTCACAATATTACTAGTTATTATGTTATTTTGTGGTTATTATTACAAGTCAGAGGGCGAAGCCGATATGAAATGACTGGCAACGGCTAAACAAAAACATACTCGACGGCGGCTAAAAGTCGACTAAACGTGGAATTAGCTGATTTGTATAGTGCAGTTATGGATCAGCTGACTAACACTGTAACATAAGTAAAACATATTACTGATAATTTAAAATGTATCGTAACTAACTGTTATGTTAAAATCTACAGAAAATAGATTTTGACGTAAAGTATGTCAAACATTGCTATATATACCGGAGGCAAAAACCGCAAGAAATAAAAAACAATCCCAAGAAAATTAAAAACATAATACGAAGAAAAATGTATGACGGAAAACTTATTTATTTAGTTCAAGAAAATGACGAAATATTTAACAAAAGTACTCCACATTATAAGTTTCCAGCTACGATTCGTCTAACTTGGAAATGTTAAAAAGTAAATAATATAAATAAAAAGAAATACGATACAAACCAAGAAAAAAAAAAGGCGCCCCTCAAGAAATGGATGATTGAAACTAACACATGAACAATGAAAACCCATACATAAACAAAAATAAAAAAATGAATGTGAGTGGCAGAGTTGAATTTTTTGTAAAATGCAACTCTGCCACTAAATTGAGTCCTGTATTGTATAAAATATCGACTTTTAAAATATAAAATATTAAAATAAATGAGAAATATGAAAAGAAAATATGTGTAGAAAGTAGTTTGGTGCATAAAAAAAGTTATTCAAAATATAGAATGTGGTAACATGGAATCCACAACAATCTTTCCTTGAAGAACCTTTTGGCAGCGTAAGAGGTAGAGGTGAAATTAGGGAAAGCAAATTTCACTCAAGCAGAGAGCGATTGAATTTAAAAAAAGCGTTCGAATGGCAGTAGAACGCAGTCATCATTGAGCGAATATTTAATTATATATTAAATAACTATAAATATTAAAATATTGAATCTGTTTCTGCATCAATTTTGCTTAGTCAGCTGTGAGCGGTTTGTTCATCCAGATTGAGTAGTCATCATAGATTAATTTTTACAGCATAGCTGATCACACATACACAAATTTTTCCCTCATTTTTATCATATGCTCTTAATAAAGTGAAAGAAACTTTGTTCTACGCAGTGAGAAAAAATCTCTCATCAGTGACACTCAACTGATTTCTCAATAGACAGTCACTGTTCGTGTAGGGAAATGATTTCTCAATTGACGATAACTGTAGGGCCTATGCATATCAAAAAACGGTGGCTACCGGCTAAGGCAGAAAAGGCCGGGGCACATAGAATCGGACATACGTTATACGACATCTTTTTCAACGTACAAGAAAGTTTAAATACAGGTTTTCTAATGAGTGTTGTCACAATCAGTACGTCTCCGTCAACGCAAAGTATGAATGTTGGGCAACTTTTAACTTTTGACATACCTTGTAAGCTATAAATTGGTTTCTCTTTGTTTCTCTCTCTCAAAACTAAGTTTTTGTGTTGAGTGGAAGTGCCCCCGGAGGCACTAATTGTCATTGCAATGTACCTTTTTACTGCTTTGACGCAGTGCTTTCGGGGAAAATAGCGGAAACATACGCCGTGGTTCCTAGAACCTGTATCTGGAAGAACAGGTCTGCATATAGGCCTTTCGAAGCCTGACCAGTGTCCTAACGATTGGTAGCCCCACACAGAACCGCCCTTCTCTGTAACCAGTTATTGGTGTGGTAGCTTAGACGTGGCTTGAACCAATGTTTGCAGGGACAGTGAACGGTTGGTCAAGTGTGTTGTTGCGCGTAGATTGTCAGGAGTTTGATGGTCAACACGCCCATAAACAAGGGGTTTGAACATAGGTCCAGACTTTCCATGTTCTATAAATTGCTACTCACTTTACAATACTTGTATTGTACAATTAGGGCGCTATACTATGCCAAAATTATACGCAGTGGTAAGATCGCCATCAGGTTAGGCCATCATGGCAGGTACTGACACTAAATTTTGATCACACACCGAACCTTTAATGCCAGATAGTCATATATAACAAATTGAAATTTCTCAAAATCACAAGTATTAAACCGTTTTTGTCACTGAATATGGTGTTGTAATGATGCAATTTCTTTTAATATCATCAAGTTTTAAAAGAAATAATATCAAATTAAATAAGAACAAGTTAGAGAGCCCATCGAAATTTCAAGAAAACAAACTTGCAAGTGAAGCTACCAAACACGTGTCCAGAATTTTCCGTCGAATCAGTGCATTATGGAGAGATATACACCCTATATTTATTATTTATATCTATAAATAGACATAGTTATAGCGCACTATTAACTACTAGTCCAACGCTGGAACCACCACCCCGTCATTACTTCAGCTTACTTATGTAGCTGCACACATTTCCCCCATACACACTCTACTCTTGTCAGGGCTCGACGAAGTTTCAAGAAAACAATTCTAAAAAGTATTAATTATACTCTCAAATTGAAAGTGAAGCTACCAAACAAAAACCATAGTGCACACTCTACTAATGGTACCACTATAAACACCACCTCGAAACCAATTTTTTCTGTTTGTTGTCGGTATCCTGATGTTGTATATGTGTTTAATGCATCTAGGTGAATTGGTTTTAAAACAGAGATCTCATTTATTTAAGAATCAAACTAATTTAAAAAAACATGTTACATATGTTATGTGTATATTCTTAAATCGTGTTTACATTGCGTGTACAAGTCATATGGAATGTCAGATTTTCCATATGTAAAACTATACACATAGTGTAAACCTTTTGAAACATAACATATGTATGTTATTTATCTATATGCAATAATATGTGTTAGTTTTTAATTTAAAGCACGCTCTATTTGATGTGTAAAACTATATGACAACAGCTGTTTTCAGTGATGTTCACTTTTATTTTCAAAAATTCCGCTCAATAATTTTTATCCTGAATGTTCACAGATTTATATAGATACCTCATCGGTGATATTAACAATAAAGTTATGTAATCTAATATAGATACATATGTATATTATATATCTATTTGCAAGTTTGATTATTTGTACGTTAAACACGGCTAAACCGTAAATATAATGATACTTAAAACATAGACAGATCTTTTTTTTTTTTTTGTTGGTTCAATTGGATATGTCTGTTTTCAAAACTAGAGCCAGGAGGGTATAAGGGACATTTTTATACGAATGACTCAATTTTAATAGAAGTTGAGAATACAATTACATATTATGTATAATGATAAAATGCAAGGTGTGCTTATCTATTTTACCGGTACTAATAAAGACTAAATTAAATTAAAAATATACTTTACTATAGTGCATTATTTTTTATCTTTTTTTAAGACTGTAAGCAAACTGTAATATTACATAATTAACAACTTTGAACCGTAGGACAAAAAAAAAATGCTATTGAAGTATTGTGCGTATCGAAACTGCTGCAAATAAGTTAATTGAGCCGTTGGTTTTGAAAATGCAACTATGAAAGATAATCTTGTGGCATTACATTTTAAATATGATTTCTGGTATATGGCCGCCATGGCTGGCGCGGATGTAGTCCAATCTGGACGTCCAATTTTCGATTACTTTTTCCAACATTTGTGGCCGTATATCGGCATTAATACGGCGAATGTTGTCTTCCAAATGGTCAAGCGTTTGTGGCTTATCCGCATAGACCAATGACTTTACATAGCCCCACAGAAAATAGTCTAGCGGTGTTAAATCACAAGATCTTGGAGGCCAATTCACAGGTCCAAAACATGAAATTAGGCGGTCACCAAACGTGTCTTTCAATAAATCTATTGTGGCACGAGCTGTGTGACATGTTGCGCCGTCTTGTTGTAACCACATCTCCTGGACATCATGGTTATTCAATTCAGGAATGAAAAAGTTGGTAATCATGGCTCTATACCGATCACCTTTGACTGTAACGTTCTGGCCACCATCGTTTTTGAAAAAGTACGGACCAATGATTCCACCAGTCCTTAAAGCGCACCAAAAAGTCAGTTTTTCTGGATGTACATATACTTGAGGATTACCTTCACTCCAAATGCGGCAGTTTTGTTTGTTGACGTAGCCATTCAACCAGAAGTGCGCTTCATCGCTAAAAAAAAAAATGGCTTATGAAAATCGGGAACAACGGTAATCTCGTTTTGGGCACTATTTGCATTTGTTCAGGCGTGAGTCTATTCATGATGAATTGCCAAACCAAACTGAGAATAAGTCACTTGACAGCTGTTAAATCGATCGCTATCTTGAAAAGTAATGCCAACTTAAAGTTATATACCTCTATAAAAAACACCCTATATATATGTAGATGAACAAACATTTTCGTTGCGAATTTCTAAAAGTGTAGAAAATGTTACATTTAGAGATTCACTGAAAAAATCTAATATGCAGGATTCTTCAGTGAATTTTAGGCTTTTTCTGCCAATCCACAAGAATTTGTTTAAGAAATGAATTTTAATAAAGCAAATTACGCATAAATCTAATTAGCGAAGTAGCTCAAAAAACAAACAAAAATTGCATACACGACAGAAATATTAAAAATATACAAAAATCACAGAATCTTACCATATCTCTGCATTTTTAACCCAAAATAGCTTTAGAAAATACTTTTGAAGAAAACTAATATGGTTGCAAGAGTTACTTCTTGTTTTCAATTTTTAAATTGCTATGTATTTTAAAGGCAATAACGCCTTACATGGTACCAAGGCGAATTTATACCAGGTGTGAGCAGTAGAGCAACATCTACAACAAAACAACAACCTTGACATTAGATTAGCAGATATGAAACAATGTATTTTTTGACAAGACATTAGCAAAAAACGAGAGCAAAAAACAATCAGCTGGGCTAGCGACTCCACCTGGTATAAATTCGCCTTGCACGGTACAGAAAATTGTAGTAGATTTACACTTTGAGTCGCCTTTTTTGGCGTTATTGACTCAAACAATACGCATTCTTCAAAACGCCTAGTATTTTATATGCTAACGCCAATAAGGCTGAATATAATTACATTCCAGTAAAAGAAAGTCAAAGTTTTCATCAAATCATTGCCATTGAAAATGAGACACCTACATTGGCGCATACCAAAACCTTTTTTTTTTCAGCTAAAATGGATAACTATTATTGCATATTAAACTTACATGCAATAAGACCACAAAAAATATAAAATAAGTCTATTACGGCTTGTGAATTTTTAAACGCCATTCAAATGCAAATCTTTTTATAAAATAAAAAAGCAAAGGCTAAATTATTTTAAAGAAATTTAATTCTTTTCTATTGTCATAACAATTAGGATAACAAATAATTTATTCATAATAAAGAGTGAAAATAAATTGACATTAACATCAACAAAATTATTTATTTAATAGTTGCTGATACAGTTCAAATGATAATAAGTATTACTTATTGTATTATTTTTAATAATTATTTTTTGTTTTGATATAATTTTTCTCTTATAAATTGATTTCTGTACTGTTGTAGAAGGTTCTAAATGATAACACAAAACGCTACTTCTTTGCATAGTTGACATCACTAGCGGGTTTCTAATAAAATGAAATGGCGGCAAAAATATGCAAAATAGCCAAATAACTTATTACAGCAAGTCCCAATAAAGCTATTATTATTAGTTTTATTATATAGTCTAATAATTTAAAAAAAATAATCAACACTTTGAAGACCAGCTGTTTTAAATATTTCATTTTTGTTTTCAACAACAGGAGGTTATGTTTGAACACAAAAATTATAAACCATATGTAAAACACTGATTTTGAGATACAAATGAAATTCCATATGGATAGCAATTTTGACAGTACATATGACTTGTACACTCAGTGTAAACACACTTTTAATGTGTATTAAAAATATGTTACGTTACACTCATAATTTTTATAGAAACATCGATTTTTTTTTAAATTTTTCGAAAATAGTTTGTAAATAGTTTTGAAAAATTTTTTGTAAAAATATTTTTTTTAATTTTTTTGTAAAATTTCTTTTCAAAATTTTTTTTCGAAAATTTTTTTGTTCAAATATGTTTTTGAATAAATTTTTTTAAATATTTTTATGAAAACTTTTTTGATTTTTTTTATTGGTCGCGGTCTAATATCTATTTAACAAAAAAGCAAAAGAGAATTATTACAACCGAAAAAATAAAAACAAGCTGAAGAAATGTTAAAACAAATATAGGTAGGAGTGGTTTTTACCTGGTGCCTCCAATTGAGTTGTCTGATGTTGCTAAATTTCAATTGCGAAATTTTCGAAACTATGCCTGACAGATTGGTGTGCATAAATTTTCTGTATCTATTAGGATGCTTTGGCAAAGTTGATTTCAACCCGAACACAGACGGACAGCGCTTAATTAACTTCTCTATTTATAAGGATCCACAATATATATACTTTATGAGGTATTAATTATATTATGGAAATTACATACGGAATGACAAACTTATACATATATACTCGTTCCACCTGTGGTGAAGGGTATAAAAACCAGCTTAGCTGATGACGCCAGCTAAAACTTTTAGCCGAACATATCGTCGGCGGGTAACTGCTTTTAAAATTTTAAGAAATATTTATTTGTGTTGTACTGGAAAATTTAAAATAGTTCAGTACATAGATGACATAAATAGATAGCCAACTCTCCCAATGTCAAAAAGTGGCTATAAATGTCTTTACACTTACGGGTATGGTGTGAATTCATTAATTAGGGAATGAACATTTTCAATGCAGAATAAAAAATAATTGAAATTAGCATTCAATTCAAGGTTTTTCGCACATAAATATATCAGTAAATATACAAAATTCTTACTTAAGAACAAAAGAAATAAGTAAGATTAAATTTTCTTCGCGCTCGAGGTCAAAATGTAGTGTAAAAACTAATTCTACACTACATTTTGACCTCGAGCTCGAAGAACATTTACTCTTACTTGTAACCCAAAAAGGTGGAATAAATAACTGATATACATACATATATAACAAAAGAAATATTTAGTTTGAACATCTAAAATTGATTGTAAAAAATATATGTAGTTTTTTTACAAAACATTTTATACAACTACATATGTATGTGTAGTTTAGGTACTGTGGGGAAAAATTTTTAAACACCAAAACGTATTCAAACTTGTCTACCAGTACATTCCTAGGCTTAGGTTTTTTTGGCAAAAGACTTGGGTTTATGATATTTCAGTTGGCTATCTATGTGTAATCTATGATCTTAAAGCGAGTTTACATTGCGTGTACAAGTCATATGAAATGTCAGATTTTCCATATTGTTCAGTCACTTGGTTTAAAAATCACAATAATAAAAAACGTATTATGAGCTGGTTACACAGTAGCTGTAAACTTCAGCTAAAATCTGTAATTTATTAAATTCATATTTTTACATAATCTCTAACTTTATTTTTACAATACATACACTTGTGTTTCTTCTTGTTAAACCAAAGGTTGAACAGTATATAATATTGGATTATACAATATTTTAAATAATTTTAAATAATTAATTTAAGTAAGACTTTAACAAATACCCACGATTAGGAAAGGAAAGAAATTATACCAAGTCATTGTTGGCGATAAAACGTGTTAACATAATTGAAGCAAAATGTACTTATTTAATCGTTGTAATAAACTTAACATCGAGAAGTTTACGATTTAACGTCGAGCCTGGCAAGCTTCACCACGGGACGCGTAGCCAAGCCATGTTGCGTCTTTACGATAGCGCTTCGTACTACATTGTCCTTTCCCCAATGCACTTCGATGACAATACCCTTTCTCCACTCGTTGCGCTTCGCATTATCGTCAGCTATTATGACAATATCATCAACAGATATTTGTTGCTCCGAATTATCGAACCACTTTGAGCGTCTGGTCAAGCAAGGTAAATATTCACGTATCCAACATTCATTTGCTATCATATTCGATATTCGAAAATTTTTGCTCAATACCATATCTGTGCGCTTTCGTATTCCACTTGAGGATCCAATTAAAAAATGATTGGTCGTTAATGCTTCCCCATTAGAAGATTCTAGCGGAACGTATGTTAAAGGTCTCGAATTCAGGATATTTTCTACGTCAGCCAAAGCTGCTCTAAGTGTCTCTTCGCGTAAGTTATGTTTAGGCAATATGTCCATTAACACAGACTTCACGGATCGAACCATCCTTTCCCAAGCGCCTCCCATGTGGGTGCCGCTGGTGTTATGAATTTCCAATCTATAGATGGATATTTACGCTCGACTTCGCTTGATGAAATTTTTTCCACTTCTTGTAGCAGGACACGGCTAGCTACTCTAAAATTAGTAGCGTTGTCTGAAAGAATTGTAAGAGGTGTTCCACGACGGCTAATAAACTGCTTTAGGATTAAAAGAAAAGAGTCTGTCGATAGGGATGGTGCTATTTCTAGATGAACAGCTCTTACAGTCATACACGTAAAAACGACACCCCAACGTTTTTCTTTACGACGGTCAACGACAATATCTATAGGCCCAAAATAGTCTATGCCTGTATAATAAAAGGGCCTGGTAAAACTAGCAAGTCGTTCCACTGGACCCCATCACTGGAGCTTTTGGGATTGATCGCCGTATTTTGCAATATTGACACGATTTAGTTACAGGACGCACAGCAGCGCGCAAGCCAGATATCCAGAAAACCTGCCTCAATTCATTTACAACTATCTCATTTAATCAATGATTAAATTTGTTGTGGCATGTTTACCGAGTAAAATAATAGGTCTTTTTACAGAAATAGGCACCCCAATTGCGGCATCAATTCTACCTTTGATTCTTAATAGCCCAAAATCATCTAGGTATGGGTTTAGTTTGTATAAGATACTCTTTTTACTCAAATAGTTATTAGTTTCAAGCTGCTTGACTTCTTCTCTGAAGGCTTCTTCTTAACAGATTTTAAATATAAAAAAATCTGCAGCGTTTATCCCAGCTTCTTCCAGGAATGGTTTTAAAACTCCACATATTTTTGTTGTACGAAGTAGTTTACGTATGAATTTTAAAATGACCATCTGGCATCTTTGCATTTCCTCCCATCTACTAAAGCGAGTTGAATCAGATGCAATTAAAAAAATTGTTTTTCTTGGTTTCTTTGTTGATATGTGACACAAAACTTCACTGGCACTCTTGTGATGATCGAAATCAGACGTTGGCCAAGTATCTTCATCGCCTCTTAAAAACAGCTGACCAATGAACCAGCGACTATTGAAGCTTAAGTCTGGAGTTCCTTTCCATTTGGTTGCGTCATCTGCGACATTTTGTGCGGATGGGACCTACCTCCACTCAGATACATCAGAATCCTCTAAAATTTCGCCGATTCTGGCAGCTACAAATTGTTGAAATGTTCTTGCGTCTGAATTGATCCAGTAAAGGACGTCTTTTGAGTCAGTCCAGAATACTCGGCGCTTAATTTTTAGTGAGGATTCTTCACAACAGAATTTACTAAGCCGTAGTCCAAGTAAGGCAGCCATTAATTTCATTTTTGGAATTGATATAGGCTTTAAAGGTGCTACTCGAGTTTTGGAGGCAACTAGTGAACAATTTACTTGATTGGCATACTCTGCTCAAAAATAAGCAGCGACAGCATACGCATCTATACTGGCATCTGCAAATATGTGCAGCTGGAGATCAGTAGACTTACTAGCTAGCGGATAGCATTTTGGGACACTAACTGTCGAAATTTTTCTCAAAATCGATATCCATTGCCACCATTTATCGCGTTCAGTTTCATGTATTTGTTCGTCCCATTTTACTCTAGATCTCCATATATCCTGCAGAATTACCTCGGTGTATATAACAAAATTTCCCAATAAACCCAGAGGATCAAAAATAGTCATTACAACTCGCAAAACATCCCTTTTTGTTGGGTGTACAGTTTCGTCGAAAACACTAACATAAAAGTTTTCAAAAAATGTTAACCTGTCGGTTGGGGATTCCCACCACATACCTAAAACCGTTTCAAATTTGCGTTTAGGGTCTTCAAAGACTTTTTGAGGCGTAATGTCGTTTTCGTCCAGGCTGCGAATTAGAGAGCCAATTCCTCATTTCAAAACCGCTGTCTTTATGTATTGTTCGAATAACTCTAGCTAATTCAACCATCTCAGCTTCGGAGTCTGCACTCTGTAACCAGTCGTCTACAAAAGTATTGTTCTGGATAGCTTGCACAGCACCATAGTGTTCAATGATAAACCGTTCTGCGTTTTTGTTCTTAACGTAATTCGCTAAAGATGGAAAACACAATGCCCCAAAAGTCATAACTCTCATAGCATAAACTCCGATCGGTTTAGAAGAATCACCCCCGCGCCACAAAAAATGCTGGAAACGTTGATCTTCTTTTCTTATACGGATCTAGTGAAACATTTCACGGATATCACCACAAATCGCAATCGGTCTTTCCCTAAAACGAATTAGTACTCCAACTAGTGATTTAAGTAAGTCAGGGCCCTTTAATAACACCGAGTTTAATGAAACGTTTTCCACAGTAGCCCAAACTATACGAGTTTTATTTTTGTTTTTATTCTCCACTGTAAAAAGCGGAATGTACCATGATGGGCTGTTGGAAATCTTACTTTGCTTTAACTTACGAATGTAACCATTATTTTCGTATTCTTGCATTTTACGAATCATAAATAATTTTAACTTTTCGTCGCGCTGCATTCTTGCTTCCAAGCAAATCAATTGTCGTTGAGCCATAGCGAATGAGTCAGGCAAGAACACTTTATTATGTTTAAACGATAGTCCAGTCTCCCACCGCTTTTGTTGATGCAAATATTTAGTGGTGCTTTCCATAATTACTTTTGCCCGCTCGTCGTCGTTTGATTGCAGTGGAGTTTGGTTCAATTTAACCCCTACTGCGTCTAGCGAAAAGTACTGTTTAAGCATTTCATCCAAGCCTTTAAAATTAGAGTTGCAGGAGCAAATATACAGCACATGATGTTTTGATGATGTATCCACCTGCTGACGTCCGTGCACACACCAATCGATTCGGCACCTTGTAGCGATTAACTCGTTATTTAAACTTTCCCTTATTTCGAGTGGAACACACAGTTTTGCGTTATCCAGACCAATGAGAATTTTTGCTTTTGCAGCGTTGTATGGAGTAATTGGTAAGCCCTTTAAATGATCGCATTCATTTATTTGTGTCGTTGTCAGTCTTTGTACCGGCAAATCAAGTTTTGATATGGTACGCACATTATTTGATAATAATTTCGAAGATTGATTACGATCCGATATTTGTAAAGCAACAGTTTTCGATTGGTCTTCTTTTTGCGTAATTTTGCCTGTCCATTGCAAACACAGCTCACCAGATGGACCGTCTAAACCTAATTGATCCGCTATTTCCCTTTCAATTAAAGAGCACGATGCCCCTACATCAATCAGTGTGTACGTATTAAGAGTGTAGCCATTGCCAAAAAGAGAAAAAGAATGTTTTCTTTAGCGTGAAACAAAATAGGTTGACTGCTATTGTTATGTTGTTGTTGAGGCTGATGCTGTCTTACCATATTTTTATGCAGTAACGAGTTATGTGGCATTTTGCAATCATCAACACCACATTGACATTTTGATTTACATCTCTTGATATGATGTTTTTTGAAACAACGCAAACACAAATTATTTGCGCAAATAAAATTCCACCTTTCATTTAGATTTAACGCTGTAAATTCATTGCACTCGAACAGACGGTGATTACGGTGTCATTTAAAGCACGATATCGGCTGGAAGTTTGATATTTCCTTGTTGACGATATCATGAACTAAGATGCGTTCTTTTCTTGAATGTTTTGTTTCCCCGACATACGGAGAAAATGTGGTGACTTGGGATGCACATGTTGCTAAATTATAGAGCCAAGTATCAAAACAAACAATGTCTACCTTCTGCAGTGTTAGTCTATATTTACCCCAATCTAATTTCAAGTTCGCTGGAAGCTTTTCAACCAATTCGTGTAGAAACATAGGATCATATAGGTAATCAGAAAGTCCCATTGCCTGCATTGTGGTACGGTAATTTTGTACAGCTAGTGCAAAATTTATTAATGTGTCAAGCCTCTCTTTGCGGACGGTAGATTCGTTTTTTAAATTCCTTTGTAAAGCCTGATGTATGATTTCAGGTCACCCATATAACATTCGTAGCGTCTAAATAGCAAAATTCACAGTGCTGGGCATCATCAACTTTCCTCTTACCGCTTCGAGGACAGCACATTTTAAACATTTTTGAAGTCTTATCAAATTTTCTTGATCAGTAAAACCACACCTTTCTGTTGATTGTATATAATTGGTTATAAAAATAGGCCAGTCCTCTGGTTTTCCTGAGAAAGTCCGTAATTCCTTGCTAATGGCATGCCGGGCTGCTATATGTGATGTAGATAATGTTATATCAGCTGCATTAGTAGTTAGATTTGAGCACTGTAGCAAGGATGGAATCTGAGTACCGTGTGAATTATATGGGTTATTGATATGAGATGTTGTGTTAGGTACAAAAGAGTTGCGCCCTTAGAGGAATTAGGATAATGAAAAATATTATACGCCGTTGTGCCACTTAAATTTTCATACACAGTGCTTAGGCCTGTAGGTTGTTGAAAATTTGCAGCATAATTTTGTTTAGATAAATCGTTTTGATTTATATAAATATAAACCGCTAGAGTTATTTGTGTGTTGGTCATACATAATCGAACTCGAAGACGTTGGAACAAAGGAATTACTTTGGGACCAAATTAACGGACGTTGTTGGTTGCCGCTGTTGTTTGCGGCACCCGTAATAGAAAGATTAGACATGCTTGTAGTAACTAGATTTGCGTTTGAATAAATTGACTTTGTAGATGTAGTAATCATTGATGTAGTAGAGGGTGGCAGTGTCTGCCACGTGGTTTGTTGATTTTTGTTAGCAGATTTATTCTTGAACTTTGCGCTAGTTCTAGTGCGCTTAACGTTTGAATCTTTACGAACGAGACCAGAGCGTGTGGTAGGAGGATCAATTTTTACAGATATACGTCTTACCTTTGCTGACCTTGTTAAAATTGAAGCTGGTCACTTTTCTTCTTCTGTATTTAATTCACCACCAATGACATTAATTGCAGTATCTTTAACTGTCGCTGTACAATCAGTTGGAGGCGGTTCAACTGCCCCAGCAGGTAATGTCGCTGTTGCTATTAGATTTGCGGGTGTGTCACTTGAAGTGTTAGATTTTTCGACGTGGTTGTTATATCCAGAAGTGCTAATAACTTCTTGTACATGAAGATATTTTTTGAGGTTATGTCCAATTGCCGTGATGAAACTATTTACCAACTTATGAGTCGCACTGAATCGATATACAGATATAGTTATCCAACAAGTATTTTAGAAATGTTCAGTCACTTGGTTTAAAAATCACAATAATAAAAAACGTATTATGAGCTAGTTACACAGTAGCTGTAAACTTCAGCTAAAATCTTTAATTTATTAAATTCATATGTTTACATAATCTCTAACTTTATTTTTACAATTTTACATACACTTGTGTTTCTTTTTGTTAAACGAAAGGTTGAACAGTATATAATATTGGATTATACAATACTTTAAATAATTAATTTAAGTAACACGTTAACAAATACCCACGATTAGGAAAGGAATTATATCAAGTCATTGTTGGCGATAAAACGTGTTAACGTAGTTGTAACAAAGTGTACTTATTTAATCGTTGTAATAAAATTGACATCGAGAGGCAGGCCACGTAAACGCTCTAACACATATGTAAAACTATACACATAGTGTAAACCTCTTGAAACATAACATATGTTATTTACCTAGGTTAGGTTAAGCAGGCAGCTGCAGCACACAGCTCACTTGGGTCCACGTACTGGTCCTTTGTGTTACCTGCGGAGAGGAAGAAATAAAAGTAAGACTAATATGGGGGGCATGGAGGCAAAGAAAAGAGAGAGATAAGTTAAGAAAATATAAGTGTCAAGATAGCATATTGGCCGAGACAGCAAAGAAGCGTTTTCATGCCTCGCCGAGTGGGAGTGGGTTGGAGAACCAACCGCAGCTAATCAGAAAAGAACTAATTCTTCTTGGTTCCAGTAGTGAAACACAAGATAGGCTCCCGAAATACCGTTGTCCAAGATTTTGAAGTCGTTGGTATTCCAGTGCAGGGCATAGGCAGAGGAGGTGAACGACCGTTTCCTCCTCTTCCTCATCTTGGCAGCTTCTGCAAAAGTCGTTGTAAGGGAGGCCCATTCTTCTTGCATGGGCTCCGAATAGACAATGCCCAGTGACCGTAGATATAAAGTCACGCAGTTGTGTTTTCGGCATCCGAAGTAATGAATCCGTTCTCTTCTGATCTAGTAAGGGCCAGATCGTCCTTGCCATCAGGCAAGTTGACTCATCGGACCATCTGGCCTGGGCCAGGTCATAAAGAGCACGGTTTATTCGTTGCCCGCATGCAGAGAGGGGAATGTCACAATAGACGTCAATGGCGTCATCATGAAGCAGAGTTCCCTTCTTTGCTAGTTCGTCAGCAACATTGTTGCCTACGGTAGTCCCATGTCACCGCACCCATTTAAGGGTGACCGTTGAATTTTCCGCCATCGCATTTAAGGATGTCCGGCATTCCAGGACGAGATTTGATGTGCTGAACACACCTTTTAGGGACATAATGGCAGCTTTACTGTCGGTACAAAACCAGATATCCCTATTCGATATTCTGTGATACCTTAGCCAGTTTGCCGCTTTTTTGATAGCAGATATTTCTGCTTGTAGAACATTACATTCATTTGGGAGTCTGAAACACATCTTGATTCCAAATTCCTCTTTTGGAGCCATCTGTGAACACGCAGAGTGAGCCAGGGGGTGGTGAGTGGCCCTCCGTCATGTCGAAATCGAATGTGTGTAATAGCTCCTGTTATTAGGACCGCCATATTACGCAATACTTTCTCTATAATAGAGATATTTGCCCTAGTATCCAGTGCTTTCCACCAGACGATGATTCCATAGAATAAGGTCGGTTTGATTACCGCTTCGAATAGCCAGTTCGCAATTCTCGGGTTCATTCCCCAAGTCTTGCCTATGGCTTTTTTACACACATATATTGCTGTGATGGCTTTAGACGCTCTAGCCTGGATGTTAATTTTCCAGGATAGTTTACTGTCTAAGATTATGCCAAGATACTTTGCACTATGTGCTAGAGTTAGTGGTATTACGGGTAGGCTGAAGGGTGGGAGCTTGTATTTTCTTGAGAATAGTACAAGTTCAGTTTTGGCTGGGTTTACACTCAGTCCACACTGTTCTGTCCAGGTGCAGATCATCTTGAGTGCCGCCTCTAATCTTTGTGTGATAGTATCAATATGGACACTAGATACTGCCACCGCTACATCGTCTGCGTATGCGACAGTCTTAAAATTCATGGAGTCCAGATCTTTGAGCAACTTATTGATTGCTATATTCCATAGTAGTGGGGACAATACTCCACCTTGTGGTGTGCCCCTTCCCGCTATTTTGGAAATGCTCGCTGAGCCAAATGTAGACGTTATCGTCCTGTTACCTAGCAGGTTCGTTATGAACCTGATGATCGATTGGTCAATCCCCAGCTCTCTTAGAGATCGAGTTATTGCCAACGGTTCGATGTTATTGAAGGCTCCCTCAATATCCATGAAGGCTACCATAGTGTAGTTTTTATGCTCTAGCGACTTCTCAATATGTCCCACGAGCGAGTGTAATGCTGTCTCAACAGATTTGCCCTTCGTATAAGCGTGTTGGGATGGCGAAAGGAGATGCCTGTCGATTGTCATTCTCATATGAATATCGATAAGTCTCTCCAGCGTTTTGAGCAAAAAGGATGTTAGACTGATTGGCCTAAAATCCTTTGCTTTCGTGTGTGATGATTTCCCTCCTTTGGGAATAAATATCACATTGCATTTAGTCCATTGGTCCGGGATATAGGACAATGATAAACAGGCTCTATATATCGGTAGGAGCCAAGTTGTCACCAGATCTAGGTTGTTTTGTAGATCAGCAGGAATTATACCATCCGGGCCCGGAGACTTATAAGGATGGAAGCTTTTAATCGCCCAGTGCAACCTATCCGTGTCTATGTTCACGGCGTACAGTGTCCGGCTTGTTTGGGTAGAACTGTATTGTACTCCCGAGGTTGATCGACATCCTGGGAAGTGGGTGTCCATCAGGACTTCCAGTGACTCCTGTGCACTGGTGGTCCAATTGCCGTCTGATTTCTGAATATATCCAGGAATTGACGCTTGTTTGGCAAGTGCTTTGCGCAATCTGCTAGCCTCAGAAAAACTTTCAATGCCACTGCAGAAGTCTTTCCAAGATTCACGTTTTGCGCTTCTAACTTGATTCTTAAATTTGTTCACAGGAATTTTTAGAGTGACCAGTTCCCTGTCCTCTTAGCCTCGTTGAAAAGTTTGCGGCTGATCTTACGAGATTCCGCTATTTCCGTTGACCACCATGTTGGTCTGCGATTCGAACGCTGAATCGACGGTCTGCAGGACTTATTCGTTGCATCTCTAAATGCGTTGGCGTTCACAGCATCTTCGATGTGCGTGGTATCCCGAATAGTTATGGGAGGATTAAGTATATTTGAAAGAAGCATTTTCTGTTTCTCCCAATCCGTCTTACGTCTATTGATGTAAGCGACGGTCCTAGCTTTCTTCCTAACAATGGAAAAGACAAGATAACGATGATCGGAGAAAGATCAGTCTGTAGAGACTCTCCAATTTTCGATTAAAAATGCATGGTGCAGGCTGACAAGCGTGATGTCCAGCACCTCCTGTCTATTAAATACAACAAAAGTGGGTTCAGAACCCCTATTTGCGACTATTAGATCATTATTTAATATAAAATCAAGGATACACTCACCTCTGTTGTTGGTATCGGAGCTACCCCAAATATGGTGATGTGCATTTGCGTCGGCCCCTATTATTGTAGGGATGTTTTTGGCCTTCGCTGCTCTGGCCATCTTCCTGACCAAGTTATTGGGTGGAGGTTTGTCCTGGTCATGCGGCATGTATGCAGAGGTTATCCACACCGCAGATTCTGTCTCTTCCCACACTGCAGTCACCGAATCTTCATCACTATAATCAGATAGAATGAAGATATTAAGGTGATCTTTTGCTAAAATACAGGATCTAATAGTATTGTTATTGTTACCTGAAGTTGCTGCATACAATAGTTTGTAGCCTTGTGCATTAAGTCCACATATTACTCCATTGTTGACCCATGGCTCCTGGATTAATGCGATGTCTTCGCCTCGATCTGCGAGACGAAGAATTAATGCAGCGGACGCTGCCTTAGAGTGGTGGAGGTTGATCTGAATCACCTTCACCATCTCTGTCTGGATCATAGATGACAGTGACGTCGATGTCCTCCGGATCAGAGTCCAGAAGCACATCTTCGTCATCCTCCGCAACACCAGACGCTCGAAGAGCTCGCCAACCAGACCTGAGTCTGATTGTGAACCCTCCGTGGCTATTGAGCTCGCGGTGTCATCTATCTCCGCAGTTGTTGTTGGTGGTTGTTGGCTTTTGCTGTCAGCCACATCATCAGATTGCGACCCTTCCAATTGGTTGTAGGAGGTGCCGGGGTTGGCATAGAATATCTTACCTTGCCTCTTCCGTAGTGGTGACAACGATTCTTTGTTAAGAACTACCACCGCCTTCCTAGTCAACCCTTCCGGTTCGGAAACCTTCACTACCTTCCAGTCACTGGTCGGTAGATCGGCATTTCCTCTCCGGATGATCGACAGGATCGTCGCAGGGTTGTGTGGTTCCCTGGGGATGATTGCGATGGATCTCGGCCTTCGTGGTATATCGCTGACCGGGACCGCATCCAATCTTGCACCGGGCCACACTTCCCCTAAGGATGTGATTGCCAGTTGTAATGCTGAACTCTCACTCGTGCATGAGAGCAGCTTAATGTGACCTTGAAACCAGCCAGCGTCTACATTTTGAGGCGCTGAACTGGTTTCATCATTTAGAAAGTTTTCCAGCAATTTGAGACGGATCATCTCCCATTTCTCACGAGAGATAGCCCCGTCACAGTTGCTATTGTCAATAATAGCCCTTATCAGTGGATCTTTAGCAACCTCACTGTAAGGTTTATTTATGACCCTGGATGATTGATTTATTGATGTTTTTGGACGTTTGATGTCCGGTTGTAGGTTATGATGCTGCATCTTCTCCTCCCCCGATCGTTGCCTTTTGGGCGCTGCGGATGTAGATGGTTTTTCTACATCTGCAACAGGTTTGGAGCTTTCAGCAGCAGCCAGATGGGTTTTTGCCCAAGATAGGGAGGATTTCTGCTCCGGCGTTAGTTTGTCGACTGGCGTGTTGCCAAGTCTGTCGACTAGACGTTGGGCGGCGCGCCCTTCGATAAAGGCCCTCTTGGATGTATTTTTGCGGTCTTTGGGGGCAATTTTTACAGCCGTTTGGGCGGGAGGACGTAGCACATCTGAGCCTGTAGGGGTTTCCACAGGTGCAGATGGTACAATTACCGCTGGGTTGTTCACGACAGTAGCCGTGGCACCCGAAGCAGGGGTTTCTGCTGGTACTAAGCCAGCACGGGCCGAAGAGGTACCAGCCGAATAGTCGAGTGGTACCTCGTTGGTTTTGTCCACAGCATCAACCTTAGGTTGGTTTGTTGGCACAGAATTGCAGTTGGTGGTCGAGGGTTTCCCCTGCTCGCTTCCTGCTGTATTTTGTTTTGTTTTTTTATGTTTTTATTAGTGTTTTTCATGTTGTTCCCACGAGTAAGCGCGTAAAGGGTCGACGATCCATGCAGTGACGGCGTACATGGATTAGGCAACTGACAATACAACCAACCCGTGCCTTGGCGTCGGAGGGGAGCTAGGAACTAGTCTTCTTTAACCACTGACTAGCCATCCAGGTTCTCAGCACTGCTACCTTCACCACTTCAATTTTGGTCCGCGGGTTGGATTGAAACCAGGTCCCCTGTCTATTAAAATGCGAGTCACCACTCTGGGCCACTTGTGCAGTGTATCCAGGGAAGTGACTGGCATTTCTGACTCATCCTAAGCATTGTACCATTATGGGTGAATGGTTGCCCTGCTCAAGATATGCCAGAAAACAAGGGTTGGTCCCACCCAGCCTAGCAGTGTCTAGACCTTGTGCAACTGCTTAGCAGAATTCACAAAGCCCAGACCCCGCCCGAGCTTTGTCAGACCTCCTGTGGCCATATGGTGGTGTGACACAGGAGATCCGTACATACGCTCGCCCCTATCCGCCACCTGGGGACGCGTCCGATGGAAGACTGAAAACTCCACACGGATATTTATTTTATTTACCTATGTGCAATAACATGTGTTAGTTTTTTATTTAAAGCACGCTCTATTTGATGTGTAAAACTATATGACAACAACTGTTTTCAGTGATGTTCACTTTTAGTTTTATCATGAGTTTAAGGAGTTTAACTAACCAATACCTTTATTCCAAATTTTGTTAGTAATTTCATGTTCGCAGATTTATATCGATACCTCACAGGTGATATTAATAATAAAGTTACATATGTAATCTAATATACATATGTATATTATATATCTATTTGATAGTTTGTTTAATTGTATGTCAATCACGGCTAAATCGAATTTAATGATATTTAAAACAGACAGATCTTTATTTTTTGTGGGTCCAATGGGATATATCTGTTTTCAAAACTAGGGCCAGCAGGGTATATGGGACATTTTTATACGAATGTCTCAATTTTAATATTTTTGTGTCTATTTTACCGGTACTAAGAAAGACTGATTTAATTAAAAACTTACTTTACTGCATTAGTGCATTAGTTTTAAATATTTTTTAAGACGATAAGCAAACTGTGTAAACTGTAATGTCATCTAATTAACAACTTTGGACCGCAGGATAAAAAAATGCTACAGAGGTATTGTGGGAATCGAAAGTGCTGCAAATCACTTCATTGAGCCGTTACTTGAATAAAACCTAAATCTTACTTTACTATAGTGCATTAGTTTTAAATATTTTTTAAGACGATAAGCAAACTGTGTAAACTGTAATGTCATCTAATTAACAACTTTGGACCGCAGGATAAAAAAATGCTACAGAGGTATTGTGGGAATCGAAAGTGCTGCAAATCACTTCATTGAGCCGTTACTTGAATAAAACCTAAATCTTATTACAAATTACATAATTTTATGTTTTTAATCCATGTTGAATAGTACTATTTTTTTATATTGTAATATATTAAGAAGCATTATCAGAATTTAGCAATCATACTGCAACTATGGTGAAAAATCTTCGCTATGTACCCTAAGAAATATATGTAAGTATTGTAATTTCTTTCTTTCTTTTTCCACTTTTTACCCATAAAATTAAATATAATTTTAGTTTTTTGTTATACTGTACCAAGAACAATGAAATGATATTGAAATAAAATATGTATGTAAATAAACTATTAAATTTTTTGGTATTAAAATTACATTCCAGTAAAAGAAAATCAACGTTTTCATCAAATCATTGCCTTTGAAAATGAGACAACTACATTTGCGCATACCAAAACCTTTTTTGCAGCTTAAATGGATAACTATTATTGCATATTAAACTTACATGCAATAAGAACACAAAAAATATAAAATAGGTCTATTCCATATAAAATAAAATGGAGTTCTCTCATTTTCAAAAGCAACGGCTCAGTAATTTTAAAGAAATTTAGTTTAATTTGTCATTTGTTAATATAAAAAATATTTTATTCCTAACCCCCCGTCTCCATTAGTCATTATTATGTCTTAACAAAAGTCAAACTTCATATGAAAAAAAAAACATTACTATTAATACTGTTTTTATTTTTTTATACGAAGTTTGACTTTTGTTAAGACATGTTGATAGCAAATGAAATGATAACATCATTAAAATTATTCATTTAATTGTTGCTAATATAGTTCAAATGATATTAATTATTACTTATTGTATTATTTATTATAATTATTTTTTGTTTTGATATAATTTGTCTCTTATAAATTGATTTCTGTACTGTTGTAGAAGCACCCAAATGATAACGGTTCTTTGCATAGTTGACATCACTAGCGGGTTTCTAATAAAATGAAATGGCGGCAAAAATGTACAAAATTGCCTAATAACTTATTACCACAAGCCCCAATAAAGCTATTATTATAAGTTTTATTGTATAGTCTAATAATTTAAAAAAATAATCCATCTAAACCACACTTTGATTACCAGCTGTTTTAAATATTTGATTTTTGTTTTCAACAACAGGAGGTTATGTCATATATACGTAACATGGGTACGTTCGAACACAAAAATTGTAAGCCATATGTAAAACACTGATTTTGGCATGCACATGAAATTCCATATGGATAGCAATTTTGACAGTACATATGACTTGTACACTCAATGTAAACATACCTTTAACATGACAATAATTATCTTCAAATCTAATGTTACTTTAATTTTAATGATTTTTTTGTTTTTCAAAAGAAGCTTCAATTGGATTATACTATCTAGTTGAAAATCTTAATTCTTCTGCAGCAGCTTGTGGTCACTTTACTGTGGACAAACAACTTTATAATAACTAGATTATTACTTTATTTGGGGTTACTATAACTCCCCCATCGTTAGAGTGAGCCTCCGGCGAAGAAATTATATAAGTTCTATTTCTTGCTTTGATGTAAATTATAGTCAAAATAGAAAACAATTTTTTGGTAAAACTTAGATTACTACTGGTACTAATTATAGTATGTTTTGAAAGTTTGTAGTTTACATAGTTTAGTGTTTCATTAAGTTCAATATTTTGTATACTTAAATTAGAGTATGTTACATTATTGTCATTAATTTTTAAAACAATTTTTTCTAAAATATACATTTCATTTATATTAATTTTATAATTTTCATGTTTTTATTTTGGTTTTTACAATACAATTTTCAAATTTAAGCAAATGCGTTCTTAAATCTTTGAAGTTGTATGAGTTTTTACATTTTGTCTTGTCTTAATTTTATCTTGGTAATTCTTAAAAATAAGAAATTCAGGGTAAATTTCTTTTTCTTCTTGATCTGTCCTTATGTCCATTGTACACTTTGGTTCTATGTTTTTTACTATGTTGATAAGGCATTCGTCGTTTATTTTTATAAGTTCTTTATATTCTACAATATTTGCTTTATATACTTCATTTTTATTTATTAATACTATATTATCTTTTAAGGTTAATAATTTATTTTGTTTGTCAGCGATTGATTCAAATATGATTTCTGCAAAGGTTTCATTTAAGAATTTTGGAACTTCTAATGTTAAAATTACTAAATTTTCTTTATTTGATAATGGCACCTTTGTATAAAGGTATGATTCTATTTTGTTTATTTATCTGAATTCTTCTGTCGTCAAAATGTCTGATGGAACTACTCCTAGTTTAGTGTTGAAAATTACATGTCCAACTTCGTTTATATGGTCTGTTAGTAAATTTAAATCATTATTGATTTGGAATAGGTTCTCTAAAAATGTAGTTTCGTCTTCTAAATTAAGAATTCTATTTGCAATTTCCGTCTTGATCTTGTTTATCTACTTTTGAACAGTTTTTTGTTGTATATTTATGTGATCTGTCATGTTAGATATCTTTGTTTATATAGAAGTGCTTAAATAAGTTAGTTTGTCTATTGCTATCATGGCCTCGCTGTTATTTCTAACAAGCTTTGGACACACAAAAACTTTTGATCTTTTGTTTTTTAATATGAGTCATTTAACTTTAATTTGAATTGTATTACCTTAATTTTATGTCTAACATATCTCTAAAATATGTATATACATATTGTAAAGTTGCACTCACTGCAAATCTATTACTAATTGTCTGTCATTTTACCCGCCACTTTGTTTTAGAATAAAAACCGAGGCTTCTTTTAAAATGGTCGGTAATTATTAACTTACTTACACTTTATCTACAGTGAGCGAAACTACTACATATACATATTTAAAACTTAAACTACTACTAAATAATTTTTATGTAAATTGAATTTTAAAACGGTGAGAATTGTGTGACCCAATAAATCCATTAAAAAAAAAGGAAAATTCAAACGCTAATTATTTCTATTTTTTCAACACAATCCCTATCATATAATTATTCTAACTGAGTAATTATAATGAAATAATTTTATTTAGATTGGCGAATACTTTTGACCAGCAGTTTTCCTATCGTGCTCTGCCAAGAAGCATTCCTGTTGTCCACCATACAGCAGATCGAATCACAACAACAATTACAATACAATTTTAAACCTTTTCCTATTGCATTTATTAGACCTCGCTTATTTCTAAAGTTTGGTATTAAATTTCGGATTTTTGTTTTGCATAATTCCATGTTTTTCTTTATACTATTTAGTAGAGGCGTGACGTTCGTATAAATGTTTGTTAACTTATATATATTTTCCTCTTAAATATTTGCTGTTTCTATATAATGAGTCGTGTTTATAATATGTATGATTGTTATGTAGTGGTCAACAATTTGTTCGTCCTTGAGTTTGATAGGGAGGTATGCATGATTATCATGTAAATCATCTGAAAGCAATGAAATGAAAAAAAAAAAATTAAGTTGATTCATGTGTTTACATTTTGGAATTTCTTTTTCCTTTTTACGTGAGATTTGTAGTATATATGACCTTCACTAGTCACAACATGGTCGTTGTCTACTTGGGAAACGGTTACTTTTCGAAACTTAGAATGGTTCTTTCCGCCTCTTGTTGCGCCTATTTTCTTTTATATCTGAATTGATCTGAGATTTAAACTTCTGACTGTTTTTTTTAAATGCGTTTTTTGGTGTTGAATTTGTGTAAATAATTATTCTCTATTAAAATTTAATACTTAGTATTTATCAAAACATTAACAAAAAACAAAAAAAAAAACAAACCTGTTTTAATACAACAACAAAGTTGTCTGTAATTTTTTTATTTCTTTCTTTCTCTTTATTTTTTACAACGGCATATTGAATTGCTACTTTAAAAATAAAACAAAATAAGTTCCCAAAATCGTTTTGCTATTTTAGATACCGAAACAAGTGAGCAAAAAACGGCACCGAAGTCGTTTAAACCACCACCAATTTTTTTAAGGGAAAAAAATCGAATGAATTAATAAATAAGTTAATTTCAGCTATCGGGGAAAATTCATTCTATGTAATTCCAATCAAGCGTGGTAACATTGATGAAACTAAAATTCATTTTATAGACGAAAATAGTTATCGTAAAGCAGTAAAGGAGTTTGAAAGCTGCAATAAGAACTTTTATACCTATCAGCTGAAGAGTAGCAAAGGCCTACAGGTAGTCATCAAAGGTGTTGACTCATATGTTAATCCATTGGAAATAAAAGCTGGCCTCCAAAAAGCAGGATTTAAGGTTAAAAGCGTTGACTATCTCAGAAATCGAGAGCGTGTCCCTCAACCTCTATTTCGCGTTGAACTGGAACCTGGGGATATTAGATTAAAGAAGAACGAAACGTATCCCATTTATAATCTAAAATATCTGTTACACCGCAGGATAAGTGTAGAGGAACCACATAAGCGGTCAGGACTCGTTCAGTGTTTAAATTGCCACGAATACGGCCATACAAGGGCTTACTGCAAGTTGCCTCCGGTTTGCGTTGTGTGTGGAGAGCTTCATTGTTCCGCCCAATGCGACAAACCAAAGGATGACTCGAAGGTTAAAAAATGTAGCAATTGCGGTGCAAATCACACTGCTAACTACAGAGGCTGTCCAGTTTTTTCTGAGGTAAGGAAGTCAACTCAAAAATTAAGTACTCCTGCTAGGCAGCCACAATACCAAGCAAATGCTCATTACCCTCAGTTAGCTCAACCCACAACCAAACATGTTTCATACGCGGATATGTTAAAATCCAATCATGTTTTAGCACATAAAGCGACACCTACAACCAATTCTACCCCAAATATGCATCCAGAAGCTAAAGAACAAACACCATCTGGTAACTACAATCGTCTCGAAGCAAGTATCGAGATATTAGTGCATTCGTTAAACAGTTTTATGAGCTCTATGAGCAGCATGATGCAAGAAATGGTTCGCATGCAATCTATGATGTTGCAGGCGGTACTTAACAAACCATGAACTGTTTAAAAATATGTTTCTGAAACGCAATCGGCTTACGCCAACACAAAAATGAACTCGAGTACTTCTTGAAGAATCAACAAATTGATGTCATGATGGTTTCAGAGACTCATTTAACAACAAATAGCTTTTTTAAAATCAATGGCTATATATTTTATGACACTAAAGACCCCCGTGGCAGAGCATGTGGTGGTTCAGCAATACTAATAAGGGCTCGAATTAAACATCATTTACTGTGTGACTTTTGTGAGGACTACCTTCAAGCAACAAACATCTGTATTGAAGAATATCATCAAAACTTTGTTATTTTTTCGATTTATTCACCTCCTAGATTTCAAATATCAGAGAGTCAATATATCGACTTTTACAAATCACTAGGTCCCTGTTTCATAGCATCAGGCGACTACAACGCTAAACATACGTTTTGGGGATCAAGACTTATTACTCCAAAAGGTCGTGTTTTATTTGACACTATTTCAAAAATGCGCCTGAATGTAATATCTAGCGGACAACCCACCTATTGCCCTACTGATCGACAAAAAATACCTGATGTTATTGATTTTGGCGTGACTAAAGGTATTTCGAAAGAAATTATTAAGGTTGAAGCGTCACTCGAATTATCCTCAGATCATTCACCCACAATAGTCTATATATGGAACCAGCAAAATATCGTGTCACCAACAACTAGCACAAGCATTAATTGGTTGAAATATAGAAAGTATATCAGTACTCACTGTTCGGAAAATATACCGCTGAGAAAACCAGAAGACGTGGAACAAAGTCTTATTAATTTTGATCAAATCCTCAAATCAGCTGCTCAACATGCAACAGTAACCCGACAATCAGCTAGATACAATCAAATTTACTTTGTAGATGTCGAGGGGCTCTTGGCTGAGAAAAGGAAAATTAGAAGAGAGTGGCAAGCACACAGATCTCCTCAACTCAAATCTAGACTTAAAGATTGCACGAAACGGCTAAGACAGCTGCTAGAATCTCGAAGAGTAGCATCTCTGAAAAATTACTTGGAAGACCTCGACGCAACTGCACAATCAGATTATTCATTATAGCGTGCATGTAGAAACCTTAAAAGGCCAGTCGTACGTAAGCCCCCCTTGCGAACTTCTTGTGGAGTCTGGGCAAGAAATGATACCGAAAAAGGTAATTTATTTGTTGATCATTTGAAAAAGGTTTTCACTCCAAATATGTGTACTGATATAGTTGAGTTGCCACCAGTAGAGACTAGTGCCGAAGTACACCTAAGATTTGAATTTAGCGATATTGAAAAGGCAATAGCGGATTTAAACACCAAAAAAGCCCCTGGGGTTGATAAAACAAGTAACAAGATGTTAGTTGAGTTGCCCCTTATAGGTAGCAGAATTATTCTGTTTGTTTTTAATGCCATCTTACGTCTTGAGTACTTTCCCACAAAGTGGAAAGTTTCTTTGATTACTATGATTCCTAAACCAGGAAAAGACCACACAAAAGTAGAATCATACAGACCTATAAGCCTTTTATCAAACATGTCAAAGTTGTTTTTGAGAATATTAATAACTAAGCTGAATCCAATTCTTAGCGCGAAAGGATGTATTCAGAACCATTAGTAAATGTAATTAAAAAGACCTTTGAAGAAAGAAAATACTGTTCGACTTTTATCAAGCGTTCAATAAGGTTTGGCTAATATATGTATAAGTTAAAGCTGAACTTGCCGAAAAGCTCTTAAAAAATTATTTAACGAATCGCAAGTTTTTACTAAAAGAAGGTGACTTTTTAAGCTCGCCACAGCTCATTGAAGCCGGAGTTCCTCAAGGTAGTATTTTGGGACCAATTTTATATTTACTGTACACATCGGATATGCCAATTAGCACACTAGTCCACACATCAACTTTTGCAGATGACACAGCTTTCTTAAGTATTCATGAAAGTGCCCAAGAAGCATCACAAATTTTACAAGACCACATACTCAATTTGGAAAAATGGCTCGAAAAATGGAGAATAAAAGTGAATGAACAAAAATGCACTCACATAACTTTCACACTGCGTAGGGACTCATGCCCTCCTATTCGCATAAATAACCAAATGATACCACAGCTTTCAGACGTTAAATACTTGGGTATACATCTTGACCGTCGCCTTACTTGGAAAAGCCACATTGACTTCAAGTTAACACAAATGAAACTAAAAGTAGTACAACTAAATTGGCTTATTTGCAGAAACTCCACCCTGAGCTTAGATTGTAAACTTCTACTGTACAAGTCCTCAAACCTATTTGGTGCTATGGGATTCAGTTATGGGGCACTGCCTCAGCTAGCAATGTAGAAAAAATTCAAAGGCGCCAAAATAAGATTTTACGTATTATTACATCTGCTCCCTGGTGTATAAAAAATTCAAACATCCACAAAGACCTAAACATGCTATCAGTTAAAGCAGAAATAGCGAAACATGCAGTCACATATCTAAAGAGGCTTGAACCTCATCCAAACCCTTTGGCGCGTAACATGCTGAATGAACCTGGTTAGTACATTACATTAGAGGGATGACCCGCAAATGATTTCAAAATCCGTGAAAAAAAACATTATTTTTGTCTAGCACTGGCTGGACTTAAAAAGAATATTTTATTTTAGACTTAAGATACGAGTAATTATTGTTAGTTCAAAAATATTGAAGATACAATAAATAAATTATGAAAACAAAAAAAAAAAAAGTATTTATTTCTTCTTATAATTTTGTTTAGAAACCAACATTATTAAACTATATGAGGAGAAATGTCTTAACATAAAATAAATTTGTTTTGAACATAAATATAGGTTTATGAATATGAATTTGTAGTTTTTATTTTTCATAGTATTCATTAATATTAATAGCTTTAGAAAAATTTTCAGTAAGAATCAGAAAGCTGAACGGTAAATTTTAAAAATTTAAATAAAAAGAAAATAACAAAATAAGTGTGAATTATTAACATAAACTTTAAAGGATTAAAGGATAAAAAAAAGGATATGTGTTTGGTGTAACAAATTTTAAAGTGAAAATAAAAAGTGCCAAAAGGATATGAAATTGTTAAAAAACTAAAATCGGAAAGGATTTCAAGCAAAGTATTTGGGAAAAAGGATAGTGGTGATTTTTTGGTAGCAAGGATATTTGCCAAAAAGAATACTTATTAAAAAGGATAAATTTCTTAAATTGTGAAAGAATAAGATCCAAAGGATTAAGGAAAAACTTTTGGAAATACATTTACCGGTAGATTCCATTCCTGTGGATATCAGAAATATTCTCAAAAGAAAGAAAATAAATAAAAAGGTGAGTTTTTTTTTTAAAAAAGAAAATAAATAAAAAGGTGAGTTTTGGATATTTTTATATGAGATGTTAAAAAAATTATTTTATTATTTATAATAAATATATATAGATAAAAATAGCAGGATCAGAGCTAAAGGGAAATCCCGTCTCCAAGGATAAAGGATTCTGGACTCTGGACCGGATAAAATAATTAATAACATAGCCAAAATTAACAGGTAAAACTGTGTCAGCCTAAAATTAAATAGGCGGCAGTTGGTTTCTTTTATATAATGCTTACTCGCGATTTTGGTGCACTGATTCGAACACCGTGAAGTAAAAAGAGAGTTTAAGTGCGATGAAAAGAAGAATTGTTGAAAACAGTTTTTGTAATTTTAAGATGTGATAATTTAACGTTAATGACTATATTGTTTTAAACGAGTTTTGAATTTTTTGTTTTTTAATAATTTTTTGGTTAGTTGTAGTTTTTTTTTTGTTTGTTTTATTGTAATGTTAATGGTAGTGCCTAAATATAAAAGAGTTTTATTTTTTTGTCTTGGAATAGGAATTTCTAATTATCCTTAAATATTAGTACATGGATATTAAATGAAGTTTTGTGCTATTTCGTTTTTTTTTATTTTGTTAAAATTCACCTAAGCGAGCTCCTTTAGGTAGGAAGATTTTTTTTTTTTGGTTGTAATATATTTTTTTTACGTTCCTAAATTAAGATATACATATTTGGTTTGTGGGGAAATAAAAGGATGAAGGAAATTCCAGTTTTGGTTGTATAAGAGGCAACATTATAATCTTTGGTTTGTTTTCTTTTATTTTATTTATTTATGTTTTTTTTTGTTATCGTTTTTGTATTAAGGCACCTAGTTTTAAGTTTTTTTTGTTGTGTTCCTTTTTGGTTGTATTTAAAGAAATACTGATTTAAAGGATGTAAAATAATATTATGTATAATTAATTAAATTTTGTTAGATTTTATTTTATTAATATTAATATTATGTATAATTAATTAAAATTTGTTAGATTTTAATTTTGCTTTTATTAGTATCAATAAAAAGATGTGATCTATATTCATTTAATAACGAATAAAAAAAATGTTCGTGTTCTAAGTCATTTGTTTTTTTTTTTTGAGTTGGGTTGTATGTGAGTTCAGCGTAAGTGTGTGTGTGGTATTTGGGGGACATAATGTTAAAAAATGTAAAACTACAATTAAATAATTTACTTGTTAAATATTGATCAAGATACTTTTGCCTTTTATGATATTAAAACATATTTTTATTTTCCTATGTATAGAAGTTTTCTTTATTCGATTCAAGTAACTCATAGAACAAACACATTGTTAAATAAATATTTTTTAAATAAACAATTGTTCAAACTTTTCTTTTAAAACTTTGTCTACATATTCAATTGGTTATGGGCCCAGACATGGCTGAAGAAATTTTTGCTGTACAATTGTTTGACGGTCGCAATTTCGACAACTGGAAGTTTCGCTTGGAAATCGTTTTAGATGAACATGGTTTGCGAAAATTTATTGAAGAAGATGTGGAGAATATGGTGTCAAATGAGTCGAATTCTGTGAACGTTTCCGATCTTCGAATGAAAGATAAAAAGGCTAAGTCAATTATAATACGGCGAATTGCAGATACATATTTAGAATATGTTAAAGATAGTAAAAGCGCATTTGCTGTCTTAAATTCTCTTGGTAAGGTATTTGCAAACAAAGGTGTATCAAGCCAATTGTTTTTGCGGAAAAAGCTTTTCACGATGAACTGTAATGAAGCAGAAGATCTAGAAGTACATTTCTTAAAATTCGATAGTTTGGTGAGACAGTTGGTTGCTTCAGGAGCAAAATTAGAAAAATTAGATATTATATGTAATTTGTTACTAACAATGCCTGAATCATTTAATACCGTTGTTACAGCTATTGAAACTCTAAATCCGGAGACATTAGAAATGGAGTTTGTCAAAAATAGACTTTTGGAGGAAGATAGGAAAAGGAGAAACTGTAGTAATAAAAATTCTTCAATGTAAAATGTAGCCATGAAAACTGCCTTCAAATGGAAATGTCATTACTGTGGTAAAAAGGGTCATAAGAAAAAGAATTGTTTTAAATGGAAGCGTGATCAATCAAAACAAAATAGTAACGCAGCTCAAGTAGAAAATGGAGGTAATTGTATTGGATTTGTTGCAGGAAATGTAGGTTTGGAATCATCTGCAAATATTGCCATGAAGTGGGTATTAGATTCTGGTGCAAGTGACCATATGGCCAAAGATGAACATTTCTTTAATAAACTTCAACAGCTTGAGAATCCAATATTTATAAATGTAGCTAAAAATAATGTTTGTATAAAAGCATCAAGGATGGGCAATATTAATGGAAGCGTTAAAGTTGATGGAAAATTAATTAATTGTCAAATCAAAAATGTTCTATTATGTAAAGATCTCAAGTGTAATTTATTTTCAATACGTCGCTTAGAAGAAAATGGTTTCAAGACAGTATTTGAGAAAGGTAAAGTTAAAATCTATAAAAATGGCATTAGGTGGTTGCAAGGTTTGAGAAGTGGTGGTTTATATGAATTTTATTTATACTGTTCTGATCCGATAAATACAAGTTTAATAGCTCAGGAAAATAAACTTTATTTATGGCATCTTAGAATGGGCCACTTAAATTATTCAGATGTTAAAAAATTGTCATCTATAGTTTATGGAATCAATCCGTTCAAGACCGAAGACAAGTTGTTTTGTGAATCTTGCATTTTAGGAAAGCAATCTAGAAAACCTTTTGTGTCGAAGTCCCAGCTAAAATCAAATCGTTGTTTGCAGCTCATTCATAGTGACGTTTGTGGCCCAATTACACCTTCTTCTTGGAATGAAAAGCGGTATGTTTTAACATTTATTGATGACTTTTCACATTTTACAGTTGTGTACATGTTGTCAAATAAGTCAGAAGTTTTTCAATACTTTAAAGAGTTCAAGGCCATGGCAGAAAATATGCATAATAGCAAGATTGCTAATTTAAGATGCGATAATGGCGGAGAATATTCATCAAAAGAATTCAAATCGTTTTGTAGAAATGCTGGAATAAGTATTCAATATACCATTGCCTATACGCCGGAACAGAACGGCACTGCAGAACGAATGAATAGGACACTGATGGAAAAAGCACGTTCCATAATTGCATCTTCTGGTTTAGATAAGTGCATGTGGTCGGAAGCCATACTATGCGCCAATTATCTTACCAACAGAAGTCCAACTAGTGCAATTTGTGACAAGAAGACACCAGCTGAAATCTGGTACGGTGTAAAGCCGAATTTGACAAATATTAAAATATTCGGTTGCAACGCATACTCTCATATACCGAAAGTACATAGAAATAAAATCGATATGAAATCAACGAAATTGGTTATGGTAGGATATTCTGGAAATGGCTATCGTCTGTGGAATGATAAAAAATCATAAAATTGTACTTGCCCGAGATGTTTGCTTTGATGAAGAGTCTTGTGTAAATAAAATGAAAAGTTAATTTCTTACAAATTAATTCCTACGGGAAGGGAAATAGAAAAGCTAGAACCAAATGAAAATATTATAAAAGAAGGAATAACTAATATTAATATCACTAGTGAGGAAACAAACGGGAATAGTGGCAGTGAAAGTAGTGAATACGAAGATTTTGAAGAAATTGGAAATCAAGAACCATCTAATAATGAAAATTTAATGGAAAAAGATACACAAGACTTAAGACCTAGTGAAACACCAAATGGTGGCGGAAAAGGTGAAATAATTTTGAGAAGAAGTAACAGAATTAAAAACCAACCAGGGAAACTTAATGACTATGTCGTAGCTCTTAATGCGGAAAATTTTGTATCAGATGTTCCTAACTCGTTTGATGATATTAAAGGCAGGTTTGACGCAAAGCACTGGTATAAGGCAGTTGAATGTGAACTAGATTCTCTTAAGGAAAATAAAACATGGGATATTGTAAGTCTACCTCCTGGAAAAACAGTTATTGATTGTAAGTGGGTTTTTAAACGCAAATTGAATATCAACGGAAATCCTGGAGAGTATAAAGCTCGTGTTGTTGCAAGAGGGTTTTCTCAACGCAAAGGTTTTGATTTTGAAGAGACTTACTCTCCTGTTGCAAGAATTGGTACTCTCAGGGTTTTGTTAGCTGTTGCAAATAAGAAAAGTTACCATATTCATCAAATGGATGTGAAAACTGCTTTCCTAAATGGAAATCTGAAAGAAAATATTTTCATGAAAATTCCAGAAGGATTGAATAATGAAAAGGATAATAACGTATGTAAACTAAACAAAGCACTCTATGGTCTCAAGCAAGCTCCTAGAATGTGGAATGAGAGGTTTAATGATTATATACAAAAACTTAACTTTAAGAGGTCGGAAAATGATTACTGTTTATATATCAAGAAAAGTAGTGGTAATGTAGTTTATTTACTACTATATGTTGATGATTTACTTCTTGTCGGAAATAATATAAAGGAAATAAATGTTGTAAAATCGTTATTAATGAAAGAATTCAAAATGAAGGACTTAGAAGAAGCAAATGTTTATTTGGGAATTAAAATAACTAGAAGTGTGGACAAATCTCAATTAAAGATTAGTCAGAAGTCATTTGTGAAAAACTTATTAATTCGTTTTGAAATGGAAAATTGCAAAGAAGTGGATACCCCTATGGAGCCAAAACTATCACTTGTAAATAATTCATTAGACTTGAATACACAATATCGTTACAGAGAATTAATTGGCTGTCTTATGTATTTAATGATTACTTCAAGGCCTGATTTAAGTTTTTCTGTGAATTATCTCAGCAGATTTCAAAATTGTGCTACCGATACACATTGGCAACATTTAAAGCGTATTCTTCGTTATTTAAAGAAGACAATGGATATTGAACTTATATACGATTCAAGATCGGAAAATGTTATTATTGGTTATTCAGATGCTGACTGGGGAGGTGATAGTGAAGATCGCAAGTCTGTTAGTGGAAACTTGTTTCAAGTTTATGGGTGTACTGTGTCCTGGGCAACTAAAAAGCAACCAACTGTCGCACTTTCATCAACTGAAGCGGAGTATGTTGCGCTTTGTGTTGCAAGTTGTGAAGCTGTTTATCTAAAACGGCTTTTGTTGGACTTAGAAGTTGAAATAAAATCACCAATTATAATACATGAAGACAATATGTCATGTATAAAAATAGCAGAAGAACCAAAAGAGCTTCAACGAATTAAACACATAGATATCAAATACAATTACGTTCGAAATTTAATACAAGATAAAATAATTGAAATCAAATATAAGCCAACAAATGAGCAAGTTGCTGATTTATTCACGAAGTCTTTACCAAAGGTTACATTTTATAAATTTAGGGAATATATTGGATTTATTTAATTGGGTGTGGGTGTTAAAAAATGTAAAACTACAATTAAATAATTTACTTGTTAAATATTGATCAAGATACTTTTGCCTTTTATGATATTAAAACATATTTTTATTTTCCTATGTATAGAAGTTTTCTTTATTCGATTCAAGTAACTCATAGAACAAACACATTGTTAAATAAATATTTTTTAAATAAACAATTGTTCAAACTTTTCTTTTAAAACTTTGTCTACATATTCAATTCATAATATAATTTATGTTGTAGATATAAGGATATTGTCCCAGGTATAAGGAAGGATAATGAAATCTTGTTCTTTCCATAAAGTAAAAAAAAAGGTTTCGATAAGGTATATATATATATATATATATATATATATATATATATATATATATATATATATATATATATATTTTTTTTTTTTTTTTTTTCGTTTTAGTTCGTTTGGTTACTGTTTTATTTTAGTTTGTTATTTTTTCATTTGTTTTATGTCTTTATTTTATCTATTGTGTTTTTTTAATTGTGCTTGTCCCGACGGGTAGTTAAGGATTGGAACCTGCCCTGGAGTTGCCTATGAGCTAGCTGGCACCTATAACACTAAGTGCATGGGGTTAACGTATCAATATGCGCCCAAATTAGATGAATTAACTGGTATATGGATCATCAAAGTATACTAATCAATAGTTTTCTGTTTTGTTATTAAGTAGCCCAGGTCGATAGAGGTTGGATTTTAATACTTATGTGGAATCGCGGGTTTTGTTACCTTATGGGTGGGAATCTTATAAGCCGTAAATGCTATGACTAGGATTTACTGTGCAAACTTCGAGAAGCATCAGTGTCTGAAATTGGATCTTTAGTTGCTTAAGTTAAAAACTTACTTTTCAGTCTATAGCGTGGATATTTAAAAGAAAACAGGCCATTTGGTAGACTGGACGTAGCTTATTTATGTTTTTGGTTTGTAAATTTATTTTTATTTTTCTCTTAAAATTGCTTGTGGAATTACTAGTTATACAGAATAACCGCTTCCATATAAAATGAAGGAGGCATGATGTATTCTGGACACATTGGTTTCATAAACAATGATAAGAAGATTGCTAGATGGGATGGTAGCCGCTCTGAGTTTTTTGTTTGTTTAGCTATGGATGTTGGACCAGAGTGGATGACGTTTTGCTGCAACCGTCTTGAACAGATAAGACGGAGATAAGAGATGCCAAGAGGCGGATCGATACTCTAGCTATAGCCAATATTGCATACTTTTTTTTTCAAAATTTTTGCTTTAGAGAAACATTTCTTTTTGTTAGATGTCCTTTACAAGTCATTAAATTTTTAATTAAACCACACACATGATATTGTTCTCACAGAGTATCAACCTAACTCAAATCTTCGTATTTATTGAATTAATTCAGAAAAACAATTAAGTATTTTTCTATAGTTATTATAAATAGTTTAATATATGTAGCTTATTAAGGAATTATTTTTCGTCTTTAAATTATTTGGAATTTTAATTTTGATAGTTTTTGTTGATATTGTTAGTATAAATAGAGTAGTTTTTAATTTGGTTTTAGAGCATATTAGGACGGAATCAAGCTTCCGTTGAAGAATTCATATTTAGATTGGAGCATATGCAGCGACAGTACCATATTCCTTGGGAAGAAATTTTATGTGATTTTCATATTTTATTATCAGGATCAGTTCGGCAGCGGTATTGGGCACTTCTTCAAACTACTATGATAGCTGATTGGTACACTCTACGAAGTGCATTATTAGAGCGGAAACAGATGCCTGGGGAATCGATTGATGACTATTTTCATAGGGCTAAATTAGAAATACCAGTAGCAGAGGGGGAGATGATTAATATCGCAAAACGAATTTGAGGGAAAACGTTGCACGAAACGTCTATCCGATGGCTTTTTCTTCTTTAGAGCAACTGCGTATGGAATGTTTATAGGCAGAAAGATCGTTTCCTAGAAGAGACATTCGTATATATGTACAGCAACCTGTAAGAAACCAGAAGTATGTTAACGAAACAGTTTTGCATCTTGAAGTAGATGATCAAGTATTGGATGAAGTTGCAGCTATTACCAGAGAATTGGTATGCTGGAATTGCCAACAAAATTGGCACAGTTTTTAAGAATGCTAGTCACAACAAAGGTCACTTTTCTGCTATAAATGTGGAATGCCGAACACAATTGCACCTAATTGTCCAAAATGCCTTCAAGCGTTGGAAAACTCCAAGAGGAGCGCGGCATTAATGGGGAAGTCACGTTCCAACAAAGCTGCCCCAAAACAATTTTAAATACAACACACATATCTCCGGATTTTTTAAAAATAAGACACACCTTACCTTTAGAAGTACGCGAGCAAAATTATGCTCAAACAAGAAAACGAATTTTTCAAGAAATTTATAGCGGTAAAGATGTAAGTTCAGAAAAACAAACAAGTTACCGGTAATTTGTACAAACAAACATGAAGAGACATAGTGCTCACCAGGAATTTAAAATATTTAAATTAAATCCTAAAAAACGTGAATATCTTTTGAAACTAAGAAATGATTTTATTACTCGAGAACGACGTCGCAGAATGGTAGCAGAAGCGATATACCGTGGTTCTTCAAAAAAAATCCTAGACCATATGCAGATGTTCTTATAAATGGGAAGGAGTTTAAAGGCCTTTTAGATTCTGGCGCATCGGTGAGTTTGCTTGGGAAAAATTGTCGGGAATTTGTTACAGATACAAATTTAGATATTCAACCAATTTTTTGCAACGTAAGCACAGCTTCAGGTCAGCAACATCGGGTGTTAGATAAATGCGAATTAGAAGTTGAATACAAAGGTATTAAAAATCAAATTGTTTTCTATTTGTGTCCAGAACTGGATCAACAATTATATCTAGGAGTAGACTTTTGGAAAGCGTTTGAGACAGCCCCTACAATTGTGCCATCGGCATAAATAGATATAGATATTGTACGGAAAATGCAGGAAGAAGATAATAAACTTAATAAACATATACTGAGCCCACAACAGCAAGAACAACTGGATGCTATAATTAAGAAGTTTCCTATATTTGAAGAAAAAGGGTTAGGATGTACTAAGTTGGAAAAACTTGAAATAAAACTGATTGAAGGTGCAAATCCGGTAAAGGAAACACATTATCCTATTCCACCAGCTGTACAAGAAATAGTATACGCTGAAATTGATAATATGTTGAGTTTGAATGTGATTGAAGAAAGCAACAGTCCGTGGTAAAACCGAAGAACCGTTGTCAGGAAACCTGGTAAGAATAGATTTTGTCTGGATGCGCGTAAGTTAAACGCAGTAACTGTAAAGGATGCGTATCCTTTGCAAAACATCGATGGTATCCTAAGCCGCATAGATCAAACTCACTACATTAGCAGCGTCGACCTAAAATATGCTTTTTGGCAAATTGAATTGGAGGATGAGGCTAAGCCTTACACAGCCTTTACAGTTCCAGGTCGGCCGCTCTACCAATTTCGTATGATGCCGTTTGGTTTATGCAATGCGGCTCAGCGATTATGTCGTCTGATGGACAAGGTAATCCCTGCAAGATTAAAATCTAATGTTTTTGTATATTTAGATGATTTGCTTATTATTTCGGATGAATTTTCAACACATTTAAAGATTTTGGAACAGGTGACTGAATTTAACCATAGGCATTAAGAAATCAATGTTTTGTTTTAAAGAACTAAAATATTTAGGTTATTATAGGAGGTGGAATTCTGAGAACAGATCCAGATAAAGTGAAGGCCATACAGAAAATTTCGTTGCCAAAATCACCAAGTTAGAAGCTTTCTAGGAACAGCTGGATGGTACAGGCCATTTATAAAGGATTTTGCCACAATATCAATTGCTCTCACCAACACGTTAAAAAAAGGAAAAAAGTTTTCTTTGACTTCTGAGGCGATTAAAGCATTCGAGACACTGAAGGTTTCACTTACCACTGCACCTGTTTTACGTCACCCAGATTTTAATAAACAGTTTTATATTCCATGTGATGCATCCGATTCTGGAGTAGGAGCTGTTCTGTTCCAGAAAAATGATCAGGAGGAAAAAATCCAATTGCTTTTTATTCACAAAAGCTGAATGCCTGCCAAAAAAATTACTCTGTTACAGAGAAAGAGTGTCTTGCTGCAGTATTAACAATTAAGCGATTTCGACCCTATGTAGAAATTATGAAATTCACAGTCATTACAGACCATGCTAGCCTTAAGTGGCTAATGTCACTAAAAGACCTTAGTTGGCGATTGGCAAAATGGTCATTACAACTGCAGACGTATGATTTTACGATAGAACACCGCAAGGGTTCAGAAAATGTAGTGGCTGATATGCTGTCACGAATTTCCGTTGAAGAAGTTGGTATAATTCATGAAAATTTTCTGGATTTAGAAACCTCTGCTTTTGAATCTGATGAATATTTACAATTAATTAAGAACATACAAGAAAACCAGACAAAAGTTCCTGATTTGAGAGTGGAAAACGGTAAGATTTACAAAAAAATTACATTTGACTGTAACGAGTGTACTGATGAATCAGTTTGGAGGTTGTGGATTCCACAAGAGATAACACCGAGACTAATAGAAAAGGCCCATGATACGCCAACAACTGCTCAAGGTGGAATTAGGAAAACTCTAGAACGCCTGAAAAGATTATATTATTGGCCTAGAATGGCTATACAAGTTCAGCAATACATTAGCAGTTACCAAACATGTAAGGAAAGTAAGTCAGTAAACCAACATACAATGCTAGGTATAGGGTGTGAGGTGCAGACTGATAGACCTTATCAGAAAATATATGTAGATTTTTTAGGTAAATACCCTAGATCAAAAAATGGTAATGCATACATATTTATAATAGTAGATCATTTTTCCAAGTTTTTATTTTTGAAGGCTATGGGAGAAGCTACAGCTAAAAATGTGGTACAATTTTTAGTCCAAGAGGTGTTTTAAAAATTTGGAGTACCGGAAGTATTGCATAGTGCAATGGTCAACAGTTTACTTCAAATTTATTTAAAGATATGATTAGGACATACAATATTACACACATGAAAACAGCATTTTATTCACCGCAATCTAATGCTGCCGAACGGGTAAATCAGTCGGTAATTACAGCCATTCGATCGTATTTAGAAAATGATCAGAGGGATTAGGATTTATACTTGCCAGAAATAGAGTGTGCTCTGCGTACATCATTTCATGCAGCTACTGGATTTTCACCATTCTTTGCACTATTTGGTTCTCATATTTTTTCCAATGGTTCAAACTATAAATTGGCAAGAAAGTTGCAGTCGTTGTCTGACCATAATATAGTCAATTTAGACAGAACTGATAAGCTAGCAATAGTTAAAGAAAAGATCAAACATAATCTCAGTGAAACATATCAGAAGAGTGCACGAAGGTATAATGAGAGAGCTAGAGTATTCAAATTTTTGCCTGGTCAGGAAATATATAGAAAAAAATTTGTACTGTCCGAGTTTAAAAAAAATATTAGTTCCAAATTTTGTCCGAAGTATATAAAATGCCGCATCCTAAAACCAGTAGGCAACAATACGTATCAGCTGGAGTCACTGGGGTAAACCAATTGGAGTTTTTCATGCAAAAGACCTAAAAGTATAAAGTACAAGTGTATCTGCGCGTATTGTTTCTCATCGACAAACATTTATAATGTTCAGTTTCAGTTATTGCAAAAATATAACATTTACCAAACCTCTAATGAATTTCTAATTCTTTCCCATTTTTATTATTTGCCCGGCTTGAGACCATACAGGGTGTGGGAGTTCCCCACGTTCTTTTTCGGTCAGTTGCTGTTATGAGAAAGTCGCACACCGGTTCAACTGGCGTACACTTGGTTGCTCCGGAGTTTTGTTGCGCCTGTTTTCTTTTATATCTGAATTGATCTGAGATTTAAACTTTTGACTGTTTTTTTTAAATGCGTTTGTTGGTGTTGAATTTGTGTAAATAATTATTCTCTATTAAAATTTAATACTTAGTATTTATTTCTTCTTATAATTTTGTTTAGAAACCAACATTATTAAACTATATGAGGAGAAATGTCTTCACATAAAATAAATTTGTTTTGAACATAAATATAGGTTTATGAATATGAATTTGTAGTTTTTATTTTTCATAGTATTCATTAATATTAATAGCTTTAGAAAAATTTTCAGTAAGAATCAGAAAGCTGAACGGTAAATTTTAAAAATTTAAATAAAAAGAAAATAACAAAATAAGTGTGAATTATTAACATAAACTTTAAAGGATTAAAGGATAAAAAAAAGGATATGTGTTTGGTGTAACAAATTTTAAAGTGAAAATAAAAAGTGCCAAAAGGATATGAAATTGTTAAAAAACTAAAATCGGAAAGGATTTCAAGCAAAGTATTTGGGAAAAAGGATAGTGGTGATTTTTGGTAGCAAGGATATTTGCCAAAAAGAATACTTATTAAAAAGGATAAATTTCTCAAATTGTGAAAGAATAAGATCCAAAGGATTAAGGAAAAACTTTTGGAAATACATTTACCGGTAGATTCCATTCCTGTGGATATCAGAAATATTCTCAAAAGAAAGAAAATAAATAAAAAGGTGAGTTTTTTTTTTAAGAAAGAAAATAAATAAAAAGGTGAGTTTTGGATATTTTTATATGAGATGTTAAAAAATTATTTTATTATTTATAATAAATCTATATAGATAAAAATAGCAGGATCAGAGCTAAAGGGAAATCCCGTCTCCAAGGATAAAGGACTCTGGACCGGATAAAATAATTAATAACATAGCCAAAATTAACAGGTAAAACTGTGTCAGCCTAAAATTAAATAGGCGGCAGTTGGTTTCTTTTATATAATGCTTACTCGCGATTTTGGTGCACTGATTCGAACACCGTGAAGTAAAAAGAGAGTTTAAGTGCGATGAAAAGAAGAATTGTTGAAAACAGTTTTTGTAATTTTAAGATGTGATAATTTAACGTTAATGACTATATTGTTTTAAACGAGTTTTGAATTTTTTGTTTTTTAATAATTTTTTGGTTAGTTGTAGTATTTTTTTTTTTTTTTTGTTTTATTGTAATGTTAATGGTAGTGCCTAAATATAAAAGAGTTTTATTGTTTTGTCTTGGAATAGGAATTTCTAATTATCCTTAAATATTAGTACACGGATATTAAATGAAGTTTTGTGCTATTTCGTTTTTTTTTTATTTTGTTAAAATTCACCTAAGCGAGCTCCTTTAGGTAGGAAGATTTTTTTTTGGTTGTAATATATTTTTTTTACGTTCCTAAATTAAGATATACATATTTGGTTTGTGGGGAAATAAAAGGATGAAGGAAATTCCAGTTTTGGTTGTATAAGAGGCAACATTATAATCTTTGGTTTGTTTTCTTTTATTTTATTTATTTATGTTTTTTTTGTTATCGTTTTTGTATTAAGGCACCTAGTTTTAAGTTTTTTTTGTTGTGTTCCTTTTTGGTTGTATTTAAAGAAATACTGATTTAAAGGATGTAAAATAATATTATGTATAATTAATTAAATTTTGTTAGATTTTATTTTATTAATATTAATATTATGTATAATTAATTAAAATTTGTTAGATTTTAATTTTTCTTTTATTAGTATCAATAAAAAGATGTGATCTATATTCATTTAATAACGGATAAAAAAAATGTTCGTGTTCTAAGTCATTTGTTTTTTTTTTTTTGTGTTGGGTTGTATGTGAGTTCAGCGTAAGTGTTGTGTGGTATTTGGGGGACATAATATAATTTATGTTGTAGATATAAGGATATTGTCCCAGGTATAAGGAAGGATAATGAAATCTTGTTCTTTCTTTTTAGTTCGTTTGGTTACTGTTTTATTTTAGTTTGTTATTTTTTCATTTGTTTTATGTCTTTATTTTATCTATTGTGTTTTTTTTTATTGTGCTTGTCCCGACGGGTAGTTAAGGGTTGGAACCTGCCCTGGAGTTGCCTATGAGCTAGCTCGCACCTATAACACTACGTGCATGGGGTTAACGTATCACTCTTTCGTCCTTTAAGTATATTGGTCCCGTTTGAACCTCTACATCTTCCCGGTTCTTATTTTGCTTTTCTATGCCTTTTTCTTTTATTTTAATAATTTTTTCCCTTATATTAGTATATTCTTCTCTATTTATCGTTCCGTTCTTAAAGTCTACTGGTTTTTTTTACCCGTAATTGTATTATTATAATATTTTAGGCATTTAAATATCTTTTCCTTCACACTGTCTATATCTCTTTCAGAATCATGTTTTAGGATTCTTATATGTTCATTTAAAGTATTGTGAAATCTTTCAATATCTGCGTTGGAAGTATGATTATTGTTTGATGTAAAATGTAACTCTATTTTTTGTTCACGTAAGTATTCTAAAAGCGGTAATGCTTTAAAATCTAATTCGTTATTCATAACGAGTTTTTTATGCTGCCAACAGACGATGAATATTGGGCTTTGACAGTCTTAAATTCGACCCAAGATCTAATGTTTATTTTAAATGCTTGTGCATGTTTTGAAAATTTGTCAATAAAGGTTAAGAATAACTTTTTTCCTAAGCTGTAGTATATGTACGTCGGCATGCACAATTTCGGCAGGGCTTTCTGGGGTTTCAGTTATTTTAAATTTTGTTTTAAATCGTGTTTTCAGTTTCGGATGCTAAATTTGTGATTTAAGTTCCCGGAAGTTTTCATTTATACCTCTATGGTTATTAATTTTGTGTTCCTTTTCTATTTTTTCTGCAAGTTCATTTTCGTTGGTAATGTCTTTTAAGATTATCTTACTTCTATAAATTTTTAATTTATTATTATTATTGTTATTAAAGTACTTGATTACAATTTCTTTGAATTTTTCATATACCGTTTCGTTTTCTATTAGTACTGTATTAATTTTTCCAGGATCAAAGTGGTTTTTTAAAAGAATTATTATTGTTGACTCATCAAAATTTCTAGCAGAGATAATTTTTCTTTTGTTGTGAAATACAAATTCAGTTTTTATTTTTAGCGATCCAGAGGGTGTTTGTCTAATAATATACTGTAGTTTGAAGAAGTTTAATGGAGTGTTGATTTCTTTTATAATTGTATTTTCTTCTATTTCAATTCGGGATAATGCATCTGCATTGCCGTTTAAAATTCCTTTCTTGTACTTGATTTCGTAATAGTATTCTTGCAAACGTAATCGCCATAGTACTAACTTAGAGTTTGGTCCTTTAATAGAAAATAAGCACGTTAATGGTCTATTGTCAGTTTTAATCAAAAATTTCCTTCCAAACAAATATGGTCTGAAATGTATTGTTGCCCATATTATTGCGAGGATTTCTTTCTCTATTGTACTGTAATTTTGTTCTGACCCGTTTAATGTTCGGCTTGCGTAGCTTACAGGATGACCGTCTTGTGAAAGAACAGCTCCTATAGCATATTACTTGCGTCCGTTTGCAAGATGAATTTTTTATTAAAATCAGGATAGGTTAAAATAGGAGAGTTGATTAGGAGTTTCAAAGCTTTCTATGTATTCTATATCTTTTATATTCATGGCTACACCCTTTTTTAAATATTTCGTCATTGCCCTAGCTATTCTCGAATAATCTTTAACAAATTTCCTGTAGTATCCAGCAAGACCTAGAAATTGTTTAATTTCTTTTTGGTTTTTTGTTAGCGGAAATTTTTGTACACAAATTATTTTTTCTGGGTTTGGTTTAATACCTTCATTGGTAACAACATGTCCCAGAAAATTTGTTGATCTTTTCATAAATTCAGTCTTGTCGAGTTGTATTTTTAGGTTTACCTCCTTTAATCGTTGAAATACTTTTACCAAAGATTCTAAATGTCGTCTAAATAGACAAGACATATTTTATTAATGAGGTCGCTTAAGACATTGTTCATTAATCTTTGAAAGGTTGCTGGCGCTGTTTTCAGGCCAAATAGCATACGTAGGAATTCGTAGTGCCCACCTTCCACGCTGAAAGCCGTTTTGGGAATATCTTCACTATGGAGCCAAATCCAACGTTGTGAAGTATTGACATCTTCCTAGTTTTTCTAGAATTTCGTAAATATTTGGGATAGGGTATCTATCGTCCACTGTTTCTTCATTCAATTTCCTGTAATCAACGGAGAATGGCTATGCCTTATGATCTTCTTTTCCAACATTTCTTTAATTTGTTTATTTACCTCTTCTTTATGGATAAAGGAGTATCTACAAGTTTTTGCTGCAATTGGGATATTGTTTTTTGTACGCATTTCGTGTTTAATTTCGTTAGTAAATGAGAGATCGCTATCCTCTATATAAATAATTTCCTTATATCTTTTTACAATGGGGAGCAGTTTATCTCGTTCATCTGCATTGAGATGTTCTATGCGAATTTGGTCTTCTATCGATTTAGTGTTATGTCCTTCTATTTTCTCTAAGTATTAATGTAAAAATTATCCGAATTTATCGGAAGTGTATCCTCTGTATTCAAAACAACCCGTTTTGGTAATCTACCTGAGATTTTAACGAGCGCATGTATTTTCGAATCCTCAGCTTCATAAACTCTTTCCATTATTTCTATGTTTCCATCATCTAAATTGGATTGAGGGTTAAATATTAGGCCATTATTTTGTTCGACAGGTAACACTATTTCGTGTATACCGTTTTTTTAAGTAGGATTCAATACCATCATTGGTGTATTATATTGGGTGCCGTTTGTCGTCGATCTCTAAAATATTATTTTTTTTAACTTTATAATTGCTTTTAACTGTTTTAATATATAATTTCCAATTAACCCATCGTACTGGTCATGGAAATAGCAAATTAGAAAATCAATTTTTTCTTCTGAATTTTTACTAAATTCTTAAAAAATTGGAATACGAACTTTTTCTTTTAATTTTATGTGATGTTGAAGAGTTTATAAATTTATTTCATTACAAGGTACTTGCCATTTCGGGTGACAGATCCCGGGGTTTATAATTGAATGGGTAGCCCCAGTATCAATAATAAACTTTAAATTTTTTAATTTTGTTTTAATCTTTATATAGGGTAATTTCGCCCAGAGGCTGCTGATTGAAAATTTTTAATTGTATTTATTTCCTATTGTTCAGTCCTTTCTCTCTGTTGGGTTTGTGGAATTTCGTTTAAAAGACATCTTTACCCACCTTTTCGTATCCACTTTCGAAAAAAAAATATCCATTGCGGACTCTGCATGCTCGACTTTTTATAACATCAGAAAATACTAGTTGAGAAATTTCGTCATAAGTATGTTATTAGTAAGGGGTGTATTCTTTCAATTAACTTTATGAACGTATTCAAATCATTTTTACTACTGTTAAATGAAGGTAAGTTATTCAAATATTTTATTGGGTCTAGTTGTAATTGTTGATTCGCCATTTTGAATTAATATTTGTTAAGACCTTATTATTTTTTTTTTTGTAAAATATTTTGTTTTCTTTAAATAAATTTTAATATGTTCTATAATAATGCATTAATTTTTTGTGATAAAAATAAAACTATAGTAACTTAACTTAATGCTTACTTTATGTAATTATTTCTGGGTGTCGTCTTTGTTGTAAGAGTAGTTGTCTTTCCTTAATTATCGTTGCTGAAGTTGATTTGTTACTTTTGTTGCTGATGTAGTAGATGATGATGTATCCAAATTCATCGGACTTTGTTGCTCCAAAACTTTTTTTTATTTTTATTTAGCAATCTTGATATCCTTTTAATTAATTCTTATTGTTCTTATTAAAGAAATATTTTGAATAGTGTTCTCTTAATAATTATTAAAGAAATATTTTGAGTAGAGTCCTTTTTAACCTTTTGGTTCACGATCACTTCTAATTCACTTTACAATTATTTGCAAAACAATCTCTGTAAGGTTCAATTTCCAAGGATTATTCTTTTGGAAAAAAATTTCACAATCACTTATAATTCACTTTTTAAAATTTTATTTTATTTGATTGGGGATTATTCCAATTATTCCAATCCCATCCTCGTCGCCAGAAAAAGTATTATTGATTTTATTTATAAAAAAAAACTATTTATTTTTTTTTTATCAACTTTATTTTTCGAATCAAAGAATATGACTGACTTCCATTTACAAATTTCTTAATATTAAATACAATTATGAAAAATGTTTACAAAATTAGGAATTGCTTATTTCTATACTTTATTGTTGTTAGAGTTTATTGATTTTATATGCTTGGCCAACCACCAAATGTAATATTTTGGAAAGCCAAAAATTCTTTGGAAATCCATCATTTTATAGGTCAATAAAAAGGGAATTTAAATGTATTTGAATGTATGTTTGTGAACATTGTTGTGGACGAACGTACATATTCATTGATCTAATTAGAGTTTATTGATTTTATATGCTTGGCTATCCACCAAATGTAATATTTTGGAAAGCCAAGCATTCTTTGGAAATTCATAATTTTATAGGTCAATAAAAAGGGAATTAAAATGTATTTGAATGTATGTTTGTGCACATTGTTGTGGACGAACGTACATATCAGCTATTATGCATTCTTTTTTAATGAAAGCAATTAAAGTAAACAGATATAATTTTGATTTCAAGTGTAATGTAACTGCATGTATGTATGTATGTTTGTTCACCTTACTGTGGACAAACATTTTTATAATAATTAGATTATTACTTTATTAGGGTTATAACTCGATTCGATAGTTAAATATTACAGGACGGATTATATCAACTAACTCGAATTCGTAAATACATTTGCTACTTTCGAGTTGCCGTATCCGATTATCGGATACTCGTACTCTACTTTCGGATGTGCATCACTATGTAATTCGTATGTAGATGTCAAAGTCGCTCGAAAGTTGGCATTAGTACTCGTTAGATTTTGAGCTAACGGATGAAATTTAAATAAATCAAAACATCGACACCAAACGCTGAAAATCTAAGTATTTATTAAATTTATGTATATTAATAGATAAAAATTAATAAAAATCTTTTTCAATAGGGAAAATGCTACGAAAAATATTAATACGAAGCAAAGGCAATTCGAAATTATGCTCAACTTTATGACAGAGCATCCGCAGTTGGCTAAGGGCTATATAAAAGCTCCGGACAAGCCACCAGCAATTTATGGACACGATTGGCAAAAGATCTGAATGCAGCCGGTCCACCAATGCGGGAAGTGGTCGGTTGGAAAAAGTAGGTAATATATAGTTTACCCATAAATGGAAATAAATTTTTTTTGTTTAGGTTTGGGCAGATCACAAGACCCATCTTAAGACCAAATTGCGGAAGAACCGCATTAATTTTTCGGGCACAGGCGGTGGCCCGGCAAAAATGTGTTCATTTACCGCACTCGAAGGTATAATTGATTTACTTGAAATGAAGGAGGCGGTTGATGGTATGAGTGGGGTCCGGAAATTTGGTGTAAATAACAGTTTCCGCAACCGGCGACGACACTGGTACGGCCACAAGCAATAACGACGTTTCACATATCCTCTACTGGATAAAAAATGATCTGAGGGAGACGGATGAATTGGTGTCTGCTCCTTCCCCACCGCGTTGCTCGTCAGCTGCCCGCACGCTTATCACACATTGCTGGAAAAGCAAGTGAATTGTCAAATGGATTACCACAAGCGCTCCACATCACTCTTGGAAGAGGTCAACAGCAATTTAAAATCTTTGGTTAGATACAAAAGAAGAAGTGGATATAGAAGAAAAAAATTATAAACTTGCGAAAAGAAAATTCGACCATGAAATGAAGTTGAGCGTAGCAAATCAAAAAATTAAACTTGCAAAGCTTGATTTAAAGAGAGATGCTAGAAATTGAAATAGATCGAAATTTATAAGTTATATCTACCCTTGTTGTCTAGTATGTATGTTATATTTATTACTATTTATATCACTATTTCTGAAGGTAGTTCGACATTATGCTCTAAACAAATATTGTTTAATAAACAGCATACATTCAATATTTGTGCTACCTTTTCCGGTACATAATGTAATTCTCGTGCTGCGAGCAAACAACGAAATCTCCCCTTTAATACACCAAACACACGTTCAATTATTGATCTTGCCTTACAAAACCGCTTGTTAAATCTGCTCTCCGCAGAATGCTCATTCGCGCTCCTGTACGGTGTAAGTATCCATGGCTCCAATGGATACCCAGAGTCTCCTACGGATAAAATAAATTATAATGATGAATTAAATAATGAAATAATTAAATTACCTATTATCCAAGATGACTTGTTGCCATTAATATATGTGTCCTTCAGAAATTGACGCTCGTCCGACAGGTTCCATACGTGAGAGTCGGGCGCTGCCCCTCCATAACATCCATTCACTGCTCTTATGCGCATTGTATGATCACATATCTAAAATATCAAAGAAAATGCTCGTAAAAGGTGGGATGATTGATAGATCTCCTTCCCTCAATAAAACAGTTTATAATACCACATATTCTACACACGGTGTAAGTATTAATGGCATTATTTTATTTAGGGGATGATATCATGTTGGAAATACTTACGACCATTGCATTTATGCTGTGTTTGAGTTTCCGGTTGAAAAGAAAGTGCTGGTTTTTAGATGGCCGGACTATTTGTATGTGAGTACCATCAACAGCTCCTATTATCCCTGGAATTCCAGACGATGCATAAAAGAAATTTTTGGCAGTTTTTCGTCATCGCTCATGACGAAATTTTTGTGCTTGGGACACAACACCTTCTCTATAGCATTGCACACTTCTTTTATGCAGTTTGACACAGTTTGTTGTGCCAAACCAGCAAACCGGTCTTTGGTGTTGGTACCCACCTTGTCCAAGGAACTTAAGTGTAGCACCTAATTTGATTGTTGGTGCTACAGCAGTCGATCTCCGTGTTGTTGGCAGATGTGCACTAATACTCTCCAACACATATTTAAAAGCTTCCTTGCTAAGACGGAAAATTCGCACAAACCTACAAAAAAAAATATTTAGTTATATACAACATATTTAATAAATTGTTACTTACATTACATCCGTCAACTGCATAAAATCTACACCATCGCATAGGATTCTACGTTCCAATCGCTCGTTTTCATTTTCCATCCAAAGGGCAACCGTATCCATTTTTATAACGCACAAATATTTCTTGTTTACTTTTTTCATTTTCATTGTTTTGACATTTTGCGTAATAAATGCTGCCAATGTTGAATAATACATTCGAAAGTAGTGCCAAAATTATTTCAATTAGTGGCAGCACTTCTCGCTCGATCCGTAACTGTTACATGGTAAGAGTTTAAATTCGGATCGAATACAACTTTCGACCTGTTGATACTTTCGAATCGAGTTACATAGTAACTCCCCAGGGCTACCAAAAGTGCCGATTTTTCGGCATTCTGCCGATTTTTATACTAAAAATTCACGAAATGCCGATTGCCGATTTTTGGTAAAAAAACTGCAGATTTTATGAATTCAATTCATTTGGGAGTTTATGCTAAAGATTTAGGGCCTTATTCATAAAAATATTTTTGTTTATTAAACCTTTTATAAACTAAAACTCGGCCCTATTCCCGTTGGCGTTGTATTTTGAAAACGAAATAAAAACGACAATTTGGATTGCCGTTGGCGTTAACGACACTCGTCGTAAATATATCGGTATTCTCTATTTTGAAACGAAGATAGAAACAAAAATAAAACGAAGGCAACAAAATTCAAACGACAACAAGAAAAACAAAAACCCTTCACCACGGTGATTATACATTTTAAATCACCACGGTGATTTATACAGACATATACAGCATTATCCATATTATTGCCTCTTTACATAAATTAAAATAAGTCATATGAGAAGAATTATTCACACTTTAAAGAAATAGAAGGCAGCGGCGACGCAGCTAAATGAAAACAAATTCCGTTGGCTACAATTGTCGCCGTGTTGTCAGCTACTTAATGATATTGAAGATGGCAGCTACATCGTAAACTCTGACATTGTTGTAGAAATACTTATTTTGCTTTTATAAAATTAAATAACCTTTTTCAAAAATTATAAATATTTCCTTTAAAACTTTTTGTTTGTATATGAATTTTTGATTTGCAATTTTGTGACATTTTCTTTTGTTGAATAAAATAGAAATTAGCCTAATTTTACGACAGCCACAACGATGGTCGTGTCGCCATGTATCTATCTATACTGGCTTTAAAATAATCATTTACCTTTAAACGTGTGTGTTTTATTTTTGACAGCTTGTAGTCGGTATCTAGATGTTGGCTATGTGTTAAATGCATCTAAGTTTTAAAGCAGAGATCTCATCTATTTAAAAATTCAAACGTATTTAAAATATATGTTACTCTATATACATACATACATATATTCCTAATATTAAAATCTATTATGTTACAGTCATGAATTTCTTTTTCACAGAATAATTGAAATTTTTTTTTTAATTTTTCGAAAATTGTTTGTAAAAATATTTTTTTGAACATTTTTTGTAAAATTTTATTCAAATATTTTTTGGAAAACTTTTTAAAAAATTTTTTTTAGAAAATTTTTCTGTGAAAATATCTTTTTGAAAACGGTTTGTAAAGTTTTTTTGTAAAAGTTTAAAAAAAATTTTAATTTTTTTAATTTTATAAATTTTTTTTACCAGTGGGTACCCTGTGGGTCAATTGGCTACCAATGTGTGTATTGCTTTCTATAAAGGTCTTTAATACAAATCATAGCAGAAAACCCCTACCAACCTAAAAACAAACAAAAGTCCCCCTCGCAGGGGGTTATTGACTCCCCGAGATCTGTATGCACTCCTTGCGATCTACCTGTCGCGGTCTAATATTTGTTTGACAAAAAAAGCAAAAGAGAATTATTAAGCCGAAAACCTTAAAAAAAACGTGAAAAAATATAGGTGGGCGTAGTTTTTGGCCCGCAGCCTCCAAAGGAATGATCCGATCGCTTAATTAACTTCTCTATATATAAGGATCCAGAATATATGGGGTCGAAAATTAATATTTTGAAAAAATTACACACGGAATGACAAACCTATATATACCCTTTCCACCTTTTGTGAAGGGTATAAAAAAGTACATTAAGTAAGTTCGAAATTTTAGTTTGTTAAATAGAAAAACATCCCGCTTATGCTAAGGGTCTTAGAAAGGGCATAAAACCCTAAGATTTGGTGATTTTTTAAGTGCTACTGCCGAGATATTAAATCCGTTTGGGCCTCCAGTTCTTGATGAAGAAGGTTGGCATTATGTAAGTAAAACTAAAATATCCATTAAAATGTTTTTTTTTTTTTATTAAAATAAATCAAGATAAAAAGGAAGTTCTGATTCCAGAACAACAGGGGTGCGATTGTCACCATTGGAAGAAGCGGTGTCAAACATATTAAAATTTGAAAAACAAATTAACCCGAAAGGAAATGTAGTGGTATTCGCCGAACATGAAGAATTTAGATCGCTACTAGTCGAGTTTCGTACTTAAAATCTAGGATGGCAAAAATATTAACGTTCTGTCGTAGCATCTTCCGATGTATATTTATATCCATTATGTCATCATCACTTGAACTTTAAAAATAAAATTCAGTACTCGCCATATTTTGTTAAAACTTACAAAGAAATAACAATCTTGTCAGAAATTTACAAAAATGTCATAAATAAAAAATAACACATAACATAAAAAATTGCATGTTAACACACTTTATTAATATTTCTTTTAGTTTTGACGTTATAAGACGAAATGTGGTTTGAGCGAAAGTTGGACAAATTTTATTTGTGAATGTTGAGAAAATTTTATTTTTAAAAGTTTGTTCAAGAAAATATGCTCAACGAATATAACACATATACCAGATTAAAAGCAATAAACGCAGCTTTCAGGAACAACTCCTAGATTTTGAGTTACACACTAATAAACAAAATGTAACGAACTTATTTGTGTAAATTTGTTATATGTAATATGTATATTTAATTTTTTAAGGCTTTTTATAAAAGTTAATATTATTAATTACATTTATTTTCATAGAAATATTAATAATTAATTTAATTTTTTCTTTTTTTAAATTAACTAACTTGTTTTAGTTTGTTAAGTTAGTTTGTAAAGTCATGTATTTAAACTGGGTAGCACTTAATTTTTTTCTGCAAAACCGGAAATACTCAACTTTTATCTGCTTATGAGTGCAAAAGTCGCCATTTTAATAATAATAATATTTAATATTAAATATTTAATTTTTTAAGGCTTTTTATAAAAGTTAATATTATTAATTACATTTATTTTCATAGAAATATTAATAATTAATTTAATTTTTTCTTTTTTTAAATTAACTAACTTGTTTTAGTTTGTTAAGTTAGTTTGTAAAGTCATGTATTTAAACTGGGTAGCACTTAATTTTTTTCTGCAAAACCGGAAATACTCAACTTTTATCTGCTTATGAGTGCAAAAGTCGCCATTTGTATTTTCCTCTCATTGATTTGAGTAAAACAAGTTTAGTTTGTTATCTTTAGTTTGTTATTTTCACGAAGATGTTTGCTTCATACATTTTGTATGTACATGAGAATTTTTGGCAGTTATTTTCGCCTTACGCCCTTATTTATTGAGCAGTAATTTAGTTGCAAGGACTTTTTGCTGAACTACAGTGTTTGACGGTTTTTGTAATCAGTTTCCGGCAGTATTCAGCTGATATATTTTTACATTCTTTCTAGTGAGAAGTCGTAAGGTCTTTTTAGTAATTAGATGTCTCTTTACTTATTCTTCCAAATAACTGTAAATATACTCTAAAGGATTAAGATCCGATAGCTTCGGTGGAGTTTTAGGTACTTGTTGGAAATGGTAACGAAACCAGTTCCTAATATTGCAAGCCTTTTGCTTGTAACACAATAATAGATATTCAAAGAATCAAGGTCAATTATCATTACTTTAAAATATGCTAGCAAAAAAGATTTGATTTGCCCTATTTTATTGTCGAGCTACTGGAAGTATTTTTTATTTGTTTTTACTTTACCATACGTAATATAGGTAAAGTATAGTAATCGTGAAAAAATCGATATTGGCATTTCAACGGATTTATACATTTTGAGGACCCCTGAATCCATTTTGACTATTTTTCCGAATATGTCTGTGGGTGGGTGGATGGGTGTGTATGGCACTATTTTTGTGGAGTCTCTACAAGAAATTCAGTATATGACTTTGGTATGTGGAGCTGAAGAGCTAAATAGTATAGTTTTTGGGCATAACAGGGAGAGGGCAAGGCGTAGCATACTTGACACCCCAAATTTGTGAACGCGCGTCATGTCATACCGATTGACATATAAAAATTAAATTCTGTATGTGCCTTTGGCATGGGGAGATGAAGAGCTGAATATCATTGCCACGGTACAATTTAAACGCTATCAGATCCCAACACTGATACATACACATGTACATACAGTATTTTAAATAACAAAATGTTGTGTTATGATTAGTAATTACAAAATATTAATTAATACAAGGTTTTTTACTAAACTTTATAGTAAATATTCAAATAACTCTTCTATTACTAAATTAATTATTTAGGCTTAAGTTCTTAATTATAAAGAGATAAAGAAAAATTAGATACCAACAAAACAGAATGCATTTTCTAGACAGCTACGGCCGTCATCAGTACTCTTCGTGTCGATACACCCGGTAGTTTCAATTGTTATTAATTTTCTATTTAAACAAACTTATCAAAGAAATAGAATCTGAGAAATTTTAATTTTACATTATATTTCATAGAAGATAGAGCTTCTTGAAATTGTTTTACACTTGTAAACTCTATTTCTTTTTTATATTATACTACCAAGCAAACATTTTTCTTTATTTTAATTCTCTTTATATATTTTCTTTTATTTGAAAATGGTATATATCTGTCTTGCTATTAGCTATCCTTTGGTTGCCAATTAACAACAAGTAGATATTTTTATTTTACAAATGTATATTTTGATTATTAACACAATAGTGTTGAAGTTAACAATGTCAAAGCCGTGCCCGCTCTGTGAAATTATATGAATTTTATTTGAACTATTTTTGAATTAATAAATTAATTATTTAGGCTTAAGTTCTTAATTATAAAGAGATAAAGAAAAATTAGATACCAGCAAAGCAGAATACATTTTCTAGACAGCTACGTCCGTCATCAGTACTCTTCGTATCGATCCACCCGGTAGTTCCAATTGTTATTAATTTTCTATTTAAACAACTTAGGCTTAAGTTCTTAATTATATCTAATTTTTCTTTATCTCTTTATAATTAAAAACTTAACATAGATTAAATTACTGTCTGCAAATTTTAAGTGGTTGCCTCCAATAGCTCAAAAAATAAAGACATAAAGACAAATAACACGTCACTTTAGGAACATACTGTAAGTTTTAGTATTTGTTGCTATAGCGGCCACAGTTATACACCTTCTGTGAAAATTTCAAGAGTCTACCTATTATGGTTCAAAACTTAGGCCTTATACATGCAAATCACACCACTATCGGAACACCCTTTAATTTTAAAGTTTATTTTTTAGACTTGTTTATATAGCGTACTAAGTTTTAATTACTGCTTGCATATTTTTAGTGTATTCTTCCTACAGTTGAAGAAAAAAGCACATATTCGTAAATAACACCTCTCTATCGGAACACCCTATAAGATTAAGTATTTGCTACTATAGCGGCCACAGCTATACACCTTCTGTGAAAATTTCAAGCATCTACCTATTATGGTTCAAAACTTAGGCCTTATACATGCAAATCATACTACTATCGGAACACCCTTTAGTTTTTAGTTTTATTTT
>OX451216.1:109782925-109980330 GCA_949628195.1 Phasia obesa | reverse complement strand
CCTCTCTATCGGAACACCCTATAAGTTTTAGTATTTGTTGTTATAGCGGCAACAGCTATACATCATCTGTGAAAATTTCAAGAGTCTACCTATTACGGTTCCAGAGATAAAAGGCGCTGACAGACGGACGTTTTTACACTTTGTGTACGGAACCCTAAAAAGAAATAGAGTTTACAAGTGTAAAACAATTTCAAGAAGCTCTATCTTCTATGAAATATAATGTAAAATTAAAATTTCTCAGATTCTATTTCTTTGATAAGTTTGTTTAAATAGAAAATTAATAACAATTGGAACTACCGGGTGGATCGATACGAAGAGTACTGATGACGGCCGTAGCTGTCTAGAAAATGCATTCTGCTTTGCTGGTATCTAATTTTTCTTTATCTCCTTATAATTAAGAACTTAAGCCTAAATAATTAATTTATTAATTCAAAAATAGTTCAAATAAAATTCATATAATTTCACAGAGCGGGCACGGCTTTGACATTGTTAACTTCAACACTATTGTGTTAATAATCAAAATATACATTTGTAAAATAATTAAATTAGTCAAGTGCGAGTTACACTCACATACGTAGGGTTCCGTACTATGTTCAGTATAATTTAAAAATTCCAGTTGTTTATTTCTTTATGTCTTAGGGGACACCCTTAAATTTTAAAATTAATGTAATATTCGCGAAAATTGCATCATAATTAGAACACCCTTTAAATTTTAATATGTAATTGATTTTATAGCGGCCATGGTAATACACTTTCTATTAAAATATCAGGAGCCTACCTATTGGGTTTAAAAAATTAAGGTAATATTCGTGTTACTACTGGACACACTTCAATTTTAAGTATTTGTTATAGCGGCCGAAGTAACACATCTACTGTAAACATTTCAAGAGGGTATCTATTACGGTTTATAAAATCTTGTCACTGTCGGAACACCCTTTAATTTTATTATTCATTATAGTGGCCATGGCAACTTCCTTTCTATAAATATATTAAGAGTCTACTTATTGCGATTAAAAAATAAGTCACTATAAGTGAAAAACATGTCACTGTCGGAACACCCTTTAATTTTTAGTAATTGTCATATCGGCCGTGGCAACACATCTTATGTACAAAATTTCAAGAGTCTCTGGTTCAAGAAATAAGGCTTTATACATGCAAATCACGTCACTGGCGGAAAACCCTTTAATTTTTATTATTTGTTATAGTAGACATAGTTATACACCTCCTGGAAAAATTTCAAGATTCACCCTATTCATTCAAAACTTAGGATATATACATGCAAATCACGTCACTATTGGAACACTCTTTAATATTTAAGTTCAATTTTGTATACTTGTTTATAAAACAAACATAGTTTTAATTACAGTCTGCAAAATGTAAGTGGTTTCCTCTTACAGCTCAAAAAAAAGACATAAACGTAAATAACACGTCAATTTTTGGAACACCCTACGTTTTAGTATTTTTTGCCATTGTGGCAAAAAATACTAAAACGTAAAATTTTCAAGAGTCTACCTATTATGGTTAAAAACTTAGGCCTTACACATACAAAGCACACCACTATCGGAACACCCTTTAATTTTTAGGTTTATTTTTTTAGACTTGTTTATAAAGCGAACTAAGTTTTAATTACTGTTTTAAGAAATAAACACATATTCGTAAGTAACACCTCTCTATCAGAACACCCTATAAGTTTTAATATTTTTTGCTATAGCGGCCATAGTTATACACCTTTGGTAAAATTTTCAAGAGTCTACCTATTATGGTGTAAAACTTAGGCCTTATACATGCAAATCAATCCACTATCGGAACACCCTTTAATTTTTAGGTTTTTTTTTCAGACTTGTTTATATAGCGAACTAATTTTAATTTAGTGCTTGCATATTTTTAGTGAATTCCTCCTACAGTTCAAAAAATAAGCACATATTCGTTAACAACACCTCTCTATCGGAACACCCTATAAGTTTTAGTATTTGCTAGTATAGCGGTCACAGTTATATACTTTCTGTGAAAATTTCAAGCGCCTACCTATTACGGTTCAAAACTTAGGCCTTATACATGCAAATCACACTACTATCGGAACACCCTTTATTTTTTAGGTTTATTTTTTTATACTTGTTTATATAGCGAACTAAGTTTTAATTACTGCTTACATATTTTTAGTGTATGCCTCCTACAGCTCAAGAAATTTTGTTTTTTTTTTCATAAATTGTTTATTGTATCTTCAATATTTTTGAACTAACAATAATTACTCGTATCTTAAGTCTAAAATAAAAATATACTTTTTAAGTCCAGCCAGTGCTAGACAAAAATAATGTTTGTTTCACGGATTTTGCAATCATTTGCGGGTCATCCCTCTAATGTACGGCCAAGAAAAGCAGTATCTCTTCTTTTTAGTCGAATGTATCCAGGTTCATTCAGCATGTTACGCGCTAAAGGGTTTGGATGAGATTCAAGCCTCTTTAGATATGTGACTGCATGTTTCGCTATTTCTGCTTTAACTGATGGCATGTTTAGGTCTTTGTGGATGTTCGAATTTTTTATATACCAGGGAGCAGATGTAATCATACGTAGTATTTTATTTTGGCGCCTTTGAATTTTTTCTACATTGCTAGCTGAGGCAGTGCCCCATAACTGAATCCCATAACACCAAATTGGTTTGAGGATCGACTTGTACAGTAGAAGTTTACAATCTAAGCTCAGGGTAGAGTTTCTGCCAATAAGCCAATTTAGTTGTACTGCTTTTAGTTTCATTTGTGTTAACTTGAAATCAATGTGGCTTTTCCAAGTAAGGCGACGGTCAAGATGTATACCCAGATATTTAACGTCTGAAAGCTGTGGTATCATTTGGTTATTTATGCGAACAGGAGGGCATGAGTCCCTACGCAGTGTGAAAGTTATGTGAGTACATTTTTGCTCATTCACTTTTATTCTCCATTTTTCTAGCCATTTTTCCAAATTGAGTATGTGGTCTTGTAAAAGTTTTGATGCTTCTTGGGCACTATCATGAATACTTAAAAAAGCTGTGTCATCTGCAAAAGTTGATGTATGCACTAGGGTGCTAATTGGCATATCTGATGTGTACAGTAAATATAAAATTGGTCCCAAAATACTACCTTGGGGAACTCCGGCTTCAATGAGCTGTGGCGAGCTTAAAAAGTCACCTTCTTTTAGTAAAAACTTACGATTCGTTAAATAATCTTTTAAGAGCTTATACAAGTTTTCGGGCAAGTTCAGCTTTAGCTTAAATATTAGGCCTTCGTGCCAAACCTTATCGAATGCTTGAGAAACGTCGATAAAGAGTGCAGATCAGTATTTTGTTTCTTCAAAGGTCGTTTAATTACATTTACTAGTCTGTGTGTTTGTTGGATCGTACTATGTTGTTTTCTGAAGCCGAATTGATGGTGCGGAATACATCCTTTCGCGCTAAGAATTGGATTCAGCTTAGTTATTAATATTCTCTCAAATAACTTTGACACGTTTCATAAAAGGCTTATAGGTCTGTATGATTCTACTTTTGTGTGGTCTTTTCCTGGTTTAGGAATCATAGTAATCAAAGAAACTTTCCACTCTGTGGGAAAGTACTCAAGACGTAAGATGGCATTAAAAACAAACAGAATAATTCTGCGACCTATAAGGGACAACTCAACTAACATCTTGTTACTTGTTTTATCAACCCCAGGGGCTTTTTTGGTGTTTAAATCCGCTATTGCCCTTTCAATATCGCTAAATTCAAATCTTAGGTGTACTTCGGCACTAGTCTCTACTGGTGGCAACTCAACTATATCAGTACATATATTTGGAGTGAAAACCTTTTTCAAATGATCAACAAATAAATTACCTTTTTCGGTATCATTTCTTGCCCAGACTCCACAAGAAGTTCGCAAGGGGGGCTTACGTACGACTGGCCTTTTAAGGTTTCTACATGCACGCCATAATGAATAATCTGATTGTGCAGTTGCGTCGAGGTCTTCCAAGTAATTTTTCAGAGATGCTACTCTTCGAGATTCTAGCAGCTGTCTTAGCCGTTTCGTGCAATCTTTAAGTCTAGATTTGAGTTGAGGAGATCTGTGTGCTTGCCACTCTCTTCTAATTTTCCTTTTCTCAGCCAAGAGCCGCTCGACATCTACAAAGTAAATTTGATTGTATCTAGCTGATTGTCGGGTTACTGTTGCATGTTGGGCAGCTGATTTGAGGATTTGATCAAAATTAATAAGACTTTGTTCCACGTCTTCTGGTTTTCTCAGCGGTATATTTTCCGAACAGTGAGTACTGATATACTTTCTATATTTCAACCAATTAATGCTTGTGCTAGTTGTTGGTGACACGATATTTTGCTGGTTCCGTATATAGACTATTGTGGGTGAATGATCTGAGGATAATTCGAGTGGCGCTTCAACCTTAATCATTTCTCTCGAAATACCTTTAGTCACGCCAAAATCAATAACATCAGGTATTTTTTGTCGATCAGTAGGCCAATAGCTGGGTTGTCCGCTAGATATTACATTCAGACGCATTTTTGAAATAGTGTCAAATAAAACACGACCTTTTGGAGTAATAAGTCTTGATCCCCAAAACGTATGTTTAGCGTTGTAGTCGCCTGATGCTATGAAACAGGGACCTAGTGATTTGTAGAAGTCGCTATATTGACTCTCTGATATCTGAAATCTAGGAGGTGAATAAATCGAAGAAATAACAAAGTTTTGATGATATTCTTCAATACAGATATTTGTTGCTTGAAGATAGTCCTCACAAAAATCACACAGTAAATGATGTTTAATTCGAGCCTTTATTAGAATTGCTGAACCACCACATGCTCTACCACGGGGGTCTTTAGTGTCATATAAGATATAGCCATTTATTTTAAAAAAGCTATTTGTTGTTAAATGAGTCTCTGAAACCATCATGATATCAATTTGTTGATTCTTCAAGAAGTACTCGAGTTCATTTTTGTGTTGGCGTAAGCCGTTTGCGTTCCAGAAACATATTTTTAAACAGTTCATGGTTTGTTAAGTACCGCCTGCAACATCATAGATTGCATGCGAACCATTTCTTGCATCATGCTGCTCATAGAGCTCAGAAAACTGTTTAACGAATGCACTAATGTCTCGATACTTGCTTCGAGACGATTGTAGTTACCAGATGGTGTTTGTTCTTTAGCTTCTGGATGCATATTTTGGGTAGAATTGGTTGTAGGTGTCGCTTTGTGTGCTGAAACATGATTTGACTTTAACATATCCGCGTATGAAACATGTTTGGTTGTGGGTTGAGCTAACTGAGGGTAATGAGCATTTGCTTGGTATTGTGGCTGCCTAGCAGGAGTATTTAATTTCTGAGTTGACTTCCTTACCATAGAAATAACTGGACAGCCTCTGTAGTTACAGCTCAAGAAATAAACACATATTTGTGAATAACACCTCTCTATCGGAACACCCTATAAATTTTATTATTTGTTGCTATAGCGGCCAAAATTATACACCTTCTGTAAAATTTCAAGATTCTACCTATTATGATTCAAAACTTAGGCCTTATAAATCAAAATAACACCACTATCGGTACACCCTTTAATTTTAGGTTTATTTTTTAGACTTGTATATAAGGCGAACTACCTTTTTATTACAGTTTGTAAAGTTTTAGTGTATGGCTCCTACAGTTCAAGAAATAAACACATATTCGTGAATAACACCTCTCTATCGGAACACCCTATAAGTTTTAATTTTTGTTGTTATAGCGGCCATCGCTATACACCTTCTGTGAAAATTTCAAGAGTCTACCTATTATGGTTCAAAACTTATGCCTTATACATGCATTTCACACCACTATCGGAACACCCTTTAATTTTTAGTTTTATTTTTTTATACTTGTTTATATATTGAACTAAGTTTTAATAACTGTTTGTAAATTTCAAGTGTATCCCTCCTACAGTTCAAGAAATAAACACATTTTCGTAAATAACACCTCTCTATTGGAACACCCTATAAGTTTTAGTATTTGTTGCTATAGCGGCAACAACTATACATCATCTGTGAAAATTTCAAGAGTCTACCTATTACGGTTCCAGAGATAAAAGGCGCTGACAGACGGACAGACGGACAGACATTGTAGCGAAAACAATAGGGTTTCGTTTTTACACTTCGTGTACGGAACCCTAAAAAAGAAATAGAGTTTACAAGTGTAAAACAATTTCAAAAAGCTCTATCTTCTATGAAATATAATGTAAAATTAAAATTTCTCAGATTCTATTTCTTTGATAAGTTTGTTTAAATAGAAAATTAATAACAATTGAAACTACCGGGTGGATCGATACGAAGAGTACTGATGACGGACGTAGCTGTCTAGAAAATGTATTCTGCTTTGCTGGTATCTAATTTTTCTTTATCTCTTTATAATTAAGAACTTAAGCCTAAATAATTAATTAATTTATTAATTCAAAAAGAGTTCAAATAAAATTCATATAATTCTTCTATTACGAAATAAAAATATTTATTTGTGCCAGCAGAACCGTCATTTCTGAAAATGTTTTCTTTTTTAGAAAGTTAATGCTTATAATGTGGTCCTATTTTAAAATAGTACATAATTTCAAAAATTAAAGAGTGCCCTCACACAACATATCGCTCCTTTATTGTAACGTAGTCATATCTCGGAAAATCAAAAATTTGAAGTTACTTAAGCAAAATAACTCCTTGATAGATTTTTTATATACAAAAAAAATTTTTGCCTTATATCTCAATCTGAACCGATATTATAGCGAAAAATGTCAGTATGACCTTTCATATATATTAACATACACTTTTAAAACATAAATTGCGTTTTGCTAAATTTGATTTTTTTTGAGATATGACTACGTTGCAATAAAGGAGCGATATGTATATGTTTTTATTTTTGTGTATCATGAACAATAAAGGGCACCAAATTACAAAAGTATAACAATATCAAACATTAATACAAAACTAAACTTAACAATTAAAAGGTGTTCCCATAGGTTTAGTTATTTGAAATATATAGACCTATCTTTTAAACCGTTTTAGACAAACACTTATAATCAGGACAGAATGTCCATTACTATGTCCGTTATAATAGCAAGTAAAAGGATGTGCCAATAAATTATGTATATAGCCAAATTTTTGAACCGTTATATACAGACGGTTGAAATTTACAAAGAACCTGAATTGCTTAGTTCGCTACAACAACAAGTATAAAACTTATATTTGAAAAATAAAGCGTAGCTGCCTAGAAAATGTGCATCCGCTCTGCTGGTATCTAAAAATTAAATTTTCCCAATGTTTCTTTAATAATATCACCTTTCTTAGAAGGAATAGAAGAACGAACTCAAGCTTGATTACAAATTTCATTGTATGTAATATAAATAGTTCGACTAATAAAATTTTCGAAAATTAAAAATCGCAAAGACAGCTACGTCTAGAAAATGTGCATTCCACTCTGCTGGTGTCTAAAAATTAAATTTTCCCAATTTTTCTTTAATAATATCACCTAATTTGTAATTTAATTTATTCTTTCTTAGAAGGAATAGAACGAACTCAAGCTTGACTACAAATTTCATTGTATGTAATATAAATAGTTCAACTAATAAAATTTCAAATTTTCAAAAATTAAAAAAAAATATTCTATTTATTAAATCAACTGTAACCCACGAGCAATTTGACTAGGGTCGGTACGTTGATATACTTAAGTGATTTTCTTGTTGATATACTTAAGTGATTTTCTAGTTCGTTTTAAAGGTTTTTAATTTTTTAAACTTATTGTGATTAATTTTCATTGATTCGGTGTTTTAATCAATTAATTTATTAATTATTTATTTTTAATATACAGATTTGCTGTTTTTAAATAAATCGTTATTAATCAAAATTATTTCTCAGTGGTAAATTAAAAAACTTATAACTGAAATTGTCTGCCATTTGTTGCGAGTCATATAGGGACAGCTTAGAAAAGAAACAACATAAATATTAAAGGCTGGTTAAAGCACTACGTTTAATAATTACTCACCTGTTAGTGGGCCACTTTAAGCTAGTTCTCTTGGCAGTGTACGAACAGTCTTCGTTTTCACTGTAGGTTAGGAATGTGGTTGTTTAGCGAGGTCTTCTGTTGTGTTTATGTTTGTTTTTTTATATAGTTAAAATTTTTGTTATAATTATGTTTCGTTTTTAAGTACACTGTTTTTCTTTAGTTTTAACAGATTGTTTAATGTTTCTTAATTGTTTTTATTCAGTTTGTTTAATGTATTTAATTGTTTATTTCTTTGTGTTCACGTCTGAACAATGATGAATTTCCATCCCTGGTTCATGCTTGAGTGATGCCAAAGCTAGTGGAAGTTTTTGACGTCTATCATCAATTGCCGCTTATTCATCATCCTTGTTTCACATACTTTTTTATCGTGGTGGAAGTCGCGGCCTTAAAAGATATTTAATTTTTTGTATTTTTCGATTAATAATTTTTTGAAATTGATTAGCTTTTTTTACATTTCTTTGCGCCATATCGTTGGCATTAGTTTTAAATTGTAATTGCTCAAGTTCGTTATTGATCGAATACGTTCGTTGTCGCTCGCGCCTTTAAAATTCGGAATTACCTAAACTTTAAATTGAATTGTAATTTATTGGAATTTTATTTACCTTATTGTGGATTTTAATATATCAAAGGAAAGTTAATTTGTAACTTCTCCTTTTCTCTCTTTTGATTTTTGGTGGAAAAAACTAAATTATTGTGTTTATTTTTTATTGCTAGTGGTTCCCTTTTTGGTAAAGACAGTTGTCTGGAAGCTATCCTCATCATCCCCACATTTTTACTTTGTGTTATTTAACTTGTTTGTTGTGTTTATGTATTTGTTGTTGTAATTCTACTAGTTGGTTTTGTTTTGTATGTAGTAGGCAAAGCGAATTGAATACTAGGTAAAACTGATAGCCCAGGTGAACATCTTATTTTACATGTGTTTTATACCCTGCTATGTCAAAATTTTTTCACATTTTCTTTGCGACACATTTTCTTAAATAAAACTTGAAAATAAAAATTTATTGTAATCTAAGATTATTGTCTTTTATTTTTATTTTTCACGTTTTTTCACTTTTTACTTTAAATATTATAATATATTTTGCAAAAACTAACAAAACTTTTGTGTTTTGTCTAAAAAATGTTCTTCTTTTTTTATTTTCTTTGGGGTTTTGACAACTGTGGGTGTTTTTACACAAACAAAATTGCCTGTGGTGGTTTTTGTTGCTTCATTGCGATTACCTAGTATTCAATTCGCCTTGGTAGTAGTGTTGCCAGTTACTTGTACAGAGTTGCTATATATTTCTTGAGCGAATATTTCTTTTTGAGTAAAACAGCAAAAAAATAGCACCTTATGTGTTTTTTTTTTTTTTTTTTTGTTGTGCTATCTAGAAAGGTTTGAGTAGGGATTAAGAAATTGAAGTAAAATTTTAACAAAACAAATTATAAGAAAGTATTTGTTTTAAACCTTTACCTAAGTGATTATTTTTATTATATTTTGTGTTAACATAATTAATAAGTGCAGAAAGAGTGGTAAAAACAGTGAATTGGAAAAATGTTAGTTAAAAACAAAAAAAAAAAGGGAAATACAGGTTCCTTATAGTTTTTTATTTATATATTCAGGAGTCTGTGTACCAACTCAAAACCTTTCAGGGCACCTTTCTGGTAAAGCTAATTCGAGTACGCAGAATTCAATGTTATTAGCCGTTTTTCAAAGTTACCGCTCGTATTTAAAATTTGTACGCTAAAGTACTATAAAAACGATATTTTTATACTGTTTTGACCATAGTGGTGATCAGCACAACAAACATGACTGGCCTCAACGTGAAAAAGTTAAATTGCGAAAAAAAACATTGTTGAAAGTAAGGTTACTGCCGCTACATATAAAACTAGGCATTGTGAAAAACTTTATTAAAGTACTTAATCCGGATGGAAATTCGTTTAACGAATTTTGTCTATGTCGTATTTTTCCAAGATTAAGTAGTATGAAAATAAAAGAAAGTTTGTATTAATTTATCTTATAATAATATGTTGAAAATCTGAATTCATATTTCGTTTTTTACAGGAATACCTAATGGACCGGATATCCGTCGCTTGATGAAGGATAAGTTATTTGAAGATACCCTCAGTATGGATGAGCTTGAGGCATGGAACTCTGTAATAGCGGTTTTAGGAATTAATCGGTCTGACAACTGGCGCATTCATATAGAAAAAATGCTTACCGCTTTTCATCGTATTAATGTTAAAATATCTTTAAAGATTCACTTTTTGCAGTTTCATCCCAACAACTTTGCTGAAGAATCACCAGCTGATTCTGACGAGCATGGAGAGCGATTCCATCAAGTGACGGCCAGACTTGAACACTGGTACAGTGGTAAAAAATTGGATTTTTAGGTGCCATTTGCTGGAACTTAAAAGAGGAATCGTGATTATCGCAAATACAAGCGCTAACTTCTAAAAACAGCTAATGCCATTGAATTCAGCGTACTCGAATTAGCTTTACCAGTAGGGTGCCCAGCTTGTAAAAAATATTTTAAATTCGAGCACAGTGTATTCAACAAGAAGAAAGCTTAAGGTAGTGTTAGACTTCGTTCTCATCAACTGACGATTGATAATAATTGAATACAAGTTTTCTCGTATTCCTTTATCTGGGTTTGGTTGGTTAAATAGATGATGCTTACAACTAAACACTACTCTAAGTAGATAGATACGAAGAGTGCTAATGACGGAAGTAGCTGTCTAGAAAATATGCATTCCGCTCTACTGGTGTCTAAAATTTAAATTTTTCCACTTTTTCTTTAATACTATCACCTAATTTGTAATTTAAATTATTCTTTCTTATAGAGAATAAAACGAACTTAAGCTTGACTATAAATTTCATATGTATAAACATTTTCTAATAACAATTTTGTTATTGTTAGTTTTAATTTTTTTAGTAAATATGTAATTTATTTTGTGAACTGAACAAATATGTGTTTGTGGTAATCCTTTTTGTTTCAGGGTGAGGTTACGTATGATGTGAGGTAAGTGTTCAAAGTAAGTGTGTGTGTGTGTGGATAAGGGGACCCAATATATATTCCATTGGAGCAGGAGTCCAAGGTCAGTGGTGTTTTTAGTGTTTCCTTGTGTTTTAAGTTTGTTTATTTTGTGTAGCAATGTTTTCTTTTTTTGGTTATTTGTCTCCGGGCTGCAGCTGTGGGTTGGAACCTGCCCTGGTGGTGCTGACGAGCTAGCTGGTATCACAGCTGCTGTGCCAATTGAGGCACGTAACACATTTTAATAAATAGCAACAAGTTTATATTCATTTAAATAATTCAATAAAATAATGTAGATATCACTACTAAATAGATTTATAAGAGCATCTGATGATCTTATTAGATTTGAATCGAATTTTAACGATTTTCGTGACGAAATGTATACTTTGGAGATTCAAGGTGTAGAATTAAAGAGTTTATGGGAAAATGTCAAGTTGACGTATAATGGTTGTTTAGATTATTTTGAAAGTAATGCTAAAGCAGAGCCTACTAATAATGAAGTAGCTTTTTCTAAATATCAAACCACCAACGTAGCTTACTTGAAATGTTCGGCGACTATTAATGAGAAACTTCATAATTTCCAAGAGGTCCCAAAAGCTAGTTGTTGCCCGGCAATTAACACTAATGCAGGTAATTCTGACCACAATTTGACCTTGCCTCCTTGTGATGTCAAAACATTTGAAGGGGATTATATTGCATGACCTGCATTTAGAGATTTATTTACGGCAATAGCCTTTTTTTGACAGATCATGTGTGAGTCGCGTCATGCTGTCATGTTATTTTTGTTTAGTATTGTTTGGCATTTCATAATGGAAGCTTAAGGTAGTGTTAGACTTCGTTCTCATCAACTGACGATTGATAATAATTGAATACAAGTTTTCTCGTATTCCTTTATCTGGGTTTGGTTGGTTAAATAGATGATGCTTACAACTAAACACTACTCTAAGTAGATAGATACGAAGAGTGCTAACGACGGACGTAGCTGTCTAGAAAATATGCATTCCGCTCTACTGGTGTCTAAAATTTAAATTTTTCCACTTTTTCTTTAATACTATCACCTAATTTGTAATTTAAATTATTCTTTCTTATAGAGAATAAAACGAACTTAAGCTTGACTATAAATTTCATATGTATAAACATTTTCTAATAACAATTTTGTTATTGTTAGTTTTAATTTTTTTAGTAAATATGTAATTTATTTTGTGAACTGAACAAATATGTGTTTGTGGTAATCCTTTTTGTTTCAGGGTGAGGTTACGTATGATGTGAGGTAAGTGTTCAAAGTAAGTGTGTGTGTGTGTGGATAAGGGGACCCAATATATATTCCATTGGAGCAGGAGTCCAAGGTCAGTGGTGTTTTTAGTGTTTCCTTGTGTTTTAAGTTTGTTTATTTTGTGTAGCAATGTTTTCTTTTTTTGGTTATTTGTCTCCGGGCTGCAGCTGTGGGTTGGAACCTGCCCTGGTGGTGCTGACGAGCTAGCTGGTATCACAGCTGCTGTGCCAATTGAGGCACGTAACACATTTTAATAAATAGCAACAAGTTTATATTCATTTAAATAATTCAATAAAATAATGTAGATATCACTACTAAATAGATTTATAAGAGCATCTGATGATCTTATTAGATTTGAATCGAATTTTAACGATTTTCGTGACGAAATGTATACTTTGGAGATTCAAGGTGTAGAATTAAAGAGTTTATGGGAAAATTTCAAGTTGACGTATAATGGTTGTTTAGATTATTTTGAAAGTAATGCTAAAGCAGAGCCTACTAATATTGAAGTAGCTTTTTCTAAATATCAAACCACCAACGTAGCTTACTTGAAATGTTCGGCGACTATTAATGAGAAACTTCATAATTTCCAAGAGGTCCCAAAAGCTAGTTGTTGCCCGGCAATTAACACTAATGCAGGTAATTCTGACCACAATTTGACCTTGCCTCCTTGTGATGTCAAAACATTTGAAGGGGATTATATTGCATGACCTGCATTTAGAGATTTATTTACGGCAATAGCCTTTTTTTGACAGATTATGTGTGAGTCGCGTCATGCTGTCATGTTATTTTTGTTTAGTATTGTTTGGCATTTCATAATGGAAAGACTTACGCCTGAATCGCTTCGCTCTATGGGCCCTTGAAAAGTTGCAAGAAGATCCGACGTTTTCGAGGCAAATTTTGTTTAACGATAAGGCCCAGTGGAATCATTGGTCCACATTTCTTTAAAAATGATGCCGGTGCAAACGCAACCGTCAATGGCGACCGTTATCGTGCCATCATAACCGACTATTTGATGCCTGAAATTTAAGTGATATCGGCGACATTTGGTTTCAGCAAGATGGCGCCACTTCCCACACATCGCATCAATCAATTAATTTATTGAGTGAGCACATAATTTCAAGTTTTGGGCCGCGAAATGGGCCATCGAAATGGATCACCCCTTATAGTGGGTAATTTTTTTGAGGTTAGGATTTTCATGCATTAGTATTTGACAGATCACGTGAGATTTCAGACATGGTGCCAAAGAGAAAGATGCTCAGTATGCTTTGACATTTCATCATGAATAGACTTACTAACGAGCAACGCTTGCAAATCATTGAATTTTATTACCAAAATCAGTGTTCGGTTCGAAATGTGTTTTATCGACAAATTTTGTTCAGCGATGAGGCTCATTTCTGGTTGAATGGCTACGTAAATAAGCAAAATTGCCGCATTTGGAGTGAAGAGCAACCAGAAGCCGTTCAAGAACTGCCCATGCATCCCGAAAAATGCACTGTTTGGTGTGGTTTGTACGCTGGTGGAATCATCGGACCGTATTTTTTCAAAGATGCTGTTGGACGCAACGTTACGGTGAATGGCGATCGCTATCGTTCGATGCTAACAAACTTTTTGTTGCCAAAAATGGAACAACTGAACTTGGTTGACATGTGGTTTCAACAAGATGGCGCTACATGCTACACAGCTCGCGATTCTATGGCCATTTTGAGGGAAAACTTCGGAGAACAATTCATCTCAAGAAATGGACCGGTAAGTTGGCCACCAAGATCATGCGATTTGACGCCTTTAGACTATTTTTTGTGGGGCTACGTCAAGTCTAAAGTCTACAGAAATAAGCCAGCAACTATTCCAGCTTTGGAAGACAACATTTCCGAAGAAATTCGGGCTATTCCGGCCGAAATGCTCGAAAAAGTTGCCCAAAATTGGACTTTCCGAATGGACCACCTAAGACGCAGCCGCGGTCAACATTTAATTGAAATTATCTTCAAAAAGTAAATGTCATGGACCAATCTAACGTTTCAAATAAAGAACCGATGAGATTTTGCAAATTTTATGCGTTTTTTTTTTAAAAAAAAAGTTCTCAAGCTCTTAAAAAATCACTCTTTATTAATAGTTCACGCCTTAGTAATTTTGGACGGCTTTGTCATTTGATAAGAAAAAACAGCCGGTGAATGGAATGAAATAGTGTCAAAGTGTCTGGTAAGTAATGAAGGGTTTGACGTGCCTTAGCAAAATCTTAAAGAAGCATATGAGAATCCTCGTATGTTGGTTAATAACCAATTAAAATCATTATTTAACCTTCCTTCTATGGAGAAGGGATCTAGTGCCGGGCTTAAGACTCTTCAGCGTTGTATTAATAATTGTCTACTTCTCTTTCGGTATATAAGCTGTCAACTGAAAATTGGGATCCAATTCTAATTTTTATCTGCATTCTGCCTACGTGTATGTTTAGTTTATGCGAACAGGGTGTTCGTAACAAATCGGAATTATCCACATGGAGGGAGTTTGATAAATTTCTGACAGAAAGAATTCAGACTCTAGAATGCGTTTGTGATCTTAAAGATTCACAGCTACCTAGCAAACCTTCTGGACAGAGGGTCAAAGCTCATGTTGTGAACTCATCTTCTTGCGTTTTATGTCATTCTTCGGGACATTTTTAGAGAAATTGTAAAAGTTTTAAAAATCTTTCAATTTCGGAAAGATTTTCAACGATGAAGAAATTTCACTGTTGTGTTAATCGTTTGTCACGGGAATATGAAGTGAAGAATTGCAAAAGTGCCTTTAATTGCATGACGCGTTATAAAAGACATCACACGTTACTACATTGTAACGAAATTAGTTCAGAATTTTCAGCTAGGGAGGTTACGGTTCCAATTTCGGGTAATATAGCCCAGGGTACTAATGTTCACTCATCCCTACCTTCTACTTCAAGTGGCATATATAATAATGGGAATGCTCCTCGACTGGTTTTTCATGTCTCAGAACAGAAAAGGGCTTCTGGGAACAGCCATGATGAATATAATTCATCAGGGTATGGCATACTCAGCTTGCGCCCTTATTGACCCAACCGTTTAAAACTACATGCACTTTCGACGAATGTCAAAGTTTCGGGTAATAATTAAACAATTTGTGCTATAACAAGAAAGGTTTGCGTTTTGAAAATTGGCTCTCCAGTAGACAAATCTATTCTATTGGAAACCATGGCCCTGATATTACCCAACATATAAGGAAATTTGCCCTCTTTCTTACTTGGATCGAGTCTTCCCAATAGTTTTTCGAATTTACAATTAGCTGACCCTTGTTTCTATCAATCAAGACCGGGTGATATACATCTAGGGGCGGATTTATATTCTCAGCTGATTTTAAGCGAGATATGTCGTGATGTTGTATGGACATTGGTGGCTCAGAATACAGTTTTCAGATAGATTATCATGGGATCTATTCAGAAATCATGTGTTCAAGTATATTCAACTACCATAGAGGTTTCTTCAGAGGATAATTTAAATAGGAATCTGCTTCGCCTTTGGGAGCTTGAAGAAACTTCTAAAAGAAAAGTCTTGACTCCAGTTGATAAATTTTGTGAGGAAAATTATAGGAAAACGACCCGACGTGACTCTGAAGGCCAATATGTAGTGACGCTACCCTTTATTCCAGAGTTTCCACATTCCCTTTTCTCGACAGAATGCTATGGCCCAATTCTTGAAAAATGAGTCCTCACTTTTGCGGAAAACTGCTATCGAGGCATTATATGATAACGTTGTTAAAGAATATTTGTCTCTGGGTCATGCTACCTACCTCATCACCCGGTAATTAAGCCGGAAAGAAAAACCACAAAGTTGCGTGTCGTTTTTAATGCATCGAATAGAACCTAGAATGGAAATAGTTTAAATGATTGTCTTTATGTGGGACCCACTTTGCAATCCGATTTAGTTCTGCTTATGCTTCGTTGGAGGCTATTTAGATATGTTTTTAATTGCGATATTACTCAAATGTATAGACAAATTCGTCGTGATCCCTCTCATACGCCATATCAGCGTATACTTTTTCGATCCTCTGCAAATGAAGAGGTAAAGACGTAGAGTTATAGACTGTTACCTTCGGTGTCAACTGTGCTCCTTATCTGGCAATAAGGACGTTGTTGCAGCTGGCAGAAGATTCAGAGGCTAAGTACCCCCTTGCTGCTAATAATATTTTGCGCAAGGATATGTAGATACTTCAAGGTTATCTTGTAGATAATAAACTGTTGACATTTGTGGAATCTAGCAGTTCTAAAAAAATAAAATGCACAATTAGATGCATTTTGTTTTAGGGTAGAGCCTATTATTTTTTATTATTATTATTAGTTTATTATTATTGGTTTTATCCACAATAGCTAAATTATTTGATTTTGTAGGATGGCTAGGTCCGGTTATCATTATAGCGGAAATTATCATGCAGAAAATTTGGCTTGATAACATTGGTTGGGATGATTTTTTGCTCCCTTTGACAGAAAAGAGTGGACAAGATTTGTCGCCTGGTATACGGAAGTAACTAGCATTCAGATTCCAAGATGGGTACGCTATGCTCCAAGTACGTCATGACATATTAAATCGGTATCATTACCTCGATTGGAACTTTGTGGGGCAGTGTTGGCTTCTGAACTTTCAAAAACTATAGGCAACGAAATTGATATACCAAACAAAATTGATAAACAATTAATTAGGCAGTAGAGACTTTCACCCTCAGAGCTAGCAAAAAGTAAACTCTGGTGGCATGGACCCAAATGGCTTCGTGAGCCTAAGGCTCATTGATTTTTCCACGTTGGACACAGATGTTGAAGCCAGATCGATAAAGGTACATGCATCTTTCTTTTCAAACATGTTTCGATTCTATATTATGACGCAAAGGCAAGCAAACATTTGATACCGTTCGCGTCGCGGACGTTCGCACAGAAAACGGGGTTTTAAAGCGACCAATCACGAAGCTGGTCATTTTGACCAATTAATTTTTAAATTTATCATTTATTAATCCTCATTGTTTCCTAGTACTATGGCCACCTTATCAACCATCTTTGAAGATGCCTTACAAGAGGACTATGAGGAACCTATAAAGGTAGCAGATCCAGCTACAGTGGCACCGAACACTCTACTCTCGGAAACGGATTCGATGGTGGTGAGTTCTCCGACACCGCAACCCCTGTCAAAAGTGTAGCCTGCTGCTGTAGTGTTAACAGCTATGGATCCTGCGCCAGCTAAATCCTCCGGCTGCAAAAGTATTCGAAAGTGTAACAAGTGTCAGGGGGATCATAACACTCTGCTGCATTCCCCGAAGCATGTTGAAAGAAAGGGCACTAATAAAGAAAAAAAGGTACAAAATAATAAGTTGAAAAATACTGTGCCTTCACCCATGGCTAAGGTAACGACGTTACCACTTCGCCATGCGGTGAACTTTTCGTCAACAATGCAGGTTAAATTTATACTGGGGGATCAGCAGATTCAGGTTCGTGCGGTAATGGACTTCTGCTAGAGCACCAGCTAGATTAGCGAACAGATTGTTAAGAGCTGAAGATTGCTGTCTCCGAGTCCTATTATCGCATAACCATTCGATCTTTGTATGATCATCTGAAAAGAGTTTCACTGACAGCCAAGGTTACTAAAATGAAGGGTGTAAAAACCCCAATAGAAGACGTGCCAGATGTTGTCCGGGAACAATTTCCTGGTTAACAGCTGGCTGACCCCACTTTTTTCCACTCAGGTCAGGTTGCACTGGTTCTCGGAACGGAGCTAAGTCCACAAATTCTTACCGGAAATATTTATTCTTGTCCGGGCTATCCACTGTACACAATTTTTGGTTGGGTGATATCTGGTCAATCACCTATATAATCTGATCCAAATTTCGTATTTTTAATCAGTTCATGGGTCTGCTCAAAACCATCCCTTACTTAGGTTCAGTTTATGGATCTGTCGTAAAAATCATACTTTCAATTTGAAAATAATAAAAAAAAACCGAATTAAAATGTATCGTTTTTAATGTTGCATTTAACTGCGTTATTGCAAGATTGCTGGCAATGTTTAGGTTGAACTTTTTAGTTATGAATTTTACTAATTAAATGTGACTCTGTTAGGATCCAAATTCTACTCCTTTTGTAAATTTTTATTTTTTGACAGTATTTTGGATTCTAACAAGTAAAACCGCAAACGGTTCAACAAAACTTGTTTTCGCCATCTTCGTTGTTTGTTTTGTAAATACTTACTTCTCGATATAAATCAAAAGAAGACACAACACAAACTTTATTCTCTAAGGTAAAAATATATTTATTAAATAAAATATATAAACTAAACACTAAAACAATTGTTTTTTATTTCACTTTTCTTCTGCTGGTTTTCGCACACAAACAATAAGTGACTGTTGAAACATTGTTGGTTGTATCGTACGTTTACAATTGTGTTATGTAGTAGAAGTGTTTTATTAGTTTACTTAGAAATATCTTAGCCTGACTAGCTGTGTCTGGTATTAAGTTAATTCAATTTGCTCCTCCAGTAAATGAAATACTGTTGTCATACCTTTTTGTCAAGACCATCATCACTGGCTAATTGTTTGATACGGTTTGCAAATTGTTGAAGTACTAAGACAAGGCTTTATTATGATGTTCTCACATCGAAAGCTTTCGACAACCATACCAAACAAACATCCAATTGCGACGATCTTCACCAAAAGGTATGACAACAGTAATAAAAGTTTTGTTAAATGTTTTTGTTTTTCATGGAAAGTTAGTTTAGAATCACTTTATGTTTTATTACTATATATAGCTATTTATTTTAAAATTCTAATAAATGCATCGGTTACATTAAAACTTAAATTGCACTAAATTTTGATGTATCAGGCTCGTTGAAGATCATTAGTAATTTATTATCTCCTTTATTGCTGTCACACATCGGTACTTGTTTGGTAAATAGAAAGGTTCGAAAACGTGTGGGAATGGGGTATCCCAACCAGTTACGCGCTTAACTGGTGCTTCTAAATGCAGGAAACATTTTTCTTGGATATACGCTGCAATTTCAGACCCGAATCCTTGTGTTAATGGTGCCTCGTGAGAAATAATAACTCGTCCAGTTTTTTTTACGGACTTGAAGAAATATGTATAAAATATTTACAATTATTTAAAAATAAAAAATATTTCATGTGTATGTCAAAATCACTGTTTATCATACGGTTTATAATTTTCATGTTCACACATACACATGTTACGTACATTACATAACCTCTACTAATAATAATAACTTTATTGGGACTTGCTGCAATAAGTTATTAGGAAATTTTGCATATTTTTGACGTATAGTTTTGTTGAAATTAATGTCAATTTTTTTTCACTCTTTTTTATTAGGAATAATATATTTTTTATCCTAATTCTTATGACAGTAGAAAAGAATTCAATTTCTTTAAAATAATTGAGCCGTTGCTTTTGAAAATAGGAGAACTCCATGTTATTGCTAGATATTTAATGATTTGTAATTGTGTTCTCAACTTCTATTACAATTATTTTTAATATAGTTTTTTTTATATGAAGTTTGACTCATGTTAATGTCTAATGGAGACGGGGAGTAATTTTCATGTTCACCCGTACATATGACATAACCTCCCTTTGTTGAAATCAAAAATAAAATACTTACACAGCTGGTCTTCAAAGCGGTGTTTAGGTGTTTTTTTTTTTCATTATTAGACTATATAATAAAACTAATAAAAATTTTATTGCGTATGTATGTTAAACACTGATTTTGATATACACATGCAATTCCATATGTATAGTAATTTAAACATTCCATATGACTTGTACACGCAATCTAAACACACCTTTATTACACATCAAATAGAGCATGCTTTAAATAAAAACTAACACATGTTATTGCACATAGATAAATAACATACTTATGTTATGTTTCAAGAGGTTTACACTGTGTACAGTTATACATATGTATGGTAAATCTGACATTCCATATGACTTGTACACACGCTTTAAACAAGTCATAGACGATGTGACCCGTTGTACATTTCTAGTAATATACAGTGGCTCAAAGTTATAATGGGACAAACAGTGTAGTTTGCAGATTTTTAAAATTGTATTGGAACAGCAAACTCAAAAAGAAAACTTTTACTGTAGTTTCACTACTAATGTGAACAAAAACATTCAAACAACTTGTAAAGTTAACGTCAAAGTAAAAATGGGACATGTGGGAACTTCGCTTTCTTAACATATTATAACGGAATATTTTGCTAACAATTTTTTATTATATTATAATTTACGCGAGTTTATGAAAAAGATTTTCGACTGTTAAAAACACATTTTTTCAATATGGCGGTTCGTCGATCACAAACATCTCCAGAAATAAGGCAACTAATAATGGAACATCTCATATCAGGATAAACTTTCAGAAATATTGCAGAAATATTAGATAACCTAAGTCTAAGGTATTTAATAGAAAATTATGAAAATGTTCCAAAACCAAGCAAACGAAATATTTTTTTCTGAAATGGATGAACGATGCTAGTACGTTAAAACATAAGAAACGTTAATTTATGCGCGCAAAACTAGCTGACAAGGCCGAATTATATTTAGGGAAAAGGCTAATACAGCAACTGACAGAAATATTTTAAGAAAGCGTAGTTTTAATGATCGACTCGCGAGGAAAAAGCATTTCGTTAATAAAAGAAATACGCAAAAAAATAAAGATATTTCTTTCTGGAAAAGGTTAATATTTGCTGACAATATTTTGCCGTCATACTTTTGGAAAAATACCAATACTGGGGTCATAGGACAAAATTTAAAACAAACCGTAAAACATGATTTAAGATCTGTTATGGTATGGAGTGCTAGTTCAAGTGCTGGATCAGGTAATCTCTAATAATCAGGTAATCACATTATCGAAGCGATTATTGATCACACGTATTACATAAACATACTATGAGTAAAAGTTTCCGAAACAGCAGAAAAATTAAGCCTAGCGATGGATTTTTGCTTCCTAACTAAATATTAAACATAATATATAAATCTTTGTATATATCACATTGTCTTATTATTACTTTGACATGAAGTTTACGCGACATTTAAGTTTTTTTGCTATTATTTTGTTTATACAAACCCTTTTGAATTTTTTGTTTTGGTTTTTAACAACCCACAACAATAGTAACAAAAGTATGGTAAGAGCTTTTTTGAACGCTTATGTAATGAACGAAATATTCGCCAAATTATTCACTATTGTAGTTTTCCCATTATAACTTTGAGCCACTGTAGTTGTATGCTTGTTCCACAAACGATACAATTAAGTGTGGGATCACATGTACGACTTCATTTAACAACCAACTTCTATGATGATGTTCAGTATTCTCGTGACGTCGTACGCAAATACTATTTAACATTCAATGTTAACTGTTAACTGGTGGTCACAAACATTACTTAACACATATACTACATAAACTAATACGTTACCGACACACAAACGTTGCGTCAGTGTTATACAACATGACAGAGAAATCAAAACTTTTTAATCTTTCGTTCAACCGACACACAGCTTAATTCAACAAGCCCACAAACATTGCAATATCGTGTACCACTCGCTTACAACCTATTTAAGTTTCACCAATGGTCGTATCGTCTGTGGCTTGCTTAACGATTGCCAACTCTGTAATCAACAAATATTGATTACGGTCTCGTGAAGCCGTTGGCGAAACATGCGCAAAAATTATATTTGCGGGATGGCTTAAAGTGAAGTTACTCGAATCAAAAAAAGTATCCAGTGTGTTAGAGAAAAAAATGAGATTAAAAAATAAATTAAAAAATTTCAGATAGCCCATTTTTACCGAGCCTCTGAACTTTCCATATGAATCTGTAATTAAGCGCTAAATTTTTGAAGGTAACAGGTCAATATGGGTATAATTTAAATGCTTTTAAAAATATATTTCAGGATGTGTTGTTTTCTTTTAAAAAATTAACCCATTAAGAGCTGAACTATTTTTTTGATTTTACTAAGTATAGTAATAGGTACGTAATATGAAAATGTGTGCGAATGCAAAATTGTACACTTTATATCTTATTTTTCAATTCTGTTCCATACTTGGTATATTTTTATTGGAGTAGCTATTCTAAAGTAGATTCATTCCTGGTCTTATCTTGTTTCTATCATACCTGCTCTAAACAGACTTATTAAATTAGTTTAATTATTAACGGCACTAAATTCTCTATCACCCTGAATTTTTTTTTTTTTTTTTTCGATGGGAACAGCTTTGCTAAACTAGATTTGTTCCCATTCTTCTTTCAAAACTTTAATTTGTTATAACAACTTTAACAATTCAATTTATTGCATGCCTCCCATGTTTTTATTTTTTAATCTTGCAAGAATTTACTTACACTTGCAACCGTATCTCTATCCCAGGGAAGTATTGATACCAAATCAATTACTTCACAATCAGCATTTAATTCTTTTCTTGCCATTTCAGCAGCCTTAAATCAAAGATATTTGAAAATACGCAATAAGAAGAAAGTATTTTCCAAGATATTACCTCGAGCAGAACGTGAACTTGTGTTCCCCATCCAATAAGTGTTACATCTTTACCTTTTAGAAGAATATCGGCTTTGCCTATCTCAGATATATAACTGTCTACGGGTACATCTTCCACAGCTGCACGATATAACGTTTTAGGCTCAAAAACTATACATGGGTTTGGATCTTTTATACACGCCAGCAAAAGACCTTTAGCTTTTTTTGGTCCGCGGGGTATTACCACTTTCAAGCCAGGAGTATGGGCAAAATATGCCTCAGGGCTTTGGCTGTGATATAATGCTCCATGACCAACAGCACCGCAAGGTACGCGAAAAGTTAATGATCCACAGTCAAACAAACCGCCACTACGATACCGAAACTTAGCCGCCTCGTTAACAATCTGATCAAATGCGGGAAATATGTAATCTGCAAACTGAATTTCTGCTATCGCAGTAGCTCCTACACTAGAAACTCCAATTGCAAAACCGGCAATACCTTGTTCACAGAGTGGTGTATTGAAAACCCGATCTTTTCCATACTTGCTCCGTAAATTTATAGAGCAACGAAAAACACCACCAAAACCTACGTCTTCACCAAACAATAAAGCGCTCTGATCCTGTTCCAAAGCAATATCCATAGCGTTGTTGATAGCCTGAAACATGTTCATCTTCTGCACTATCTGTGCTCCCGCTGGTATTACATTTTTATCTGGAGTATACGTAAAATGTGTCCGGATAGAAACGGTATTGTTTGATTGGATTATTTTAAATAGCTGCCGTGAGTACTTATTCATTTTAGTTTACTGTTATAGTTCCTTACGTCACAAAGTATTCTCTTATCTTACGTTTTCCAAAGTAGCACAAATTACTGGCTAAATTTACTAGGATAACCAGAGGGCGAAGCCGATATTAGATGACGACCGGCGCCGACTAAACAATAATATTCTCGACAATAATATTCTGTGTTCCGTTTCACAAAACACAGAAACAGGCCAGGCAGACGAGATTTGTTGACAAGGGGTTGAAGAGGTAGAGTGTGTATTTCATGACTATCGTACTGGACATTTTTTCGTTACTCTTTTCTGCTTTTGGTTTTTTCCTGTGTTGCTTCACATTATATTTCTCAAGTCGGCATCTACTTGCTTAAAATTTCTCAACAAAGTACATGTACCACAGATTTTCAAACACACACATGTAAAGTAAATAAATTAGAAAGTAGGATGTGCAAAAATCTGTCTGTCTTGTTTATGTCCAATGTAAATTGTTTAAGCAAGAGCAAAAGAGAATTCAAAAAATGTCTGCCCTGTTTCTGTGTATTGTAAATGCAGTCTAAGTCGCAATTTACATAGGACAGAAACAGGGCAGACATTTTTTGAATTCTCTTTTGCTCTTGCTTAAACAATTTACATTGGACATAAACAAGACAGATTTTTGACCTTTTATTTTCTGTGTTATATTCTTTACATGTTTGTGTGTTTCAAAATCTGTGTGTTTAATATAAACTCATTAAAATGAGGCCGACTTGAGAAATATAAAGTGAAGCAACAAAGAAAAAAGCGAAAAGCAGAAAAGAGAAACGAAAAAATGTCCAGTACACTAGTCATGAAATACACACTCTACCTCTTCAACCCCTTGCCTACAAATCTCGTCTGTCTGCCCATTTTTCTGTCTAATGTAAATTGCGACTAAGTCGCAATTTACATAGGACAGAAAAAGGGCAGACATTTTTTGAATTCTCTTTTGCTCTTGCTTAAACAATTTACATTGGACATAAACAAGACAGACAGATTTTTGCACATTCTATTTCAATTTCAATTTTACACACATGCAGGCTACCTAAAACTCATCAAAATTACTTCAGCTTGAGAAATATAAAGTGAAGCAACAAAGAAAAAAGCGAAAAGCAGAAAAGAGAAACGAAAAAATGTCCAGTACACTAGTCATGAAATACACACTCTACCTCTTCAACCCCTTGCCTACAAATCTCGTCTGTCTGCCCATTTTTCTGTCTAATGTAAATTGCGACTAAGCAAATATAAGTCCCCTTTCACAATAGGACAGAAACAGGACAGACAGACGAGATTTGTTGGCAAGGGGTTGAAGATGTAGTTTGTATTTCATGATCTTACTGATGCCGTATTCTGTAATTCTCGTAGCTAAATCTATTGATAAAATTCTAAAAATGCACAAACAAATTATGAGTGTTGTTGTAAGAATACTCGTAATTTGTTAGGGCATTTTTAGAATTTTAGCGATAGATTTAGCTGCAAAAATTACAGAATATGGCACCTGGACATTTTTTTCGTTTCTCTTTTTTCTGTATTGCTTCACATTATTTTTCTCAAGTCGGCGTCTACTTGCTTAACATTTCTCAACAATGTACATATGTCACACATTATTAAACACACACACAAGTAAAGTAAATAAATCCTAAAATAGAATACGCAAAAATGAACCTGGTTACATTCGACTAAGAAGGAGGGACACTGCTTCTCTCATCCGTACATCAGAGGGATAACCCGCAAATTACAGTAACCGTGAAACATACATTTTTTTGTCCAGCACTGGTTGGACTTAACATGTATATTTTTATTTTTAGACTTAAGATATGAGTAATTATTGATAGTTCCATTATATTGAAGATACAATAAATAAAAATTGCGAAAAAAAATACGCAAAAATCTGTCTGTCTTGTTTATGTTCAATTGTAAAAGCATTAAGACAGTGCAAAAGAGAATTCAAAAAATGTCTGCCGTGTTTTTGTCTATTGTAAAGGCAGTCTAACCGTCTAAAGGAACCCATAAATTTACAATATTTTTGTGCAATAACTGATTTTGTACAATATAATTACCTATGTGTATATTATAATAGTAGGTGGCTATTGGTGGCTATATTTCTGTATATTGTAAAAGCAGTCTAACCGTCTAAAGGTACCCATCAATTTACAATATTTTTGTGCAATAACTAATATTGTTCAATAGAACTACCTATGTGTATATTATATTAGTACGTGGCACAATATACTGAACAAAATCAGTAGTGCAATTCACTAACTTTTAACGATCTAACAATTGTTAAAAATATCAATATGTTTTTTTACTTGCACTAACGCATTTGCGATTCACTAACCTATGGTTAACAAATAAAAAATACAAACAAAAATAAATGGCAATGCTGCTAAACAAAATGCCAAAATAGCGAAAAGAACAAAGAGGAATGAAAAATAATAAACAAAATATACAAAACTTTCCACCTAAGTGCTTCATTTTTTGTTTTGTTTATTTTATTCCTTAAAATTGTTTAAGTTCGTTTTTATAAGGTAAGTGAAATATATATGTACATACGTGTTTTAATTATACATATTAAGGGCCGAATTCATAAAAAATATTTTTATTTTATAAATGGTTTATAAAACAAATTTCCATACAAAATTTGTTCAATAAACCTTTTATGTTACCGCCGTCTGCAACATAAAAAATCTTGCTAAACTTTGTCATCTCAAATAAACGAAATGTATTGTTTTTGTTAACGGTAAAGAACAAAGACACGTCGACAACATTTTTGCACAGTCATTTTGAATCAAAGCACAAGGCGAGAAAACCAATAATTTTAAAGCGCTTAACAAAATTTAATTTGAAAATTTTAATTAATAAAAAGCAGCTTTTAAAAATTTGTACAGTTTTTTTATTTAACATTTCTTTAGAATTATTTATTTCTTTTAAATAAAAACTTATTCGCGTTAATGTGCAAAGTGATCAATACATAAAAAAGCAAGATGAACAATAATCATTGCAAAAAATATTATGAAGTTGATAACAAGGAGATGGTTCAAAGTGACCAGTGTGACAATTGGTTCCATTTTTAATGTGTGGCTATAGATGGCACGGTGGCCGACCGAAGTTGGTGCTGCGATTTATGCGAAATTAACGGGAATAAAGATCGAGCTACAGAAGTTGCATCTACAATTGCCTTACCAGACACGACATCATCACCTACAACGGAGTCTATTGCAGGTAAAACATCAAATGCAATAGTGACAACTGTGCAACCAGCAATTCCTACCACAGCAGTGAGTTCAGCGACATTTATGTTTTTTAGTAAAACTAAAACTCAACAAACAATAGCAAATATTCCTACAATGGTAAGCAATATAATGTCTGCTCAGCCTTACTCATCTGTTGTTGTTCCAGGACTGCAAAACGTTGCAACAGCTGTAACAACGTATGCATCAAGACCGACACCTGTATTTTCTGGAACAATTGGTTGTCAACAACAACCACAACAACAACAACAACGACCAAGTGTACCTGGTACAGCAAGTGCAGATTATGTTATGATGCGGAATTTGCAGTTAGAACGTTTGGAAGAGGAAATTAAACTCAAACAACAATATTTAGACAGTAAATACAAAATATTGTCGCAATCAGCAGACATTTCTGCGTCGTGTAACCTAATTAACTTGACGACTTTAACACCAGCTCAGTTATCAGCACGCCAAGCTATACCAAAAAGTTTGCCCATTTTTGATGGTGACCCCGATAAGTGGCCTTTATTTATAAACAGCTTCGAGAATACCACAGCGGTAGCAGGATTTTCAGATGCTGAAAATTTGATACGCCTGCAGTCATGTCTAAAAGGTAAAGCTAGAAATATGGTTAAACATAAATTGCTTTTACCATCAATGGTCCCTGAAATCATTCAATCTCTACGTCTTTGTTTTGGCCAACCGGAGCATATTCTCGAGCGTGCAATAAATAAAGCACGTAATATGCCAGCAGTGAAAGATAGATTGGAATCCCTCATAGAGTTTGCGCTTTGCGTCCGCAATATTTGCGCTACAATTGAGGGTTGCCATTTTGATATGCATCTTCAGAATTCGTTTCTGGTAAAAGAGCTGGTCGAAAAGCTCCCTAATACACATAAATTAAACTGGGCCATGTGTTCAAAAGATCCACAAGCGCCTATAGTGATGAAACTGTTTAGTGACTGGTTGTATCAACTCGCAGAAGCAGCGAGCACAGTTGTGACCTTGGCGCCATGCAAAAGCAGCGCTGCAGTGAACACGCACACAATAGTAGAGCATAATGATTATAAACAACAAAGTTCTTAGCGTAGGGTGCAAGTTGCTAAGTCTTGTATTTGCCAAAGCGAATGTCACAAAGTTCCACATTGCGAAAAGTTTAAAAGTGTTTCATTGGATCGTAAATGGGAATATGTGCGCCAGAAAAATTTATGTCGACAGTGTCTTGGTCTACATCGCAAGAAATGTTTTTTAAGCAAAGTTTGTGGCATAGATGGGTGTTCAGCTAAACACCACCAATTTCTTCATAAGCACAAAGGCCGACACAGTCTTCGCCAGAAAACAAGCCAACTTCCACCTCATCGCAAAATGCAATACTGAATACGCATAGCAACGGTGGTTTAGAGCAACAGCCATATTTTCGAATTGTACCACTTAATTTGCATGCAAAAGGCAAAATAATGACGCATATGCATTTCTTGATGAAGGGTCGGCTGTAACCCCCATTGAAAAATATATTTTTGATGAATTTGGCCAGCAAGGCATAAGAGAACCCCTATGCTTACGGTGGACTGGCAATACGATACGTAAAGAGAGTGAATCAGTGAAAGTCAATATCGAAGTCTCCAATATAACTAGTGGGCCTTGATCTTCCAGCACAGACATTAGATGGCAATGATATAATTCAGCGATACCGATATTTGGCAGGGTTGCCAATTAAAGCATACAAAAATATTGTTGAACCGTGTTCAACCCGTTAATTGCCTCTCTGGTATTTGAGCTATTTTTATATATATATGTAAATGTAAGTTACTCAAGGAGAGAGATTAATTTGTAGTTTTGTAGTTTAAATCATTTTTATCATTACTGTTCAGTTTTATTCAACATATTTTTAAGTTAGTCATAAGAGAGCTGCCTATAAGAAACAAGGCGTAATAAACTCAGGGAGAGTTATCAAAGAAAATAGCAGTGTTTCATTTGGGACAGCTCCGAGGTAATTCGACTCGTCAAATATTAAGCCGAAAATTTTGATTGGAGCCAATAATTGGAAGTTGGCCGTACCTTTAAAAATCCGAGAAGGCAAGTGGACCCTGCAAGGTTGCAATAATTCTAATGAGAGCGAATTTCGATTGAACGTTCATATGTGCGATTGTCGAAAGGATTTAGAAAAACTTCACGAAGCCGTAAAAGAATATTTCGCTATGAAAGCGCCTAAGTCATCAAATCTATTAAGAGCTGATGATAATCGCGCTGCATAAATATTGAACGAGACGTGCAGGGAAGTAAATGGTCATTATGAAGTTGGCTTAACGTGGCGTGACAAAGATGTTGTCCTGCCATATAGCTATCCTAATGCCTTAAACAGATCAATTTGTTTCCTGTGAAGAACGTTCAATGCAGAGTACTAAAACATGGTATTTACCAATTTTTATCGTAACCAATCCCAACAAACCCGGCAAAATGAGACTAGTATGCCGCTGCTAAGGCAAGCAATGTGGCACTTGACGATTTTCTACTGAGTGGACCCGATCTATTGAACCCGTTGGTAGAAGTTTTGCTTGCATTTAGAGTTGGCAAAATTGCCATACGTGGCGACATCGAAGAAATGTTTCATAGAATAAGAGTGCGAGACAGCGATATGCACGCTCAGCGTTTTCTATGGTGGAGCGAGGATGACGAGAAGCACCGTCCAGGTACCTATGTCATACGCTCAATAACGTTCGGGGTTTGCTGTGCTCCTTCACACTTCATTCGCAATAAAAATGCTGAAAAGTTTAAAGTTGATCTTCCACGAGCAGTACAAGCTGTGCAAAACTTTCATTATGTGGACGATTTCATCGACAGCGAGGATGGCGAGTCGGCTGCCATCGAGCTCGCGATGCATGTAAAGCAGATTCACGCCGCAGCTGGGTTCAACATTAGCAATTGGGCTTCAAATTCTACAAGTCTTAAAACAATTTGCAGAAGGGTTGGCAACCTCACAAAATTCCAAAGAGTGGGGGTCCGCTACAAAGGTTCTTGGTATGTATTGGCAGCCAAATAATGACATGTTCAGGTATATATGCAGATTCGCCCGATTGCATCGTGACGTTATAAACGAACCCGTGGTGCCGACCAAAAGAGAGACGCTGCAGGTTTTGATGTCTATTTTTGATCCTCTGGGGCTTGTTTCGTGCTTTACTATAGGCCTTAAGATTCTGCTACAAAACATATGGCGCTCTGGTATCGACTGGGATGAACCATTGACCGAAAATCTCTTCGAAAACTGGTGTCAATGGAAATCGGTTATACAGCTTATTACCTCAGTCGAGATGTTATTCTCCATTTCTGAAGGAAGCAAGTAGCGTGCAACTTCACACTTTCGATGACGCTGGCGAAATTGCTTACGCAGCTATATTCTACTTACGTATTGAACACGCCGGAGAAGTTAACATTGCTTTGGTAGCCGCAAAATCGAAGGTGGCACCACTCAAACCGCTGTCAATACCGAGATTGTAGTTGCAAGCGGCTGTAATTGGAGTACGTTTGGCTAATCAAGTACTAAAGGTGGCCCGCATAAAAACAAAATCGCAATTTTGGTGGACGGATTCGAAAACTGTGCTTAAGTGGTTGCAAATGGACCCTAAAAATTTCCAGCAGTATGTCATGCATAGGGTTGGCGAAATAGTTGAGTCGTCAAATGTATCACAATGGAAATGGGTGCCCTCCAAAATGAATCCCTATCTCATCCGCCAAATTGCCACCGCATGTCCAAATTGCGAAACATCAGAACCTGATAGCAGAGTTGACTCCGAACTCAAACGATGCCTGTTTGTTATAAGCAAGTCCGGTGGTTTATTGGAACCAAATGTGGAGTATTTTTCAAACTGGCGCCGCTTGCACCGCTCAGTTGCCGTTTTTATTCTGTATATCGAGAAGCTGAAAGCCAATGCATCCATGAAATCTAATGTTGTCACTTTCGAAATGATACAAAGCGCTAAACAATTTCTTTTGCAATTCGCACAGTCCAAAGACTACGCTGAAGAACTCAATTGCCTCAAGCACGGTAAGCCAATTGTTAAAACCAGCAAATTAACAAAATTAAATGTGTATTTAGATGAAAACGGCTTAATAAGAAGCAAAGGCAGAGAAGAATATTTGAATAACCATGACGATGCTATTGTTCTCCCGCATTCTCATCATATTACGTTGCTTTTGGTCCGTTCAGTGCATGAAAGCTTTCATCATCAAATGCACGAAACCATTATTAACAAAACAGCCAGCAAATACTACATACCTCATCTACGAGTGTTATACAGAAAGGTACGTCGCATATGTCAATATTACAAAAATAAAGATGCTAAGCCGCAAGTGCCACAAATGGCTCCACTACCCCCCGCTAGACTAGCCGCATTTTAGAGGCCGTTCACACACGTTGGAATAGATTACTTTGGACCACTTTTTGTAGCTGTAGCAAAGCGGCGCGAAAAACGTTGGGGTGTGATATTTACCTGCCTCATAATTAGAGCTGTGCATGTTGAAGTGGCATATAGTTTGGACACAAGTTCGTGCATCATGGCAATCAGTAATTTCATTGCACGTCGTGGCTCACCGAGAGAGATTTATACGGATAATGGAACAAACTTTAAAGCCGCAGAAAAAGTCCTGTGTGACGAAACAAAAAGTAGACTTAACATTATTGTCTAAAAAATTTGAAAAAATTAAATGGAAATTTAATCCACCGGCAGCTCCACACATGGGAGGAGCTTGGGAGAGGCTAGTGAGAACTATTAAAACAGTGCTTTACTCAATTTGTCCTTTAAAGCAATTCAACGATGAAAACCTACGAATTGCATTATGTGAAGTCGAGTTTAGCATAAACTCCCGTCCTCTCACATTCGTATCTGTTGAGTCCACCGACGACGAAGCTCTTACACCGAATCATTTGTTAATGGGGTCGTCCGACGGCTATCAGCCCACATATGGAGAGAATGCAGATTTGCTGACCAGTTCTGGAGCCGATGGCTACTAGAGTATGTACCAATAATTTCAAGACGAAGCAAGTGGTTTGCCAAACAGCCCCCAATTAAAACGGAGACGTAGTTGTGATCGTTGATCAAGATCTCCCCCGCAATTTTTGGCCTAAAGGCATTGTGGTGGAAACGCTGGTTGCTAAAGATGGTCAAGTAAGAAGCGTAACGGTGAAAACCAAATCGGGTATGTTTCGGCGACCGGTAGCTAAAGTTGCAGTTCTAGACGTCGGCAGTTTTGAAAGTAAACTCGATTCATCATACTCGTTTATAGGCGAGAGAATGTTACCGCCGTCTGCAACATAAAAAATCTTGCTAATCTTTGTCATCTCAAATAAACGAATTGTATTGTTTTTGTTAACGGTAAAGAACAAAGTCACGTAGACAACATTTTTGCACAGTCACAGTTTCGAGAAAACAAATAATTTTAAAGCGCTTAGCAAAATTTAATTTGAAAGTTTTAATTAATAAAAAGCAGCTTGTAAAAATTTGTACAATTTTTTTATTTAACATTTTATAAGGCAAAAATATTTTTGTAAATATGGCCCTAATTATTTAGAATATTTTGACAAAGTAAACGACACAAAAATTGTTGAATTTTTATTGTTGCTAAGAAAAACAGCTGATTTATAACAACATCAAATATTATTAAAAAGCATTACTGCAAAGTCTTCCGTTTTGGTTAATTTTTTTTAACGAGTACCGAATCGTTAAAACTGAATAGTGAATTGCACTACAGAAGTCTTTTGGTTTATATTGCTTAAAAAGGAATATTTTGCAATGTGTTGACAACATTGTGTAATGTTGATTTCTAGACAAGCGTCTTCTTCTTCACTACTATCACAAAATAATTTCTTTGTACTTAAAATGTTTAGTTTTTATTTTTTATAGTTTGTGCGTTGATAAGTGCGGACGCGATTTTTTAAGCTCGCAATTGACAAAAACAAATACATAGTGTGAACAAATTCAAACAAAATCAAAAAACAAACTTGTTTTTAATACAACAACAAAGTTGTCTGTAAACATTTTTTTTCTCTCTTTTTCTTTTTTTTACAACGGCATTATCACTTTGCTACTTTAAAAATAAAACATAAACAATAGGGGCCAATGAGCCTCTTTAATTTAAGTAATAAAAATTTAGACAATTTTGTTTTAAATAAAAACAAAAAAACTGAAAATAATTTGTGTATAAATACTACACCAGTTTTACGTGCCCAATCTTGTTCGTCCCTTTTAATAAGCGATGACAATAAAATAACTACTAAGTCGCCTTCTGAACACAGTGTTACCAAAACAAATATGGATAGTGTAGAAAAACCCAAAACGTAAGTGACAATGGACAGATACATAACTGTATTAAAAAGAGGTCGAAGCCCTAAATCTTCGCAGCTTGCACCAAAGTGTAAAGTACATAAAGACAAGGATTCTAACGGAATAAATTCCCATAATCGTTTTGCAATCTTAGTTTATTTAAGGGAGAACAACTTCGAACGATTAATAAAAAAGTTAATTTCAGTGATTGACGAGGACTCATTTTATGTAATTCCCATCAAGCGTGGTAACATTGATGAGACAAAAATACAATTTATTGATGAAATCAGTTATCGCAAAGCAGTAAACGAGTTTGAAAACTGCAAAAAGAACTTTTATATCTATCAGCTGAAGAGTAGCGATCCAGCTGAAATAAGAGCCGGACTCCAAAAAGCGGGTTTTAAAATAAAAAGTGTAGATAATCTCTGTAATCGAGAACGTGTCCCCAACCACTATTTCGCGTTGAACTGGAACCTTGAGATATCAGATTGAAGAAGAGCGAAACGCACCCCATTTACAATCTGAAATACCTGTTACACCGTAAAATAACTGTAGAGAAGCCACATAAGCGTTCAGGACCTGTTCATTTCTAAATTGTCAAGAATATGGTTATACTAGGACTTACTGTAAGTTGCCTCCGGTTTGCGTTGTATGTGGCGAGCTATATTGTTCCGCCCAATGCGACAAAGCAAGGGATGACTCGAAAGTTAAAAAATGCAGCAATTGAGTTGGAAACCACACTGCTAACTACAGAGGCTGTCCAGTTTTTTCCATGGTAAGGATAACCACTCAAAACTTAAATACTCCTGCTAAGTTGCCACAATATCGAGCAAATGCTTATTATCCTCAGCTATCCTAACCAACAACACAACATGTTTCATACGCAGATATGGTAAAAACCAATCATACTTCAGTACATAAAGCGACACCGACAACTAATTCTACTCCAAATTTGCACCCAGAACTTAAAGAATATATATATATGTAGATGCCAAGAAAATTGCGCTATTTGTACCTCAAAAATATTGATTAATTTATTTAGTAGTGTGGAGCAAAACGGTAATATTTAGCGCAATAAATTACTCAGTATTATTGTGTAGCTTATGGTTAACTTAAGGCAAAAACAAACTTAAAAATTTGGTAATTTTATTTTGTATAAACATATGGCACCTTTAATGAGGGCGCACTGTCGGAAGTTCAGACTTATACCTCCAAGTGGTGGCGGCTGGAAATGGCTAATTAAGTCGAGCGAAAACTTATCTACGGTGGAAAAGCATAAGACAGGGATGAGTGGTCAGTAGGGTGCTTGGCCTTTAGTATGCGAACTTTGGATAGCGGTCGGCCTTTAATTTCAAGGTAGACTTACCCACGCATAAGGAGCTCTGTGAGGGTGGACTTTATTATCTCCAATATTTGTGGGAATAAAAATTGGTAAAAAGAACAAAGAACAAAAACATGTCTGTGGCGCTGCGGAAGGGATAAACCAGGACACTTCGCAAGAGGCGGAAAGGTTAATCCCTCAAGAAACTACGCTCTCAACTGGCCTAAGGAAGAATTCAGAAGGGATAGACAGGAATGTCTCGCAAGGGTTGGACAGGTTAATCTCTAAAAGTTCTCCTATGGCGTTGAACCGAGATATTGCAATACAGATGGACAACAAAGCCTCGTTAGAGGTGGAGAGGTTAACTCTTTAGGAGTTTCGGTTGTCACTGGCCAATGGAGGTTATTGGATGAGAGAGATAAAGAACCTCCCGCAAGGGGTTGACGGGTCAATCTGTGAAGATACTCCGGCGGCTATGGATGTTAATGCGGATAAGTTGGACGCACCTGACCCTATGGGCTCACGTAAATCCTTTTCGGAAGCAAACACCTCAAAACTAAGTATATACTTGCTTAATCTTCATCACAGCAGGGCAGCTTTACGATGTTGATGCGTTGTTTTCATTACGATAAGCTGGATATTGCATTGCTACAGAAACCTTGGATTGTTCATAACAATATAAGGGGCCTGTCTCAATCTAACCGGTTTGACATTCTGTAAGGCAGAAGACGGAGAAAAGTCCGCAGACGCATAAAAATACCAGTTATGAGAAGTATCTTTAGGAACATATGGGAAAAGCTCCATTTCGAGCACCTCGTAACACGATCGAGTGGATGAGAAAGATCCGCCACGCTGGTGGAATGGAGAACTTGAATCCATGAAAAAGGACAAAAGGCCTTTAATCGGTACATGAGGGAGAGAAACTCAAACTCATGGGACGATTATAAGGATAAAAAAAAGGAGCTGAAGAAAACGACACGTCTTCGGAAACGAAGTACGTGCAGGAAATTCTGCTCTAATATGAGGGATACATCTAAAGTATGTAGAATACAGAAGATAGTATCTAAAGACCCTGTTTCTAAGATTGGACTCATTCGCAAAAGCGATGGTCATATGACTGAGACAGTAGATGAGATATTGCAGACGCTTATGGAGGTTCATTTTCCTGCAAGCTTTAGTTTTAATGACTTGTGGATTCCTGTTAGTAGGGCAGCTAGTGAGACTAAAAGGATAGTGACTCTTAATGGTGTTGGCACCATTTAATGCGGATGGAATGGGTGGAATTTTCCCTGCCCTGTTACAGTGGGGTATAAACACCTTGCTTAAACGAATTAGGGAAATATTCATAGCCCGTCTAGCGACGGGTTATATACTGGTGGCTTGGAGGGATACTAATGTAGTTTTTCTTCCCAAACCGGGTAAAAGAGACTATACGGAATCCAAGTCCTTCAGGCCAGTTAGCCTGACATCTTTTCTATTGAAAAAAAAAAATTGAGAGGCTGTTGGCCGACTTCCTGGAGAACAACACGATGACGGATAGGCCCTTGAGTAGATACCAACATGCTTATAGAGCAGGTAGATCTGCTGATACCACTCTGCACGAATTTCTCTTAGTCGCGGTGGCGCTGCATTGTCCGACCTTGTGGATATTAAGGGTGCCTTTGATATAATCTCTTTCTCGAAGTTGAGAAATGCTCTTGCTGAGCGTGGGGTTGAACCCATAAATGCTTGCAAATCAGACGCTATGCTCTTCACTCGAAGGGGGAAGTGTATAGATTTTGGATACTTAATGCTTTTCGGATCGGAAATCAGTTTGTCAAAGAAGTTCACCTTATCTGGGCGTTATTCTGGATAAGGAACTTACCTTGAATGAACATATTGAAATAAAGGTAAGGAAAGAAAACACGATCTTGCATCAGTGTAAACGCGTTTGTGGCCGTAAGTGGGGAATCTCGCCAAAGGCTGCATACTGGAATTACAAAATGATGGTGCGACTACTACGTGTAGACAGGAAGGCCAGTAAGGTACTCAGATATAATAGAATTACGTTAAGCTGGATATCTGCGTTGATAAGTATCATCTAGTCAATATGAAAATCGAAGATGATACTTGCAGACTGTGCCTGGAAGAAGCTGAGACGGCAGCGCACATTGTGTGTGAATGTCTCCCATTGGCTAGCATAAGACTCAGGACCACTGATAGAAGCTTGTTAAATGTGGATGCCTTGGTAGACCTGAGCCTTGAACATATTCTAGCAATTACGAGAGACTGGGTGATGAGAAAGAAGGCCGACAGTTACTAGTCGACAGTCTGGAATCACTAAGGTCAAGATTAAAGGCTGGTTGTAGCACGTGACTCAGTGAAAGTAGGTTGCCGTAAATTACCTTTCGATTGGCTGTAATCATAGAGGACGGAAGGGGGTCGAAAAGGGACCCCTTAAGGAAGTGTTCTGCTTCACTATTTACCCAACATTAAAATAAATAATGCACTGTTTGATTTTATTTTCATTTCACAACACCTTATTTAATTTTATAATTTATTTAATTAATTATTTAATTTTAATTAGTTGTTTGGAAACGTCTTGTTTTGATATTTTTACGCTATACATGCCAGGTTTAAAAAAAAACATTTTTGTTAGAAATCGCTGTCCTCAAGACAATGTTTTGGGTTTTAATATCAAAAACAAATGTTTCCTTTAATTCATGCATAACATTATGGAAGTGGTCCGCTTCGATATTCCCCCTACGTTAATAATTCCCAAATTCCTTATGTGATTTTATCCTGTTGTGTAAATCACTTAATACAGTGCACAGTGGGGCAGAATCAAAATATTTTGGAAATAACTCACCCATTTGAAAAGTGCTGGGCCGGTGAGGAGTACTTCTTCAAGAGAATGACAATTGGAACTATGGTTACATGCAATACAATGGGACTGTATGAAGCTGCGTTAAAAAAGCTGAGTGAACTGAAGTACAGTTTTTATACACACGAAGTTAAAGACGTAAAGCACTTTAAGTTAGTGTTATTTGGTTTGCCAAGAACAGACGCAAAGCTTTTAAAGGAGGAATTGGTTAAAATGCACAACATAAACCCAGTAAGTGTCAAAGAAATCGTAACCAAAAGGACTACAGCTGATGACGCTATATACTTGATTGAGTTTAACAAACAAGAAGTGTCAAAAAATGATATTATGAAAATAAAGTACTTTTGCAATATTGCTGTTTACTGGAGAAGACCTCTTAAAGGGAATAAAATATTTTAATAAATGGAAAATAAAGGTCAATGATGATAAAACACAGGCCATTATTTTTCCATATAATAAGTCGCCAAAACGCATACCTTCTCAATCTATGTTGTGCCGTGGGAATGTTATACCTATAAAGTCAGAAATCAAGTATTTGGGCATTATAATGGATAAAAAACTAACATTTAAGCAACATGTCAACCAAATTTGTGGGGTAATGTAATCTTCCTCGTAGGTATCCGATAAATTTACTTCACAGTAACTTTGGACACAAGATGATAAACGATTTCACTAGAGAACTGACACTGACATTTAATGAAAAATGCAGACTGTCAAACTTTGAATCAATAAGGAATTTACAAGGTAGTCACTAAGATTCGTTAGTTAAGAATGAATGTATTTGATTATCCAAACAAATTTCTTTATAACTTCCATAGAGATCAAAAAGGTTTTTGTGAGCTATTTTCCTTAAGGCTGTATATTTATTGTTATTAGTTTTGTAAATTTAATTATAAGACTCTTATTGTTGTAGTACATATAGTAAAATCTCATACCTCTGTACCTTTTATATTTTAAACTTGTAAATAAAGACTTTTATTAAAAAAAAAAAAAAAAAAAAAAAAAAAATGTAAGTATATAAATAGTACTTTTTGAAACTTTTTAATTAAAAAACATAGAAATTAGTTTAGTAGGCATTCTTTTGATATAGTAAAAGTATCAAACTAGTGTTTGGTACTTTTTCTGCATTTCAATATTTTGGGGATAAAACGTGTACTTTGGTACTTTTTTGGTACTTTTTTACTGAAACACATAGAAATAATATTAGTATCGTGATTTGAGATAGGGTTTCAGTGAGATATGTGTTTCAGTAAAAAAGTTCCAAAAAGTACTATTTATATACTTACATATGTCCAAATTAACAAAAGAAAGAAAGAATTTTTATTTTTAAGTAAAAAATAAAACTCAAGAAATAATTTTTATTTTCTAAGCGAAATATAAAACTTGGAAAATAATCCTTATTTTCTAAGTGAAATATAAAACTCAGAAAGTAATTTTTATTCTTCAATCAGAAAATAAAACTTAAACATCAATCATTAAATGGCGAGCAAAGAATAAAACTCAGACAATAATTTTTATTCTCTGAGTAGAAAATAAAACTCGGAGAATAATTTTTATTCCCAAAGCAGAAAATAAAACTTAATACATAATCGTTATGTTCAAAGCATTAAATAAAGCTCAGAGAGTAATTTTTATTCTTTGAGTAGAAAATAAAAATCAAGAAATAATCATTAAAACCCAATTTTTAAAATAAAACTCATAATCATTACAATCTCTGATTATAACTGAAGCTTCCAGCTTCCGTCTGCAATGTCTCAGTCATTTAACCATCGCTTTTGCGAATGAGTCCAATCTTGGAGACAGGGTCTTTAGATACTATTTTCTGTATTCTACATACTTCAGATGTATCTCTCATATTAGAGAAGAATTCCCTCCACGTACTCCGTTTCCGAAGACGTGTCGTTCTCTTCAGCTATTTTTTCTTATCCTTATAATAGTCTCATGAGTTTGAATCTCTCTCCCTCTTGTACCGATTTAAGGCTTTCCTGATGTGTTAGACTTTTTTTGTGTTAGACTTCTTATAAAGTTACATATTATTACATAAATTTTATAAATAATTTTCTCTATTCTTAAAATGCAGTTAAAACTTTCCTAATGATCTTGCTTGAGGAACCAGTGAAATATCTATGTTTAAACAATAAATTGGTTTATTGAAAATACTAGCTGAATTCCCAAAACTGTTTTATATGTATGTATGTACAGTTTTATAATTTAAAATAAATAAAAATATTAATAAATACAATTTTATGTTTGTCAAAGTTTAAAATTTACTATGTAATTTTCAAGTGCCTATCTGTATATTAAAAGATGAGAATATATAACGGTTCAAAAGATAAGGCCATAACATCAAACAACATCAGCTATCGGGACACTATTTAATTTCTAATTTTAAATATGTATACTTACGGTCATAACGGATCGTAAGTATAAATATTCTACCTAATTTCCAAGTTATAGGGCGTTCTTTAATTTGTAAGGTATTTTTTTTTATTAGTTTGTTAAAAAATAATTTTGGTGCCCTTTATGGCTCAAAAGACACGTAAAAATAATGTATGTTGTCCACCCAACATACATGATTTTCCCGATGCACAACCCTTCATATTTAAAATTATGAACTTTTTTTAAGGGAACCAATTACCTTTAAAATAAAAAAATTAAAATCGGTTCAGAAATAACTGATTTCTACGAGTCTTCTTAGATGATTTGATAACCTTCACCTTTTATGATTGTCGTGTAATTGACAATTTGCAAATATTATCCCAGAAATTTTATTTTGGCACATTTAAAATCATTACTCATTCGCAAAACACTTTCATGTCATACATTAAAAAAAAAAACAGAAATTATTATATTGATTTTTTCGAGACTTCAAAAAGAAAATTTTGTTTAATTAAAATATTATACATATGTATGTATATATAATGTCCAAATATTGAAATATTTGTCGCGTAAGAAAATTTATATTATTAAAACATAATAAACATAATTAAAACGCGAGGACAAGATTTTTATTTTAAAACGTTTATTATGCGGGTTTAATTAAAATTAAAATTAACAAACATTAATTCGGACAACAAAAGAAACAAGAAATGATCTGTTATAAAAGAACGAAATATATGACAATTTTTTAAATTAATATAAGTATGAACATACAGTAATTTACACTATAAGTACTTTGTTGACGGATATTAAACCAGAAAACAAAACACTTGAAAATCTTTTTTCACCATTTCATTTTTTATTTTCATTTATTTATTTTGTTGTACTTTGTTTTTTTTTTTTTTGCTGCCACTCAACACAAAAATTTAATTTTAAGAGATAGAAACCAATTTATAGCTCTCAACGCTGCCCAATTTTCGTACTTTGCGTTGACGGAGACGTACTAATTGTGAAAACATTCATTATGAAACCTGTATTTCAACTTTCTTTTACGTTGAAAAAGACGATGTATAACATATTAGGGATTCTGTGTCCCGGCTAACAAGACAACATTAACAGACATACATTAAAACAACAACATAAGGATTTAGTAACGAGTAAACAAACAAAAGCATTAATAATTAACAGTAACGACACTTTAATAGTGATGAGACGAGGTGATCTCCTCCAACATTCTCCCCCCATTGAAAGATCTGCGTTTCAATAATCATTTAGAGTAGGTAAGTGTACATGTCGTCGCCTGCAACCATTGGCAGTGTTAAATTTGACAACTCGTATATGTTCATCTGTACCAACAATCGTTTTTGTGACACACCCTAGGATCCACTTTTGTGGTGGTGTATTATCTTCATAAAAAATAAGTTATTATCCACTACTTCGTTGTAATCATTGAAGAAAATCCCTGAACCATAGTTGCCAAAACGGATTTTTTAGAAACGAGATTTGCTGCTATCGATTAAGAGCTGACAATTTTATGTTACCAAATGTTTCTTGAGGGATAGAATCCAGAGAATAACCAATTAAGATGACAGGTGTGAGTACTTCGCCATCATTAGGGTCATCGGACATTGGAGCTATTGGCCGAGAATTTAAAATGGCTTCTATTTCCACCACTAAAGTTTGGAGTTCTTCAAACGAAAGACGGTCTTGAGCAACATTTTTAATCAGCAGTGTTTTTGCAGATTTAACAGCTGCTTTCCACAATCCACCAAAATGTGGAGTTCTAGGGGAAATAAAACAAAATTCGAAACCATTATGTGAATAATGGGTTTTTATGTCTGTAACAGTTTTATCGGAGAGCAGCTTTTCTTTTAACTCCTTAAGTTGATTAGGGGTACCAGCAAAATTTGTTGCGTTATCGCAAAAAATTCGTTGAGGCAGACCACGTCGTGTTTTTAACACAGGATAAAATTGTTGGTCAACAGATCCGACACAAGTTCTAAAAATGCTTCGCTTCAACTCCAGTGAATAGAAATGGCCGTTGGACTGTAAAGCGATCAACTGGCAAGTTGCCCATTATTTGTCCAAGTAATTTTGGTTTGTAGTAGAAGCAATGAACGCAATTTCGGACCGAAGAATACCAAGCAATACCTTTGGGCCACCATGCAAATGAGTACGGTGTAAATACTCAGCGTAGAGTTTTAGAAAGCGATGGTTTTTCGACAATAAAGCTGGAAAGCGTGTATCAAACGGGACAAACGCCCACCGACTAGAATTATATTAAAGGTTTTGTTAAATTTTAAGGGCCGATGTTGAATGTGAACCACACCTAAACTCCATGTTCTTTTCTGCATTTAATTTGAGATTTCTCAATTTCAGACTAACTCAATTTGAACCATGGAAAGATACACAATCGAGCAATGGTCAGAATGGTGGCAGGAAATGGCAACGTGGGATGATCAATTTTCGAAGAAAATCATCTTGAGTTATGAGGCACATTTTCACCTCAGTGGATTCGTCAATAAGCAGAATTGCCGAAAAACCAATGCACCGCACAAACAGAATGACTGTTTGGTGCGGTTTATGGGCTGGCGGCACACATTGAGACAGCCCTATAGTAACCGCGGCAAAAAATGGTTTTTGGCGTGTCGTCCAATTTGGATGAAATTTTCAGAGTATATTAACAGATATATGAGTAACAATTCCCTGAAATTTCAGCCTCATAACTTCATTACTTTTTGGTATAGAACAAGTCAAAGTTGAGGTATGCCAACGCGCTTGAAATATGTTAGTTTCATATGTAATATTCAAAAGCTTATTAATAAAAAAAAATACATAATAAATATAACTTTAAAGTATTTTTTTAATTAAATTAGTTGTTGTAGAATGAGTATATGAAAAAATAAATTTAAAAAAAACACAAAAAAAAAAATTTCTTAACAACAGAATTGTGGTGTATAAATTTAATATTTGCATTTTCAATGGACTAGGAAATATAGAGCAGCCCCTAGCCCTAGGTGCAGACTTATATCAAATGAAAGATTGAAGTCTCAGCTTTCATTTAAATAAAGGACATATAGCAAAAAATACGCAACGCGCACATTCTGTCGCTACACGTATGTTAGCATGCAATAGCATGTTTTCAACTTTTTACATTTATTTTTTTTTAATTGTTTACAACTATTTACTTATTGTTTATTATTTTATTTACATTATTCATTTGATTGATAATTTTTTTGAAGTTCATTGACTTTCGGTTAGATAGTTGCATAATTTTTAATTTAAATTGATAGTGCAACCTGTTGTTCTTATCTAAGTTGTGTTATGCTCACTTTCTAATGTGGTTAGTTTAATTGTTATATATTGAATTGTTATATATTGTTTTATATGTGGAGCAAAACCTACTGAAATGAATAATTTGGATGCAGTAAGCTTGATAACAAATTCAGCTGAAGCTTTAAAATTTGGAATTTCGCCGCTACATGCTCGAATAAAATTCATGTAATGTATATTACATATCAGTTATAATAAAAGTTTTAAAGCGTGGAGCACAAATAAAGACACAAAAGAACAGAAAGAAGCTGTTTAAACAGAAATAAAAAAAATTTCAAATTAGTGCTGGGTTTAAAAGCCGATGTGGTGAAACAAGGCATGGGAACAACCAATGATGGTAATGTCTCTAGAAGATTTTTTGAAAATCCAGAAATAACCGCTGACATAACTGGTGTCAATGTAGACTTATTTCACCGCTCTAAAATTATATTAAATACTATAAATACTACTAAAAATATAGATGTTGGTATATTCCATACGTATTGCATGGACACTGCAAAATTGCCTATCACAATACATAAAGTTCCCATTCACGGCAGCAAAATGGTATCTGAGGCTATATTGCCAATAGGTTTGTTTGCGATTTTTATTTTTGAAAGTATTTTTTTAAATTTTATTTAATATTAACTTTTTTTTTGCTACAGGAATGTTATCCGAGAGAAGCAATGAATAAGAAGTATAGAAACTGTAGGCTATTCCATTCTCGTAAAAATTCACGTATTTCTACGAATGAAGATGTAATGCACTATTTGCAAATATCATCAGATCCTTATATTAATTCATTTAGAATGAGAATGAAATTGAAAAAATTAGAATACCATGATGATGTTAAAAAAGTATTGATAGAATGAAAAAAAATTGTTCTTTTTTATTGCATTTCAATGGGAGGTGGGCGTTATAGTGGCGCGTTATTGTGATATAAATAAATTTGAAGGTTGTACCTAAAATATTTTAGAAAATATGGCACTTTTTATGTTGAGGTTGTATGGGTAATGGGTGTAAAAGTGGGCCAAAGTTCAAAATTTTTTTCCGATAATGTTTGTAACAATATAACATTCAAGTATACCAAAATTGAAAGTTATACTTAAAGTATAACAAACAATACGGCGTTTTACACATTTCGATTGTATGGGAGGTGGGCGAATTTTCTTAATTTTTTTTTAAACTGGAATTGTCTCAAAAATAACCTGTGCAAAATTTCAGAGCTCTACAATGACTCCTTGTATTTAATGCCGGCATTGTCTCACTGTGCGGCATCATCGGGCCTTTTTTTCCAACATGAAGCCGGTCAGGCAGTTACTGAGAATATTGTTCTTTATTGTGAGATGGTAAAGAACTTTTTATGGCCCGAATTGGAAGATATGGATGTGAACGATATGTAGTTTCATCAGGACGGTGCCACTTGCTACACAGCTAACGAAACAATGGCTCTTTTGCGCGATAAATCAATGGCCGCGTTATCTTACGTGGTGGCGATGTCAATTGGCCGCTAAGGTCATGTGATTTGACACCGTTGGTCTTCTATCTTTGGGGTTATTAGAAAGAAGGTGTATGTCAATAAGCCAGCAACAATTCAAGAGCTAAAGGATTATATAATTCGGCACATTAACGGCATAAAACCTCAATTATGCCTCAGCGTCATCGAAAATTTGGAGCATCGGGTGGAGGTGTGCCGCCGAGCTAGCTGCAGCCATTTTGTTCCATACATAATTGAACCATACCAATATTATCAAAATAAAAAGAAATGAATATAATTTTCTAAATAATTTGTGTTTTATTCAAAATCAACATCGGCCCTTACCACCCTTTATAAATGGAGCTAATATTTGCAAAAATGGTTGAACCGAGTTGTTGTTTAGAAGCATTTTTCACACAATGCTCCAAAAAGTACTCATCAGGTACAGGTGATCGATATCGCTCACCTTTAGGAAATGATTTACTTTACGTCTACAAGAAATACGAAAAATATAAGTAAGTGTTCGAACAATTTTAAAATATGAAGAATGCTTATCAATAATCATTTCTATCAATGGCCTGTCAGTGACTTCTGTTATACATTTGAAGACCACTATTTTCCTCTCCTCAAAAATGTTTATAAGTTTGGCAATTACAATTTCGGATAAATTTTTTTCATCAGTATAAAGAAATTCGGGACCAGTAAACCAAATCGTTTTAATTAGATCAGCAGCCGCGGGATACAATATCAGCACATAATTGAACATAATTGAAATAATGGACAAATACAAACTGACGACCACTGTAGCTACTGTGCCAAGATTTTATGGACTCCCTAAAGTTCACAAAGTAGATATGCCACTTAGACCTATTTGTTCTTCTATAAATTCTCCATCATACGGCCTGTGCAAATACGTAGTTAATATTCTGAAAAATCTAACTAGACTCAAAATATAATGTTAAAGACGGAATAGAGTTAAAAAATAGATTAGTAAATATATCTCTTTCAGACGATGAAGTCTTAGTCTCTTTCGATGTTGTGTCCTTGTTCCCTATCATTCCTGTTAATATAGCGTTAGATATAATAAACAATAAATGGGACAAAATTTCTTCATTCACTAAAATGCCTAAAGATTTATTTTTCGGCATAATACAATTTTGTATAAAAGAAAATCGATATTTCAAATATAATGACAACATATATGCACAATTAAAAGGAATGCCTATGGGCTCTCCAGCATCACCTGTTATTGCAGACATAGTAATAGAAGAGTTACTAGATACTACGCTAGAAAAAATGAAACAGAAACCAAAAATGATTAGCAAATATGTAGATGACTTATTCTGCATAATAAAAACCAAAGATGTAAAAGAAACTCTTGAAGCCTTATATAGCTTTCACAGACACATAAAATTCACGATGGAATTAGAGAAAAAGGGAAAACTACCATAGTTAGATTTATTGATTATTAGACAACATAATACAATATCAACAGATTGGTATCAAAAAGCCGACTGCTTCAGGACGTATTACTAATTTTTATTCCAATCACCCAAAATACGTAAGAATTAACACTGCAAGGAATTTCGCGAAAAGGGTATTTCAAATAAGTGATACAAAATACCATAAAGTAAACATTAAGAGAGTAAGAAAAATTTTACAAAAAAACAGTTTCTCTTTTATGATGGCAACAAACGTCATAAAAACGCCAAAAAAGATCTAAAGAACATGCCAGTATCAAAACAGGAGAAAACTTACAAATCTATGACGCATGTCCCAGGTTTTTCAGAGAGAATCACAAAGTCGAACATTTACGACAAACAAAACGTCAATATTGCTCTGAAAACTGACTTCACCTTAAACAGGCTGTTTTCAAACACTAAAACAAAAATTGACAAATTGGACAAATCAAATGTAATATACAAAATTCCCTGTTACGGAGATGGGTTGAGCGACTGTAAGGAAATATATATTGGACGACAAAGTCGAAGTTAAGGACAAGATTGGCTGCACACAAGTCAGATTATAAAACCAGAAAGGGGACAACTGAACAAAAAACAGCGTTAGCAGCCCACTGTGCAACCAAAAAACATTCTCCCAATATAGAAAATGCAAAACAAGAAAATAATTACAAGAAGAGGTACATAATCGAAATGTTGCATATTATTAACACACCCGAGGACAGAAGGATGAATTATAAGAGAGACACAGAAAATTGCGAGCACACGTACAGACATAAGTATATTAACAAAACATAAACAAAAAAAGCTTTAGTAAGCATAACACTCTTGACAGCTTTACCCAAAGTAAGGCAACTTTATAATAATTTTTTAATGTTTTTCATTATTGTTTTTGTGTAATAATATTATTAATGTTGTTCTGTGTGTTTTTTAAAATTTGTTTATTGTTTGTATATTTTTAGTTCCTGAAGAAGAACACCGAAGGTGTTCGAAATATTGAAATTATTATTTAATAAAACAAAAGAGAGTTTTATTTAAATAAATATAATGACCTAGAGCCCAAAATAAGAAAAAAAAAAATTAAATAAAATATTTTATATGGTAGTTGTACAAAGCGTGAAGCCGGTTCGTTCAATGTCGGCGGTTAGCCGCCGCCGCATCTTACTAATGCGGCTCAATTTTTTTTTTACCCACTTCATATCGAAACTACTTTACCTTTTTTTTGTGTTTTCTTTTTGCTTTCATTTCCTGTTTCTTCGAGCCAATTTTATCATTATACTATTATATGATTATTATATGATTATTATATGATTATATTATACTATTATATCATATATGTACTTTCGAAATTATAGTAACTTTTTCGATTTACAGAAAACCAGTAATATTTTTCTTGGACTCCACAACAAATGCTAATGACGGATTCCAGCTAACTTAAGAAAAAGGTAAGCACCGCGATTTCAGCATAAGAGCAAAATTTTCAACGACGCTATAATATTTTATCACCTTTTTTTTAGTAAATTTTCTATGGTCCCCTCCCCGTTGATATTGTACTCCGATTTAGCTAATACAGTGAGTTTAAAAATTGGGGCATATAAATTTAAGAACAAATAGGTGTAGTTGCTTGTTTGACAAAACGTAGTAGTCTTTGATCTCTATCCTCCACTATAACTGTGGCAGTAATAGATCCACACATTTAAACGATATCATTTGAAGATACAAAGCCAGGATGATAGCGAAAAACGTTATTTGAATGAAGCCAAAGAACGTAAATGAAGCGTTACAAGAGGAATTGTTTCTCATTATTTAAAAATTTGCTGTCCCACATAATTAGCAATCTTTGATGCTACCGGTGCTATATTAGGAGTTTCTGATACCATCTTTGATATTTAATGACAGTTTAAAAAAAAAAAAAAAAAAATTTTTTTAAACGGTCGATTTTTCTAATATGCTTCCACAAATGCTCGTAAGCAAGATATATCAACGTTGAATTGATATTACGTTAACGATTAACTTTTTCCTTTGGTACGTGAACTACTACCTTATTAATTAAACAAAAGATAGTGCTTTTGTTTCCTTTTTTTTTGTAATTTTATCAATTTTTGCATAACTCGTAGGGTAGTTAACTGGCAATTAATATATGCAACCTACAATAGTTGAGTGAAGTAAAATAATGAAACAAAAAAATCTAGTTTTAAAGATAACTACACGTACTTTTAAAGATAACTACACGTAAAGGACTCCGAAAATTTTTAAAATTTTATTAGACCCTGCCAAAACGGCATTGGAAGACACACCCACTCAATATGATCATTTAGTTTTGCAAACTTTGATAGTGAAAGTTGAGCTAGTATTTGGGTTTTATTATTTTAAAATAAATTTTTATGATTTTATATTGATATGTGTATAAAATCAAATTAACACATTTGATTAAATCACTATTTTTTTTATTGGAAACCCTTTTGATTTATAATGCTTTAAACGTGCCAATGCTGGTTTGTATAACAGAGGCAAATAAAAAAAAAAATATTGATAAACTTCAACTTGACCAAAACCACTTGGGGATTTTTTTTGTCAGTTACTTGTTTCTGTATGTTAGCTAACGATATGTGTATAATAAATTTCCTTTAATGTTTCAGGTATAACCACCCTAATAGACGAAGGACCTCGTCTAAGCTACTCTAATCGATGATTGCATCCTTTCGGTAATACTGTAAGTTTAGTATTAAGGGTTTTTTTTTATTTATTAATTTAATTTAAAGCAAAATAACCTATTGCACTGTTTGTATTCTCTAATGTGATTTATACCTTTCTTGAAATGTTACTAAATTCCATATTCTTTAAAAACTCAACGATAAAAGAAAACAAACGGAGTATCAAAACCTTTAAAAAAAATCCTTTTGAGAAGCTTTAAATTGGCCGCTAATATTCCCTATTTATCAAATCGAATATACCTTTTATTTTATCAAAGCTTAAATGTAGCTACTATGTAAAACATTTTGATATCTAATTTCTTCCCATTTTCTAAATACCTTACTTAATGTTCCCTTGCCTTTTGCTATCCAATAACATTCTCATCTGGCCCCTCCGCCAGTAATGTCTACGTTATTCGAAATGAGTCACCTAGATTTTCTGACGCAAATCTAGTTGAATACACTCGTCCTATTTGCTCTAACTTGCCGTAAGATAGTAATCAGATCAGGTCATTTTGCTAGGTGACTAACGACTCCCAGTCTCTTAATGGCATAGCTCCCCTAGGACCAAAGGAGTTGCAGTATTGGCGTAATGGCAGTTACAATACGTAACTAGATTATAAACGTTGACCTCTAGTTGGGCAGAATGATGAGTTGCTACTTGTGCATTGATAAAGACACTACTGACGCATGGGCCCTTTTGGATGTTAAAAAAGTAGAAACACTGTGTAATCAAATGCCATTAATTTAGTTCCGTCAGTAAAAGTAAATTTAAAGAATAATAAGAAATGCACAACCTCAAAGGCGTTAATATAAAAATATAAATTAATTCAATTCAATACTGTTTTACGATTCAAAAGTCCTTATTTACTAACAAACTTATTTGGAATATTTCAATAAAAACAGATAAAATAAATTCTAGAAATTCAGTTAACTACATGTACCTAAGAAAAACTCTAAGAAAATATAAAAAAATTAAATGTCGTAGGAAGCGACTACAGTGAGTATAAAACAATCAGAAAAATAATTCCTCCCAATCAAAACCAAAATGCGACGGCAAGTGCTAGAAGGAAAGCTTTTGGAAACGCTAAAAAAATAATGGTAACGTACAGATGAGATAAGCTCTATTGTTTTATGTCTTTGGCATGGTAGATCCCAACTGTTTTCACCTGCAGATCTTTTAGCTCAAAGTAGCAATTCCCGACCGGACGAACAATTCGACACTTCAGAAACTTACGACCCATTTTCGCGTAATACAACTTCTTAAAATCACTGAGGGTGAAATTGCATCGATAAACTTCTTGACCTGCTTGGAATTTTATTTTGCGCGCCCGTTTGTTGTACTCTTTAGCGCGAAGAGCATAACTTTTCGCTAAATTATTCCGGATTTTGTCACGAATTAGATCCCTTTTACTCGGTTTCGGCAAGAAGTTCATCTCAGCATCCTCCAGCATCTTTAGTTTACTGGCCAATTTATATACGCTCCCATGTGGTAAATTACCAAATATGGTAATTTGTCCCAAACAAAGCAAAGTAGGGAGTCATACCAATCGATGAATGTACTGATGACCGCAGTGCACACTCTATTTCTGAAAGATGGTTATCCCAATCTCTCTGATCATCTTTCAGGTAAGATCTTATGGCCGCTAAAATCGATTGGTTGACCCTCTCCGATGCATTTGCCTGTGGTTAATATATAGCAGTTTTCATATGTCTCACTCCAAAGGCCTCGACCATTTCGCCAAACTCTTTTGATACAAACTGACGTCCATTATCGGTTATTATAACCTCTGGTACGCCAAATTTATGAAATACCTCTGACACTAGAAAGCGAATTACGTTTTTATTGTTCGCTTTCGCCATGGCCTTAAGCAACACGAATTTGGAGAAATGATCGAGTACAATGAAGATATAACAATTACCTGCTTTGGAGCATACATATGGGCCCAAAAAGTCTATATAAACCCTCTGGAACGGACGAACTGTCTCTACCATATCTGCTTTGCTCATTGGCGGTCTCAAAACTTGCTTGCATGGCTTATTTTCATTACAGATTTCACAATTACGTATGTATTCGCGAATTTCGACGGTCATATTTGGCCAAAAAAAGTACTCCTTGACACGTTTTAAAGTCTTATGGAAACCTCCATGACTTGCTATGGGCAGATTGTGGGCCTTGCAAATAATGTCTTTGCATAACTCGGCTGGAACCTATAATTTCCATGAAAAATCTTCCGCCATCACGTAGCCGTTATAGTTATATAATGTACGTTTATAAATATATTTGTACGTTTATAAATATATTTATCTTCCACTTTTAGATCGGGTAAACGTACCTGGTTCTCTTATTTCAGATACCAGCTCCTGATATTCTCCTGATGAAAAAGCTGATGAATCTAAATCAATAAGCTGCATAACTTCGTCGACCACTTCGTCCATATTATAACGTGAGAGAGTGTCTGGTACTATACTTTTGCTCCCTTGGCGATGTTCAATGTCGAACGTATAGGATTGTAACAGCAAACGCTAACGAGCCAGCCTGCCACTCAGCTCTTTATTAGACATTATCCACTTTAAACTGGAATGGTCGGTAATGACCGTAAATAGCATGAGTTCCACGTAAGCCCGGAATTTTTTAATTGCTGTTACTACAGCTAGACACTCACGCTCTGTCACCGAATAGTTACGCTGCGCGGCTGTCAACTTTTGGGACATAAACGCTATCGGATGTTCGCCTTCAACCTCATCTTTCTGGAACAATACCGCCCCTAAAACTACATCAGATGCGTCGCACTGAACATAATACGGTTTCGAAAAGTTTAGATGGCATAACACCGGACTAGAGGTAAGAGCTTTTTTTAAATTATCAAACGCAAACTTGGCCGCGTCGGTGAATTCGAATGTCTTCGATTTCTTCAGCGTATCAAAAATCGGGGTAGCTACGGTCGCGTAATCCTTAATGAAACGACGATACCAGCCCGTAGTTCCCATAAATCCGCGTACCTGTCTGGGCGTCTTTAGATAAGGAAAATCGAGTATCGAGTTTATTTTAGCGGGGTCAGGTTTAAGTTTACCTTCACCCACAATATACCCAAGATACCGAAGTTCCTCAAAGCAAAACTTTGACTTTTCAACATTTATTGTTAATTTAGCTTTAGAAAGCAATTCAGCAACCTGCTCAAGTATTTGTATGTGAGTGTGGTAGTCGGGTGTAACTATGAGTAAATCATCCAGATAAACAAATACCCGATCGCGCAATCCGGAAGAAATCACTTTATCCATTAAACGACATAACCTTTGGGCTGCATTACACAGACCAAAAGGCATGACCGTGAAATGATAAAGTGGTCTCCCCGGCACTGTAAGGGCAGTCTTTTCACGGCTCTGTATATCTAGTGGGATTTGCCAGAATGCATCTTTTAAATCCACACTCGATATATAGTGCATGTCACCCAGTCTGCTGAGCAATCCTTCGATATGAGGAAGTGGATAGGCATCCTTGACCGTGAGCGAATTGAGCTTTCGTGCATCTAAACAAAGCCTGTTTTTTGAACCTTTTCGCACTAACGTCACTGGATTATTCCAGGGCTTTGACTCGTCTCAATTACGCCCATGGCAAGCATCCTATCCAATTCCGTGTACATAAGTTTTTGCACAGCGGGAGAAACTGGGTAATGCCTCTGCTTTACAGGCGCTGCGTCTTGCGTATCAATAATGTGTTTCTCTAGATGCGTTTTCCCAAGTCCCTTTTACACGAAAGAGGGAAACTTCGCAATAGTTGCTTCCAGCTGCTTTCTGTCTTGACCACAAAGGATGTGCATTGTAGGATTCGACGGATTTTCGCCCGTCTCTTCGCTCCAAAGCATCATTTGTAGTCAAACTATCTAAGTTAACAATAAGTCCAAATTTCTTCATAAAATCCACGCCCATAAATAACGCTCTTTTCAAGGTCGGAACCAGGTAAAAAGTGACGTCACTTTCTACTCTATTAAATTTTATCTTCGATGTAAACCGACCTTGAATTTTATGAGCCCTATCGTCTGCCGTTTTAACTGTCGCCGGAAAATTGTGTAATTCGACACCCGCTTTCGTCCCGACATCGAAACATCCTTCGCCGAGAACCGATGCCGTCGCGCCACTATCTAGAAGACCCTCAATCTCTACCCCATTGATAGAGATACGAGTATACAATCGGGTGTCATCGCCTTCGTATAAACATACGTTCGCGATCTCATGCCTCAGTTCTTTTCTTCTTTTATATCGTTCCCTAGTTTTTTTCTATACGCGTTTTCTCAAAAATTCTCTTTCTAGCCTCTTCATACTTTTTGATTCTAACGTATAAAGGTATTACTTCTATAATCTTGACCTCTCCTGCCTTTTCGCTTAGCCTAACTTTGTTATTAACTAATATTTTGACGACCCGATTATCTACTACTTTCTCTAGGCCATCAAAATCCTCGAGTTGATTTACTGGGCGGTAGTAATCGGACGCTTGTCCCCAGCTAACGGGTCCGACCACCGATTTCCCGAGCATTTAGGACACTTCGGTGTCACTGTGTTGTCCATTCCACATTTGAAACAAAACAGTCTTCTGGTTGGCACAGGACAATCCATATAAACGTGGCTCGGTTGACGGCAATTCCAACAGACATATCGAGAGCTGTTTATGGCATCCACTTCAACCTCAGGCATCATATTTTCACCACCCTCCAGCTCATGAACTTTTGGTCGCTGACCAAAAGATTGACGCTGACTTCGTAACAGCGATTCAGCTTCACGGCATTCTGTACGAAAGTGGCTTAAACCAAAGATTCGGAAAGGAAATACCAATTGAGCCATAGCGGTACGTAAATTCATCTTCATAATGTCTATTAACTTGGTTTCATTGACTCCTTAGCCGCAGAACTGCATTATAAAAATCACTAAATGACTCGTGTGACTGTTGTCGACGGTCCATGATCTGTCGGTAAATTTCTATATCGCTGCTGAACCGCCTGAATTGATTTATTACGGCTTCTTTTAGCTCCTCCCACGTCTGCATTGGCTGTAGGCGTCTCTGCATCCATTACCATTCCAAGGCCTCCCCAGACAACAGCTTATGAAAATGCCGTAAGACCTCAGACAAACTGATTACTGCCGTAATCTTTTCGCATCTCCTCTACTCTGAATACGAATTCCTGCTCTCCCATTGTTTTTGTAGTGCCGTCGAAGTTAATACCCCATTTATCTAACCCTGGCCTTCTAGTTATCTCTTGATTTGGAGGCGATTGCCAGTAATGTGGCCGAGGCTCAGATTGGAACATATTGCTGACGGTGGGAGCTGCAAAATTAGACGCGTTGTAAAATGAACGTGACTGATTAGGGTGTGGGTAATTATTTGTTGGTTGTGGTAGCGGAGGGTTTACATTTGCTCTTGCTGGCGGTTGTTGTATTAGAACTTCAGGCGGTGGACCTCTAAGTTGGGGAGGCGGCGGCCTTAGAAAATTGGCCTGTGGTTGATGAGGTGCCGCTTGTTGGCTTCCCGATGATCTTGAGTAAGATCTTAAACGTATCGTTGCCTAGAAACAATTAAAAAGAAGAAAAAAAAAACAAACAAAAAATATTATTAATTTAGAATTTTTGGTTGATTCATCTTTAAAAATAAACTTAAAAACTCTTTATCATTTTCTTATTTTTATATATTTAATTTTTTATATTTGTTTTTTTATTATTATTTTAAATTTTTGTTTATTATTATTTTTATTTTTATTTTCAAATATTTTTTTTTACTTTTTTATCTTTATTATTTTCCTTAGGTTTTTTGTTTGATTTTTTCCCATTTTTATATAGTTTTTATTTAATCATTTTGGTTCTTTTTATCTTTATAATATATATTTTGATTTATATTTTGTTTTAGTTTATTATTTTCATTATTTTTTTTTATAGTTAGTTTTTATTCCGCTGCTGCTATATTAATATTGGGTTTTACTCGGTTAGCGCGGTTAGAAAACAGTTTATAGTTTATAGAGCAGTATAACATCGCCAGATTTCAGTAGTATTACTGCTCAAAATGTACGGCAGGATTTTAGAATGTCTGAAAATCAAGTAGCATTACAGCTGCAGCAGCAAGACAGAATTCCGGCGGAAGGCATTCAAAATATAGTAGAGTCAGATATGGGCCTAAGGCAGGTGGAGATGCTACGCGCAATGGAGGAACGGCTACAAGATATGGTTCCACGTATCGTTGCTGAATAAAAACTAACTATAAAAAAAATAATGAAAATAATAAACTAAAATAAAATCTAAATCAAAATATATATTATAAAGATAAAAAGAACCAAAATGATTAAATAAAAACTATATAAAAATGGGAAAAATCAAACAAAAAACCTAAGGAAAATAATAAAGATTATAAAGTAAAAAAAAATATTTGAAAATAAAAATAAAAATAATAATAAACAAAAATTTAAAATAATAATAAAAAAACAAATATAAAAAATTAAATATATAAAAATAAGAAAATGATAAAGAGTTTTTAAGAAATAAACTTTTTTCCAAAACCCTTTAATATTTATTTTTAAAGATGAATCAACCAAAAATTCTAAATTAATAATTTTTTTTTGTTTATTTTTTTTTCTTCTTTTTAATTGTTTCTAGGTTTGAGCCTCCAAAATACAACTTTTTCTCTACTGGTAGTAAGCTTACTAGATTTTAACCTGTAGGAATAGGTTTGACCAAGGAAAAGAAATACCTAACATAATTAAAAACCTTGATGGATAAATAATGTGTTTTATTGCATGTCACTCTCTTCTCCAGAACAATGTAGCTAACTTTGCCAGAATACCAATTCTTTAGCAATGTGTCTTACTGTTGTTCTTGAGAAAAGACTGATAGCAAGCCTTTTCGTTCTCCTCCCAATAGGACTATAATCTCCAGTGTCGCAGATGCTGAACGACCTTAATTGATCTTAATCAACATGACTTACGCTGGAAAAGATGAATCCCATTCAGCGGAAAACAAAAAGTAAACTGGTAGAAGGAAAACCGAATTTCGGGCCCCATTGTTGGGCGCCATTTTTGTCAACGACTCTTGGGTAAACCCAGAGGATGGCCTGATGGCAACGCTACGTGTAAAAACAAACGATGGCAAGGCCTGGCTAAGCCGGTAGATTTCGGCGTGAAGTTCGCCATCAAGTCATCCACGAGCCGCAGTACAAAAAGAAGGTGTATAAATAAAATAAAAAGAAACTCACTATGAAGAAATTAAGATATTTTATGATTAATTTTTAGGCATCGCGACGTTTAATTTCCTCGGTCCGCAGCTGATGGTGTACTGCGTGGCCTGCCCTCCCTCTTCCTTGGCAAATTAATGGCCTATTCATTTAAAATTTGCCCCTAACTACCCTACAGGTTTAAAACTACAACTCACTAACCTGGTACTAATTTACTGATCCATATTCAGGATTCTCCACGGGAACGTTTTAAAATACCATTCGCTGATGCCAGTGCATCCGTAAGTCCAAGTAGAGTCCGTAACCAGTCCGAACCAAACCCCGGTGTGAGCCCAAACCAAAAGCGATAAGTATTTCAAAGCTGATTCTTTTTTTATGTTTATTTTTTCTCTCTTTATACATTATTTATTTTTAGTCACGCATGATTCCTTTGTAAATTTATTAAATAAATATTTTATGATTATAAAATATTTATTTCCAAAAAATATAATAATCGAAATTGATTACTATGGGGAAAGCCTATCCAGATAGCTATTTCGCTAGTGCTCAACTAGCTCATCAGTGGATTTTTCCAATTTTTCTGAATAAAAACTCAGATTCTTATGCTTAAAACTTAATAGACTAAATGAGAAGTTCAATCAGTCTATAAAGAAAGCCAAATCTAAATTTCTAAACAAAACAAAAAACCATAGTAACCATTTCGATTTCAAAAAGTTTATTTTATTTTTCTTTCAATTTTCTACATTAAGGGTTTCCATTGGATACCATTCATAATGTATCAAAAAGACTTTTGAAAAACAAAAATAAAAATTAAATTAAAAAATTAAAAAATACGAAAATCGTATTTACTCAGCGTGCGCAAGCTGTTATATACAAAAAATTATATTTGGAATCGTGTTATATACATTATTTATTTTTAGTCACGCATGATTCCTTTGTAAATTTATTAAATAAATATTTTATGATTATAAAATATTTATTTCTTTATAGACTGATTGAACTTCTCATTTAGTCTATTAAGTTTTAAGCATAAGAATCTGAGTTTTTATTCTGAAAAATTGGAAAAATCCACTGATGAGCTAGTTGAGCACTAGCGAAATAGCTATCTGGATAGGCTTTCCCCCATAGTAATCAATTTCGATTATTATATTTTTTGGAAATAAATATTTTATAATCATAAAATATTTATTTAATAAATTTACAAAGGAATCATGCGTGACTAAAAATAAATAATGTATATAACACGATTCCAAATATAATTTTTTGTATATAACAGCTTGCGCACGCTGAGTAAATACGATTATCGTATTTTTTAATTTAATTTTTATTTTTGTTTTTCAAAAGTCTTTTTGATACATTATGAATGGTATCCATGGAAACCCTTAATGTTGAAAATTGAAAGAAAAATAAAATAAACTTTTTGAAATCGAAATGGTTACTATGGTTTTTTGTTTTGTTTTAGAAATTTAGATTTGGCTTTCTTTATAGACTGATTTAACTTCTCATTTAGTCTATTAAGTTTTAAGCATAAGAATCTGAGTTTTTATTCAGAAAAATTGGAAAATCCACTGATGAGCTAGTTGAGCACTAGCGAAATAGCTATCTGGATAGGCTTTCCCCATAGTAATCAATTTCGATTATTATATTTTTTTGGAAATAAATATTTTATAATCATAAAATATTTATTTAATAAATTTACAAAGGAATCATGCGTGGCTAAAAATAAATAATGTATATAACACGATTCCAAATATAATTTTTTTTTCTCTCTTTAGGTCGCTTCGTTTATATCTATGTCAACCAGCCACCTGGCAGAAAAACATTTCCGAATTTGGAAACCGATGAACTCGCTCACCAACGTAATTTTCTTTTATATATATTGGTTCAATAAAGATCAATTACCAATACCAAAAACTCATTTCCAGCTTTTTTATTTTTATTTAACCTTTTATTTTATTAATTCTTTTCAAAAATCATCCATTCGATTTATTATTATTTTCCAACGTCAATTTTGTTTTTACTTTACACCATTAATTTTAAACTTTCTTTAATTTTTTCAATTTTTCATATCCACCATCTTTCCGCACTATCTTATCATTCTCATCTCCAAAAAAAAAGTAAAAAACACCCCATCTTTTTCTGCTTCACCTCCAAAACTGTCATTTCTCTTTCTTTTCGCCTTTTTTTTACCCGCCATCTTTTTTCCTACCTGTCACCTCTTTAACGCCCCCCTGAACAGCTGTTATTAAGGTTGCATTTCAATGCACATAGAGAACGGTGTTACCTTATCATCTTACTCTAGAATGCGACACTATTATTTAGTTCCAGGGGCACACGACATGGTAAGTGATGATTATCTTGAATATCTTCGAGATAAGCTGACAGCTAAAGACATCTGGGACGCGTTGATAGCTGGGTTCGCTTAAATTCGACTCAAATTCGGAAGAGGCAGATTTGGTCTCACAACTATTCCTTACACAACCGGAAGAGTATGATCCTTTAGTTACAGCACTGGAAAACTTAAAGGAAGAGGAGCTTACATTAGCTTTGGTAAAGCCGCGCCACAGCCCGAGAAATCGCTGTGGAGTGGAAGAAGCAGAGAAAATTACTGCGTTTTCTACAAAAAAGAAGCTTTCTACAAGATTTAATGGGAAGTGTTATAAATGCGGAAAATATGGGCACATGAAAAAGGAATGTAGATGCAAAAATATTAAATATGCTCATGAGTCAAAGTGTAGTGTTAGTTTTATGGCAGACTCATCTGGCCATAAAAACAAAAATAATACCAACTATGCACTTTTTGCTCTGGATTCAGGCGCAACGGATCACTTTGTAAACGATTATGATATTTTTTCTAAAATTCAACAATTAGCCTGTCCAAAGAACATCAATGTCGCAAAAGAAGAACAGCGTATTTCAGTTTCGAAAATAGGAGAAATTAATGGAATCAGCAATAAAGGAATGAACATAAATTTACAACATGTACTTTACAGTCCGCAATTCAGAGAGAATCTTTTATCTGTTACTAAAATGGTTGAAGCAGGAATCGACGTAAAGTTTAAAAACAACTATGCAGTCATTAGGAAGAAGGGAGTCGTGATCGCTACAGCAAATAGATGCGGAAATTTGTTTGAGCTAAAACTTAAAATTATAAAGAACTTCGCAAATATAAGCAAACGTGAGGAAGATGAAATATGGCATAAAAGAATGGGACACATCAGTAATCAAGGTATGAACCAACTTGTGCAGAATGATATGGTTGTTGGTTTACCAGAGATTAAACTCGATCATCTATGTGAAATATGCGTGAAGAGTAAGCAATGTAGAGAACCTTTCTCTAAATCTCGTATAAGAGCAAGACGACCAATAGAGCACATACATATGCGGACCAATATGCCCAATTTCATGTGATGGGCATCGTTATTTTATATTTTTCATAGATGATTTCAGTCATTTCGCGCATGTTTACCTTCTGAAACGAAAATGCGAAACTTTTCAAAAATTCAAAGAATTTGAAGCTGTCGTTACTGCAAAATTTGGGATAGGTATGTCGAAACTCACAGTAGATCAGGGTCGAGAGTATAAATCAACTGCAATGGTTATGTTCTGTAAAAAGAAAGGAATTGAAATTAGTGAAACTATTGCTTATACTCCACAACAAAATGGAGTTGCTGAACGTTTTAATAGAACGTTGGAAGAAAAGAAGCTGGATATCCAAAATTCTTATGCAGCGATGCTGTTAATGCAGCAGTATATATAATAAACAGAAGTCCGACACAAGCTCTGTCAAATAAAATAACGCCCGCGGAAATGTGGATTGGTGAGAAACCTAATCTTTCGAAGCTACGTATTTTTGGATGTCAAGCGTTTGCTTGGATACCTAGCCCAAAGCGAAGTAAACTTGACATTAAAAGCGAAGCACTGATCATGGTTGGTTATTGCTCAAATGGATATTGGCTATGGGATAAAAGCAATATGAAAATCGTTACAGCAAGGGATGTGAAATTTGATGAAAGAAATTTTCCAAACAAATATACGGAAGGACAATTTCACAACTTAAATATAAACCGAACCGATCCAGAGAGGGAGTTAACTGATGGGATCGTTTCTTTAGATAGCAGAAAACTTGGTGTTGAAAGTGCAGAAGATGCAATTTTAGTTCCTGAAACCGAAGCTGAGTCTTTGAATGAAAGCAAAACGCAAGATGAAAAATCTGTAAGTAATACTTCACAAATCTTACCATCAGAGGACGACGACATCACAATACCAGCAGACAATGATGAAACTCTTGAGCTAAGACGTAGCAACAGACGAGCAACCAAGTAAGTTTTCTGATTATTATATGTCGTTGTTTGAGGCTACTACACATGAGAATGTATTAAAAATCCCATCGGATTATTCTAAAATTGATAAATTCACAGAAAGTAGAGAATGGTTTGCAGCTGTTCAAGATGAACTAAACTCGATACATAAAAACAAAGTTTGGAAAGTTGTTAATATGCCAGAGAGGGTTAGACCTCTAACATCTAAATGGGTTTTCACAATTAAAAGAAATGCGTGTGGAGATCCGGTACGATTCAAAGCTAGACTTGTAGCTAAAGGCTATTTACAAAAGCACGGTGTTAATTATGAAGATACTTTTTCCCCAGTTGCTAAAATGGCAACCATTCGTATTATTCTTGCTATAGGAGTACACAAAGGTTTTTACTTTCATCAATTGGATGTAAAAACTGCTTTTCTTCATGGGGAATTAAAGGAAGAAATATATTTAAAAATTCCTGATGGAATGAAAAGTCAAAAAGGGTCTAAAGTTGACTAAATCTCTTTACGGTTTGAAACAAAGTCCAAAATGTTGGATTGAGAAATTCAATAGCTATTTATTGAACCTAGGTTTTGAAAGATCTCGTCATGACTACTGTCTGTAGACGAAGTTTTCTGCAGAAAGTACATTATTTTTAATACTTTATGTTGATGATGTTAATAGCTGGCAATAATTTATCTGAGATTGAAGATCTAAAAACAAAATTTTCATTATCATTTGAAATGTCAGATTGTGGAGTTTTGCAACATTACCTTGGTATTAAAATTGAGTATGACAGGATCAATTGTGGAACAAGATTAACGTGAGTACCTGCCTACTCGGCCTAACCTCACGGTGGTCTTACCACCGAGTGAAACTTAGGCGTAGACTAGCGCCCCCATTGTGTAGTATATCAACACTTTACGATTGCCACCAATCGCTTTTTGTGTGTGATACAGTCACAATGAGTAGCAATTTATATAATATGGCAAGCCTTTCCAAAGCAAGCCTAGATCCACATTATAACCTCTTGCTTAGGGGTTTGGAGACTATCCAAACTCCGTCTGTTGAGAGTGCAACAGCATACTTGATCGACCTTGCACCTTACCTACATAAATCGATCTTAAACCACAACCACCACATGTACCCCCGAAGGGGACCTCACCAATAACGGGTCACAGAGAGGATAGGCTCTCCGTGGGGCCACCGATTCCCGTGGTACCAGTCCTTTGGGCACTGGTCGGGCCTCGAAGAGGACCCGTATGTTTTAACACACAGACCTTTTCTTCCAGATTTAGGCTCTAGGAACCCTAGCGTCTGGTGCCCCTATTTTCCCCGAGTGAACCGAGCCAAAGCATTTGCCATTCCTGTAGTGACAATTGGAACCCCCGGGGGTAAGTATGACAGGATCAAAGGTGAAATGACATTTTCACAAACTACATATATTAACCAAGTTTTGGAGAAATTTGGCATGTTGAATTGTAATGTTAGCAATACGCCAATGGAGAAGAGTCTACAGTTGTCTCTTAAAACAGAAAAAGCAACATCTAATCCTTACCGCGAACTTTTGGGGAGCTTAATGTACTTGATGCTGTGTACTCGCCCTGATATATGCTATGTTGTAGGATATATGGGTAGATTTCAGCAAAACCCTGAAGAGACACATAGGACAACACTAAAGAGAATTTTGCGCTATACAAAGGGAACAAAGGAATTAAAACTCAGATTTAATCGAAATGTCAAGGATCAAGTTCTGGTTGGATATGTCGACGCTAGCACTGAGGATCGCAAATCTACAACAGGATATATATACTACGTATATGGATGTCCAATATCGTGGTCAAGTAAAAAGCAGACAATAGTAGCAACATCATCTAGCGAGGCAGAATATGTCGCTTTAACTCAAGCCGTTTCTGAAGGTATTTGGGTAAAAGGGATTCTACAAGATGTAAAGGTTGCTTCAGAAAATTATCCTGTTACACTATATGAAGATAATGCGGAATGCATTGCTATGGCCAAGAATTTGGAAAGCAAGCGATCAAAACACATTGATATAAAATATCACTTTATCAGGGACCATATTCAAAAAGGAAATCTTAAGATCGAATACGTACCATCGAAAAACCAAATTGCAGATGTTTTTACAAAATCTTTGGATTTGTCCTGTTTTACTGCAATTAGGAATAATTTTAAGTTGTCTTTTTGAGAAACGGTGTTGAAATATTAACTTGTTAATTTGTCACTTGTTAAAAACTCAAGTTTTGTATATCTTGTTTTCATTGTTTTATAATTTATTTAAAATATTTTTCCTAGTCTAAATATTCTTTACTTAAATAAAATTCTTTCTGTGAAGCATATCAACTGCCGGTTATTTTAATATTATAATACAAAACTATTACTATTAAACACAATTAGCGAAAATTGTTTTTGATTTAGCTAAATTATTTGTTTGAAAATTGTTTGTTATTTCAGTAAAGTTTTCTATTTGTTTCAGATAAATTGTTTGTTTGATTTGTTTTTTACTTCAGTAAAATTTTTGTATTATTCAGACAGTGTTATTCAAAGCAAATTAATGAATATCTCGAAAAGCAGAATCGGCCTTTACAAAGGGCAGAAGCTGTATTACAGCTATTACGGATGTGGTCAAAAATCTAAGATCTGACCTTGACAAGAGCATGGTCTCAGTTTTAGTACTTCTGGATCATAGCAAGACATTTGAAACTGTAGACCACCCAATTTTATTGTCGAAACTTTAGAAACTTTTTTATTTTTCACCTACAGTCTGCAAACTCTTAAACAACTATCTGGACGTTCTCAAGTGGTTAAACTTAATGGAAATTATTTAGAAATCATTAATGTAAACAAAGTTGTTCAATAGGGTTCAATACTGGGGCCTCTGCTTTTCTGCCTGTATATTAATGATTTACCTGAAATTTACAAAATTAAAAAATCGCAGAGCATCGTGCAATCATGTTTACCCAACAAAGTTTGGTTTGATACTAGATTAGTATTAACTAAAAAACGAATGTTGGAAGAAAACAAATAAACAAAAGTAGCTTTCATTGCTAACCGAAGGTTGGCTGAAGCAGCAACAAATATAAGGTGGAAAATATTAAAAAGAAAAAATATTCAACAAGAGGGAAGCTTAAGGAAGTGGTGGACTTAGTTCTCACCAAACTGACGATTGATAATTTAATACATTTTTCTCGTATTCCTTAATCTGAGTTTGGTTGGTTAAATAGATGATGCTTACAACTAAACACTACCCTAAGTAGATAGATACAAGAGTGCAGATGACGGACGTGGCTGTCTAGAAAATGTGTATTCCGCTCCTGCTGGTGTCTAAAAATTTAAGTTTCCCAATTTTTCTTTAATATTATCACCTAATTTGTAATTTAATTAAGTCTTTCTTAGAGAGAATAAAAACGAACTTAAGGTTGACTATAAATTTCATATGTGTGTAATATGAACAATTCGACTAATAAAATTTAAATTTTCAAAATTAATTAATAATGATAACATTGAGCTTGTAAGTTACTGCAAAAACTTGGGGCTCGTATTTAACAATAATCTATCTTGGTCAAATCATAACTTCAGCTAGTCGATTATATGAAATGCTTAGGAACCTTTGGGTCGTCAAGTATTCAACGCCACTCAATATAAGAACACTGCTTGCTAAAACATATCTTCTACTTATCCTGCTATATGGTTGTGAAATATATGCAAACTGTTCCAGCTTTGATAAACTTAAAGTTGCTTATAATAACATTGAAAAATATGTATATATGTAACAAAGGGCGATTTGAATCAATTTCCCGATTTTCGTACCAAATTTATCGGATGAGCTTTAAAAATCTTCTACAATTTAAGAGCCTGATCTTCCTACATAAAATTATGACAGCTCGGCAACCAATTTATGTTTTTAACGTGTTAAGATTCGGAAGATCTGTGAGAGGAAAAAGATTAATCCAACAAAAATATAAAAGCGCATTGTCACTAAGTCATATTTTCATCTACAGCATTAGTCTTTGGAAACAGTTACCAACTCAAATTCAAACTATTAGCAACGCAAACCGATGTAGAAATAAACTTATTAAGTTAAAGAGAGGGAAACAGTGTGTTTTTTGTTTATTTATTAATAACACAGAAAAGCATAAAAAACAAACTTGCCAAAATAAATATTTTGAAAAAATTCAAAAATTCATTCTACTTAATTTCGGCGAATGTAACTAAAAATTACGATAGACAACGCTGGTTTTGCAGAAACAGCTACTTTATTTGCAACCATGAACATATTTACAACCTTGAAAGTGCGCTTTTGTCAGAAAAAATTTTAAAGCTAAATGAAAATAGAAATACATAATTATAAATTAATAAAATACATAATTATAGATTAATTTTGTTGTAGTATTTTTTTTAATTCGTGTATATTTTATATTAATACGAAGGTGTTCTGCAAAAGTTTTTTCCAACAAAAAAAAAAATTATACCGATGTAACTAAACATGATCAGCTGTTTGCTAAATTAACTCAAATGTCAAAAAACCCAGTATGAACATGAACACCATCGGCGAGAAGAGAACACACTTTTTAAAAAACTTTTTTTTTTTCTAGCAGACTTTATGCAGAATTGTTTAAAAAGTACTATTTCATGTTTACATTTGAAAAAAATGTAAACAAACTTTATCGCTGTGAAGAAATAAATATTTTGCAAATCAACCGCTTAAAAACTTATTTATGTTCCTCACGTGCGTGAGAAAAATGTAAATAAAAGATGTAAAAATATGACAAAGTTTGAAGGCTTGTAAAAACTATAGTTTTAAACTATTTAAGCATTTTTAAACGGTAATCAAAAGGAAAACACCTCAGGTACCTAATTTTATGTTGGTCATTTACGACATTTTAGTATTCTGTGAGATATAATACATAAAATATACTAATTTTAAGGTCTTTAAAATCCGTAAAATAAGCGGTGCCAAAAATCTGAAAGTTGGATTTGGTAGCCATTAGTAGTAGGAATAAGATGTAGTTAGTGTCATTTGCGAGAAATTAACCGTTTAGGCGCTACACGCCAACAACTTTTTATAAGGCGTTAAATTGCGATAAATAGTATTTTCCTTATTAAATCCGTAAATAGAGCGGTGCCAAAAATCTGAAAACTGGAATTGGTAGCCATTTTTAGTTGGAATAAGATGTCTAAGTGTCATTTGCGAGAAATTAACCGTTTAGCCGCTACACGCTAACAACCTTTTTTAAGGCCTAAATTGCGCTAAATAGTATTTTTCTCACGCACGTGTATTTCTAAGAAACAACTACAACACAGGCACATAAAAAAAGTTGTTAAGCGGTTGATTTGCAATATATTTATTTCTTCACTTGCGTACAAACTTTAAAAAAATATTACAGTTTTCAAAATGCTAGTAACTAATAATTTTTTGTTGGATAAAAAAATATAAGCCGCACTTTAAAGCCTTACTACTGTAGAACTTAATTTTGCGATTATCACTTAAATCAATTAAGATTTAAGGGTGTTTTACGGAAGATAATTCTTCACTAATCAAAAAAGTTCGTTGCTTATAACTACTAAGCTAGCCTTGGTACCATATAGCGACCTATACCAAACGACAGATAATAAAAGCACAATTCAGAATTGGTATATATCGTTTTCTGATATACTAGTATTCAAAAGTTATTAAGCAACTAACTTTCACAGAGTGAAAAAACTTACTAAAATTAGGTAAAAACTTTGTTGCTTACTACTGCTTAACTATACGTGGTACAATATAGCGACCTATACCAAACGCTAGATAATAACAGCACAATTCAGAATTGGTATAGATTGTTTTTTGAAATACTAGCAATCAAAATTTATTCGGCAACAAACTTACACAAAGTGAAAAAAGCTTTAAAATTAGGTAAAAAGTTTGTTACTTATTACTGCTAAGCTATTCGTGGTACCATATAGCGACCTATACCAAACGTTAGATATTAAAAGCACAATTCAGAATTGGTATAGATTGTTTTTTGAAATACTAGCAATCAAAATTTATTCAGCAACAAACTTACACAAGGTGAAAAAAGCGCTAAAATTAGATAAAAAGTTTGTTACTTATTACTGCTAAGCTATTCGTGGTACCATATAGCGACCTATACCAAACGTTAGATATTAAAAGCACAATTCAGAATTGGTATATGAAGATTGCTTTTTGAAATACTAGCCATCAAAATTTATTAAGCAACAAACTTTCACAAATTGAAAAACAAACATTTGGAATATAGAAAATATTCAGCTACTTAATAATATTGAAGAATTATAATACTTGAGAGTCCGTGGTCTGCACCAACGCAGTTAACCTTTTGTTGGCACCCAGATTATATTCTTCTTAGTCTTCCTGCCAATTTGTAGTGAAAATTTCCAGAGTCTTTGGTGGGAATCGAACCTACAACTGGACCGGGCTGATAGACTAGCACATAACCTACTAGCCCACCGAGGCACAGTGTTTAATACTTAGTACGTTTTTCCTTCTATCAACCACTTTCTGAATTTCTATGTCCGAAGCCCTCCTTCGACTTACTAATGACGGATTGAAATCATCATTTATTAGAAAATAAAACTATATTTTCCAATAAAACTATTTGTTTGATATTTTATTTAATACTAATCAGAAAAATTTTAGAAAATTGAAGTATAGGGAAAATTAAAAATTCAAAGGTAACTTTATAAAAGTAATAAAAGTTATATCAATGGTTACAAAATTTGAAGTTGCTAAACAATTTTCAACACTCCTCCTAAAATTACTAAACATTAGATTTTGTTGTAAATATTTCCAGTTTTGAAGTTGGCAAAGCTTTAGTTAGCATATCAGCAATCATTTTCTCAGAAGGACAATATTCACAGCTGATTATCTTCTTGTCAACGTAATTTTTACAAAATGATACTTGTATCAATATGTTTGGAACGATTGCTTAACTTCTCATATTTTATCAAATTTTGGCAGCTTCTGTTGTCTTCGTACATTACCGTAGGACCATTTTGCTGACATCCTAAATCAGACAGAATATTTCGGATCCAACCTGCTTCCTTTGCAGCTTCGGACAACGCAATAAATTCAGCTTCTGTCGTTGATAACGAGACACTAGTTTTTTTTTTACATGCCCAACTAACTGCACTATCATTAAACATGAAAATATAGCCAGAGTTCGATTTTCTATCGATTCTACATTCCACCCAGTTGGCATCTGCATAGCCCACTAGTTGGTTTTGAACAGAAGAACAACCATTCAAATTTAAATACATTTCTGAAGTTCCTTTTAAATATTTAGCTACACGTTTCAACTCATTCCAATCCTCAAGTGTTGGAGCTTTCGTCTTCCTTGCTAAAATAGAAACACTCGCAGAAATATCAGGACGTGTATTTACAGATATGTACAGCAATGAACCGACTAAACTTTGGTACTCATCATTCGATAACAGTAGTTCAGAATTCTTTTCGTAAAATGGGTCAAGGGGATAGTTCGAACATTTGGCATCTTGTAAACCAAATCTTATTAACATTTTATCAATGTATTGCTTCTGACGTATCTTGTAGTTAAATTGTAGTTAAAAATGCACACTTTATATCCATATATGCAACATACATTCTTCTGGCAGCAGCAACAGATAACAAAATATTAAAAGTTGGTTGACGCACAATAGGTGCGAAAACCTCATCATAATCACGACCGTACTTTTGGTTGAAGGCTTGGGCAACTAAAGCCTTGAACCTCTGAATCTTACCATCAACACCACGCTTAATTTTATATGTCCATTTGCAGCCAACAATATTTGCACCAGGAGGAGCAGAAACCAAGTCCCAGGTTTGATTTTCTCTAAGTGAACTTATCTCCTCCAGCATTGTATTATTCCATTGAAGCTTCTGTTTTGACATAACGGTTTGTTTATAAGTTCTAGGTTCAATAATTTCATCTGATTTTACCTAGTTAGAATATTTAATTGGTGGAACAGCTTTATTCTTTCTTGCAGATCGTCTTAATATTGGTTCGTCAACAACAATATCATCTCTCTGATCATCTTAATTAAACTTTTCGAGATCTGTCCCAGCACTACAGCAAGAATCGCCATCGCAGTCATTTAACGTAATTTTGTTTCGGTCGTCGTTGGTATGTTTAGAAAAAAATACTGATTTCCAAATGATCTTTCTTCGTGGATAAATTAGAATCGCCTTTTAACTTCACTTCAGTATTTTTAGATGTAAATTTGTAATCTCTACTTATGTGAACTTTATTATTATTCGTATTAACAAAACGTACACCCCTGCTTTGTTCATCGTAACCCATAAAGGTCAATAATTCAGATTTGTGATCAAATTTTTTCTTCATATTAGGTATCAATACATAGGCTTTGTAGCCGAAAATTTCAAAATGAGTCAGGTTTTTCGCCCTCCCCTCTTTCATAAGGGGTGCATGGTAGTGAACTGGTAACCAATCGATTTTGTAAAAATTCGAACACATAATAGCTTCACCCCAATAGATTTTTGATAAACCAGCTTCCACAAGAAGGCAACGTGACATTTCAACAAGATATCTGTTCTTCCTTTCAGCCACACCGTTCTGCTGTGGGCTATATGGAACAGTAAATTGAGATCTAATTCCATAATTTTGAAGATAATCTAACATCTTCTTCGATTTATACTCAGCCCCATTATCCGATCGTATGTTTTTAGGAACCTTACCAAATTTGTTCTTAATCAAACTTTCAATTTATATTTAACTTTCAATGTATATTTTCATTTTATCAAAAACCTCGGGTTAGTGATTTAGTAAATATACCACAGTATAACGACTGTAATCATCAATCATGGTTAGAAAATACCTTTTACCACCGGGGGTAACAGTTTGATCCGACCACAGATGTCAGAATGTATTAGTTCGAGAACTTCCCCACTTCTGGTCGCAGACTTTTTGGGAAATGGTTTTCGATTTACCTTACATTTTGTACATACATCACATATTTCATGAGTTCTGCAATCAACAACTTTAAAATCATTTTTGAGCTTACCAGATTGCATAGCCTTAACTGCATTGATATCTCTGTGGCCAAATATTTTATGATAGAAATGTTGACAATAATTAAGACTGCAAAGAGCTACTTCACATTTCCCTGTTTCAAGTCGATATAAATTGTCAATACATTTCGCAACACCGACTTCATCATCATTAACATCAAGAATTTTCTGTTTTGACCATAAAACAACACTTTAAAACCAACAACAGATAATTTTTTAAAAGACAGCAGATTTCCTCTAAACGACGGAATGTACAAAATATTATCAACAGTAACAGACATTTGATAACAACAATATTAGTGGCCAATCAAATTATAGAGGACACAATAGAAGCCAATCAAGTTATCGTGGTAACAATATAAATCAAAGAGCATCTGTAAGGACTTTAAACGAGGAAGTCCCTCAACAACCGTCGTTGAGGGTGATAGAAGAAGATCAATAAAATCAAATTTTCAAAAATCAGTTTATACACTTAACCTAAATTATGCAGATTTTATAAAGTTAGATTCTACAGACACAAGTCAATATTCTACCTATCTTGTTGACACTCAAGCTGATATATCATTAATTAAAATTTCTTGCCTAAGCCCTGACACATTTTAAAATAAAAACCAAATAATTAGAATTACTGGTATAACTAAGAACCCTATTTTCACTCTAGGCACAGTTTGCACAACTTTGATAATCTCAAATCAGTTAATACCACAAATTTTTCATGTTGTTACTGACGATTTTAACATTCCAGCAAATGGAATCTTGGGAAAAGATTTTCTTAAAAACAACAGTTGCAAAATTGACTATGAAGATTTCATAATATCGGTTAATATTAAAAATATAATAGCAAAAATGCCAATTTTACATGGATCAGGTGACCACACGTGTATAATACCCCCAAAGAGCGAGGTGTTGCGTATTTTCGATTTGAGTAATATAACTGAACCGATGTTCATCAACTCTCAAGAAATTTCTCAAGGTGTTTTTGTAGGTAAAGGAATCATAGACTCGACCAAACCTGTTTTGAGGATACTTAACACTACGGATGAATATAAATGTATTAGAAACGATAAAATCAGAGCAGAAAAACTCAAAAACTTCAGTGTATACTCATTGAATGAGAATGCAATAGATGAAGATCGTAAAGCTAAATTGAAAAACATATTAAAAAGTCAAATGACAGTTGATATTGAAAATATTTTAATGGTAATTTGCGAACAATATGCAGACATATTTGCTTTAGATAGTGATAAAATGACCATAAATATTTTTTATGAGCAAAAGCTCAGATTAACGGATTCTTCACCAGTTTATGTAAAAAATTACAGTCAGAGAGAGGAAACAAGCAGGCAGGTTAAGAATTTACTAAAAAATTATTTAGTTGAACCTAGCAGCTCAAATTTTAATAGTCCTTTAATTTTGGTTCCCAAAAAGAGTACGGCAGGTAACAAATCGTATCGCATGTGTGTTGACTATCGCGCTGTAAACAAAAAACTTATAGCCGATAAATTCCCTTTGCCACGTATTGACGATATTTTAGAATTATTTTTCAATAATAGACTTATTTTCTGGTTTCCACCAAATTCCCCTGCACTCAGATTCTCGTGATATCACCGCATTTAGCACTGACAATGGTTCGTTTCGTTGGAAGGTTATTGTTTAGGTTGAACCCTTTGGTTATGAATTTTACTAATTAAATGTGACTCTAATAGGATCTAAATTCTACTCCTTTTGTAAATTTGTAATTTTTGGGAGTATTTTGGATTCTAACGAGTAAAACCGCTAACGGTTCAACAAAACTTGGTTTTCGCCATATTCATTGTTTTTTTGTAAATATTTCACTTCTCGTTTTTTAACTTAAAGAAGACACACGCAGCTCTTTATTATAAAAGGTAAAAATATATATATAATAAATAAAAATATATGAACATAAAATCAAAACAATTGTTTTTTCATTTCACGACTCTTCTGCTGTTTTCACACACAAACATTTGGTCCATTCGAGCCGGATCCTGAGAATTTAATTAAAGGAATAATTACTTTCTTTTTTCTTCAAGGATCACGTACATATATACTCCATTTTTAAAATTTACACTACGCCACTTCATCAATTTAATTATTTTTAAATAAGGTGCGTAATTTGTTTTATTTTAATTTTAATAAACAAAAAAAGTGTGTAAAAGAAGAAAAAGTGTATGAATGTATGTGTTTTTGTATTAGTACATGCACTTACAATTGTTTTACATAGATTTTTACCTATTGTGATTGATCGTTTTGCAACCCTTGTTTTTTTTAAAGTGAATCAACCGCAGTAACTTAATAATAAATAATAAAATTAAAATTTTTTTGTTCTTTTTTTAAATAAAATCAACTATTTAGTGATTGTTCGTGAATTTAATTCAATATTTGCATAATAATTACTAAGTAATTAAAGTGTAGAGCTATATATGTATGTACTTTTAGTCACATATATACTCGTTTAATCTACGAAATTTTCCTTTTGATTTAATCACCCGCAACCCAACGAACAATTTTAATAGGGTCGGTACGTTGATATACTTAGTGATTTTTTTCGGTTCAAAGGTTTTTAATTTTTTAAACTTATTGTTATTAATTTTGATTGATTCGGTTTTTTAATCAATTAATTTATCAATTTTTAATATACAGATTTGCTGTTTTTAAATAAATCTTAATTAATAAAAATTATTCTGAGTGGTAAATTAAAACACTTTTAACTGAAATTGTCTGCCATATTCATTTAAATAATTCAATAAAATAATGTCGAAATTACAACTAAATAGATTTATAAGAGCATCGGATGCTCTTATTAGATTTGAATCGAATTTTAATAATTTTCGTGACGAAATGCATACCGTATATACCTTGGATATTCAAAGTGTAGAATTAAAAAGTTTATGGGAAAACGTAAATTTGACATATGATGGTTGCTTAGATTATTTTGAAGGCAATGCTAAGGCGGAGCCTACTGATGTTGAAGTAGCTTCGTCTAAGTATCAAACCACATATTTAGCTTATTTAAAATGTTCTGCGAATATCAATGAGAAACTTCATATTTTCCAAGAGGTCCCAAAAGCTAGTTGTTCTACGGCAATGAATTCTAATGCTTGTAATTCTGACCACAATTTGACCTTGCCTCCTTGTGATGTCAAAACATTTGAAGGGGATTATATTGCATGGCCTGCGTTTAGGGATTTATTTACGGCAATATATATTAATAGTTCACGCCTTAGTAATGTTGAACGGCTTTGTCATTTGATACGCAAAACCGCCGGTGAAGCGAATGAATTAGTGTCAAAGTGTCCGTTAAGTAATGAAGGGTTTGACGTAGCTTGGCAAAATCTTAAAGATGCATATGAGAATCCTCGTATGTTGGTTAATAACCAATTAAAATTATTATTTAACCTTCCTTCGGTTGATAAGGAATCTAGTGCCGGGCTTAAGACTCTTCAGCGTGGTATTAATAATTGTCTTACTTCTCTTTCGGTATATAAGGTGTGCACTGAAAATTTGGATCCAATTCTAATTTTTATGTGCATTCAACGTTTGCCTACGTCTACGGTCAGTTTATGGGAACAAGGGGTTAGAAACAAATCACTACTATCCACATGGAAAGAGTTTGATACATTTCTGACGGAAAGAATTCAGACTCTAGAATGCGTTCGTGATCTTAAAGATTCACAACAATCTAGCAAACCTTCTGGACAGAAGGTCAAAGCTCATGTTGTGAATTCATCTTCATCTTCTTGCATTTTGTGTCGTGTTTCGGGACATTTTTTGAGAAACTGTAAACGTTTCAAAAATCTTTCGATTTCCGAAAGATTTTCAACGGTGAAGAAATTTCACTGTTGTGTTAATTGTCTGTCACGAGAACATGAAGTGAAGAATTGCAAAAGTGCCTTTAATTGCACGACGTGTAATAAAAGGCATCATACGTTACTACATCGTAATGAAAATAGTTCGGAATTTTCAGCTAGGGAGAATACGGTTCCAGTTTCGGGTAATATAGCCCAAAATGCGAATGTAAATTCATCCCTACCTTCTACTTCGACTGGCATATATAATAATGAAAATGCTACTCGACAGGTTTTTCATGTCTCTCAGAATAGAAAAGTGCTTCTGGGAACAGCTATGGTAAATATAATTCATCAGGGTATGACATACCCCGCACGCGCGCTTATTGACCCAGCTTCAGAGACTTCTTTTATATCTGAAAATTTAAGAAACCGTTTGAAACTGCATGCACTTTCGACAAATGTCAAAGTTTCGGGTATTAATCAAACTATTTCTGCTACTACTAAAAAGGTTTGCGCTTTGAAAATTGGCTCTCCAGTAGACAAGTCTATTCTATTGGAAACCATGGCCCTGATATTACCCAATATATCAGGCAATTTGCCCTCTTTCTTACTTGGATCGAGTTTGCGCAATAATTTTTCGAACTTAAAATTAGCTGACCCTTGTTTTTACCAATCAAGACCGGTTGATATACTTCTAGGGGCGGATTTATATCCTAGGCTAATTTTGAGCGAAATACGTCGCGATGTTGTAGGGACACTGGTGGCTCAGAATACTGTTTTCGGATGGATTATCACGGGATCTATTCCTGAGTCACGTGTTCAAGTGTATTCGACCACTATCGAGGTTTCTGCAGAGGATAATTTAAATAGGAATCTGCTTCGCTTTTGGGAGCTTGAAGAAACTCCTAAAAGAAAAGTATTGACTCCAGTTGACAAATTTTGCGAAGAAAATTATAGGAAAACAACCCAACGTGACTCTGATGGCCGCTATGTAGTGACACTACCCTTTAAGCCAGAGTTTCCTCATTCCCTTAACTTGGGTCTTTCTCGACAGAATGTTATGGCCCAATTCTTGAGAAATGAGTCCTCACTTCTGCGGAAACCAGCTATCAAAGCATTATATGATAACGTGGTTTAAGAATATTTGACTCTGGGTCATATGAAACCTGTGGTAGCTGATTCAGCTAATTATTTTTTCTCGTGCTACCTACCTCATCACCCGGTAATTAAACCGGAAAGTAAGACTACGAAATTGCGTGTCGTATTTAATGCATCAAATAGAACCTCTAATGGAAGTAGGCTAAATGATTGCCTTTATGTGGGATCCACTTTACAAACAGATTTAGTGCTACTTATTCTTCGTTGGAGGCTATTTAGATATGTTTTTAATTGCGATATTACTCAAATGTATAGACAAATTCGTCTTGATCCCGCTCATACGCCATATCAGCGTATACTTTTTCGATCCTCGACAACTGAAGAGGTAAAGACGTATGAGTTACAGACTGTTACTTTCGGTGTCAACTGTGCTCCTTATCTAGCAATAAGGACACTGTTACAGCTAGAAGATTCAGAGGCTGAGTACCCTCTTGCTGCCAACATTTTGCGCAAGGATATGTACGTTGACGACGTATTAACCGGGGCTCACGATGTTTTATCTGCTCTGAAGGCTCGGGATCAATTACGAACTGTTTTGTCTTCAGCGAAATTTGAATTAAAGAAATGGACTTCGAACGAAATTAAAATCCTAGGGGATCTCCCCTCAAGTCATCTTGTTGATTCTAAACTGTTGATATTTGTTGAATCCAGCAGTTCTAAGACACTGGTTATTCAATGGAATGCTCAATTAGATTCGTTTTATTTTAAAGTAGAGCCTATTGCTAAGAAGTCAAATTACACAAAAAGGGAAGTTTTGTCTGTTATAGCGAAATTATTTGATCCTGTAGGTTGGCTAGGCCCGGTTATATTTATAGCAAAAATTATTATGCAAAAAATTTGGCTGGATAACATTGGTTGGGATGATTTTTTGCTCCCCTTGACATCACAAGAGTGGAAAAGATTTGTCGCCTCCTATACGGAAGTAAATAGTATTCAGATTCCAAGGTGGGTACATTATGCTCCAAATCTGTCAGCAGAATTACATGTTTTTTCAGACGCCTCGGAAAAAGCATACGCGGGGGCAGTGTATATCCGTATTGAGGCCTTTGACCAGATTTTCACAAACTTACTCACCTGCAAAACTAAAGTGGCCCCTATTAAATCTATTTCATTACCTCGTTTAGAACTTTGTGAAGCAGTTTTAGCTTCTGAACTTTTAAAAATTGTTAGTAATGAAATTGACATACCAAATAAACAGGTGTATTGTTGGACCGACTCTACTATTGTTCTTTGTTGGTTGAGAAAAACACCTAATAGCTGGACAACCTTTGTAGCTAATAGAGTTTGTAGGATTCAGGAGAATGTAGGGAACCATAATTGGTATCATGTTAGGTCGGAAGAAAATCCAGCGGACTTAGGCAGTAGAGGTCTTTCGCCCTCAGAATTGGCAAGAAGTGAACTATGGTGGCATGGACCCACTTGGCTTCGTGAGCCTAAAGCTCACTGGAGCATAAGGGATCTTTCCCCATTAGACACAGATGTTGAAGCCAAAGCGGTCAAGGTACACGCATCTTTCTTCTCGGACTATGAAGATGTTCTTGACCGATTTTCTAAATTTGATCACGCTCTTAGAGTATTAGCCTACATGTTTCGATTCTATTTTATGACACATTCGTCGCATAAAGGCAAGCAAACATTTGATACCACTTCAATTTCAAGCAATGAGATTATAAAAGTCAAGCTACGCTTAGCAATATTGGCTCAAAAGGTTCATTTTGCAGAGGAATATAAAGCTCTCTTATCAAAAGAGCCTATTTCATCAAAAAGCTCACTACAATCGCTTAATCCTTTCTTAGATGCTAATGAAGTAATGAGACTAAATGGTCGGTTAGCAAAATCGCTATCCTTGTGTTATACAGAAAAATATCCGATTATTTTGCCCTATTCATGTCGTTTTACAGTTCTTTTAGCAGAATTCGTACATTTAAGCATTACCTCCAGAACGCACTACTTTAGACCGGCTTTTTACCACTACTGGAGTGGATTTTGCCGGTCCTTTTGATTTGAAAAGTTTTACTGGCAGGTCCTGTCGAATAACGAAAGCGTATGTATGCATCTTCGTTTGTTTTTCCACCAAAGCAGTCCATTTAGAAGCTACGACTGATTTAACGTCAGATGCGTTCTTGGCTGCCTTACATCGGTTTATTGCTCGACGAGGTTGTCCATTGACAACATTTTCCGATAATGGCACTAATTTCGTGGGAGCTTCTCGTGAGATTGAGAGAGATTTCCGAACGTTTTTGGCGGAGAGCCAGGCTCGACTGTGTTCTACCTTTGGCGTTCAGGGTCTTTCATGGCGGTTTATCCCTGCTGGTGCGCCTCATATGGGAGGCCTATGGGAAGCTGCTGTTAAAAGTTTTAAACACCATTTTCGAAAGGAAGCTCAATCAGTAAAATATACATTCGAAGAGCTTTCTACTATACTTGCGCGAATAGAGGCTTGCTTGAATTCCCGACCCTTATGCCCCATGTCAGAAAATCCTAATGAGCCCGTAGCTCTAACCCCGGGCCATTTCTTAATAGGTGGTCCAATATTGGCCCCACCAGAACCATCTGTATACGAATCGCCCATAGGTTTAGTGAATCGTAATCGCAAGATGAAGGCATTTTCTCATGATTTCTGTCGACGATGGAAAGAGGAGTATCTTCATAACTTGCACAAACGCTATAAATGGAAATTTCCCGAAAGGGACATAGCCGTGGACGACTTGGTTGCTATTCGTCATGAACAACTATCTCCAACTTTCTGGAAATTAGGTCGCGTAATTAAAACATATCCAGGAAGTGACGATCATGTTCGCGTCGCGGACTTTCGCACAGAGAACGGGGTTGTGAAACGACCAATCACGAAGCTGGTCATTTTGACCAATTAACTTATATATATTTACCATTTATTAATCCTCATTGTTTCCTAGTACTATGGCTACCTTACCAACAATTTTTGAAGATGCCTTTCTAGAGGATTACGAGGAAGCTATGGAGGTAGCAGATCCAGCTACAGTGGCACTCAGCGCTCCAGGGTCACCAACAAATTTAATGGCAGTGGAACCTCAAGTTCCACCAACTCTTTGTAATCCAAATGAGCCTCCTGTTGCGGTACTAAAAGCTGTAGATCCTGCGCCAACTACATCCCCCAGCTTGGTGGACAGCTCTGGTCCGGAAAATGATTTGCGGGCGAAGAAAAGGGCAGGTTCCAGTGCACCCAGCTGCAGCCTCTGCAAAAAAACGCATCCTCTCAGCGCGTGCTTTCGTTTTCGCCAGCTAGCCCACGAGAAGAAATTGCGTCACGTGTTGATTTGGGGCCATTGTTCACGTTGCTTGGCCAGCAATCACACGTTGAAGTCCTGCCAAAGCGTGCGAAAATGTAACGAGTGTCAGGGGGACCATAACAGTCTGCTGCATTCCCCGAAACAGGTTGAAGAAAAGGGCACGAAAATATTAAAGAAAGGTCGAAATAATAGAATTGTAAATACTGTGCCTTCACCCATTGCCAGTGTAACATCGTTACCACTGCGCCATGTGGTGAACTTTTCGCCAACACTGCAGGTGAAGCTTCATCTGGGGAATCGGCAGATTCAGGTTCGTGCGGCACTAGACTTCTGCTGTAGCAATAGTTATATAAGCGAACCACTAGTTCGAAATCTTAAAATTGCTGTCACGGGGTCCTATTGCCGCATAACCATTCAATCCATATATGATCCTCTGAAAAGAGTGTCCCTGACGGCAAAAGTTGCAAAAATGAAGGGTATAAAAACCCCAATAGAGGACGTTGCAGAGACTGTTCTGGAATATTTTCCTGGCATGCAACTGGCAGATCCAACTTTCTACCACTCAGGCCAGGTTGCACTGGTGCTCGGTCCGGAACTGAGCTCACAAATTTTAACCGGAAAAATTTATGCGTGTCCGGGCTGTCCACTGGCCCAATATACAATTTTTGGGTGGGTTATATCTGGCCAATCGCCTATATAATCGTATCAAATTGCATTTTAATCAGTTCATGGGTCTGCTCAAAACCATCCCTTAATTGGGTTCAGTTGGTGGATCTGTAGTAAAAACCATACTTTTGAATTTTAAAATAAAAAAAAAAATACGAATTAAAATTTATCTTTTTATGTTGCATTTAACTGTGTTATTGCAAGGTGGCCGGCAATGTTTAGGTTGAACCCTTTGGTTATGAATTTTACTAATTAAATGTGACTCTGTTAGGATCTAAATTCTACTCCTTTTGTAAATTTGTATTTTTTGGGAGTATTTTGGATTCTAACGAGTAAAACCGCTAACGGTTCAACAAAACTTGGTTTTCGCCATATTCATTGTTTTTTTGTAAATATTTCACTTCTCGTTTTTTAACTTAAAGAAGACACACGCAGCTCTTTATTATAAAAGGTAAAAATATATATATAATAAATAAAAATATATGAACATAAAATCAAAACAATTGTTTTTTCATTTCACGACTCTTCTGCTGTTTTCACACACAAATAGTTATACCTTTCGGTTTGAATGTTGCTCCTAATTCTTTTTCAAGAATAATGACGATAGCGTTTTCAGGTTTAACACCTAATAAAGCTTTTTATATGTCGACGACATAATTATTACTGGTTGTAGCAAACAACATCATCTAAATAATTTGAAAGAGGTTTTTAATATCTTGAGAACATATAATTTGAAAATAAATCCATATAAATGCAATTTTTTTCGACCAGAAGTTACGTTTTTAGGTCATAAGTGTACAGCCAAAGGTCTATTACCAGATGATAATAAAATAAGAGTTATAAATAATTATCCAATTCCAACTGATAAAGATTCAGTCAGACGTTTTGTGGCATTTGCCAACTATTACAGAATATTTATACGAAATTTTGCAATTTTGGCAGCACCTTTAAACCAAATGACAAGGAAAAATATTCAATTTTCTTGGAATGAAGAATGTCAAAACTCTTTTGAAAGCCTAAAATCTGCCTTATCATCACCGGAGTTATTTTTTTTTTTTTTTTTTTTTTAACAAAAGTCTTTATTTACAAGTTTAAAATATAAAAGGTACAGAGGTATGAGATTTTACTATATGTACTACAACAATAAGAGTCTTATAATTAAATTTACAAAACTAATAACAATAAATATACAGCCTTAAGGAAAATAGCTCACAAAAACCTTTTTGAAATAAATCCATATAAATGCAATTTTTTTCGACCAGAAGTTACGTTTTTAGGTCATAAGTGTACAGCCAAAGGTCTATTACCAGATGATAATAAAATAAGAGTTATAAATAATTATCCAATTCCAACTGATAAAGATTCAGTCAGACGTTTTGTGGCATTTGCCAACTATTACAGAAGATTTATACGAAATTTTGCAATTTTGGCAGCACCTTTAAACCAAATGACAAGGAAAAATATTCAATATTCTTGGAATGAAGAATGTCAAAACTCTTTTGAAAGCCTAAAATCTGCCTTATCATCACCGGAGTTATTACAATATCCAGACTTTTCGAAACAATTTATAGTTACAGTAGACGCATCTAAGCTTGGTTGTGGAGCAATATTGAGCCAGAACTTTGATGGTAATGACTTACCAATTTATTTCGCTTCGAAAAGCTTCTCTAAATCGGAACAAAAGAAACCAATAATAGAACTTGAGCTCCTAGCGATTCATTTTGCAATAAAACAATTTCGACCATACGTCTATGCCACCAAGTTTACAGTAAGATCAGATCACAGACCGTTGGTATATCTTTTTAATATCAAAGATCCTTCTTCAAAGCTGACGCGAATACGCATGGAGCTTTCTGAGTATAACTTTACTGTGGAGTATATCAAAGGCAAGGACAATGTAGGAGCAGATGCTTTGTCGAGAGTTTCAATTAGCGAATTGAAAGGTTCTAGTGAGCAAATATTAGCTATAACTCGCTCAATGTCAAAAAAAGAACAAAGTTATCTTGAAAAAACTTTCGGGGAACAATATGATTGTGATCAATTTTCCCATGATTTTGACAAAAATACTCCAAAAATAAGAACAAAATTAATCAATATTGAGGAGAATGTTAAAATGTTATGTGTTAATCTATTTATAAAATTTAAAAAACTGCTGACCGTTGAATTTGAGTTTGTTAACGAATCAATTAATTTAGATTATTTGCTTTCGCGGCTGCAGATTATCGCCAACAAACACAAAATTTACAAAGCAGAATGGCCAAAGGATTTATTTTTTACAATTTACACAATTCAGGAATTGAAAGATCGAGGTACCAAAATATTAAAAACTCTGGAGATTATTTTAACAGAACCAATTGAAACAATAATAGAGGACGAAAAAAAGCAAAAACTTATGCAAATATACCACAGTAATCCTATCCTAGGCGGACACTGCGGTCAAAAAAAATTATATGCGAAACTTCGTACTAAATTCTTTTGGAAAAAAATGACGAAAGATATTGCGCAATTTGTTAATAATTGTCCAAAATGCATTTTAAACAAAGTTAAGCCAAAAAATATTGAAAAACTAGTTTTCACACCAACTACCACAAAAGCATTTGATGTACTAGTTGTAGACACAATAGGCCTGTTACCCCAATCTGCATACGGTAACAGGTATGCATTGACGTTAATCTGTGACTTTTCTAAGTATTTGATAACAATAACTATACCTGATAAGTCAGCACTTACGGTTGCCCGTGCAATTTTTGAGAATTTTATTTTAATTTATGGTAAAGTTAACACCATAAAGTCGGATATGGGAACAGAATTTAAAAACAAACTTTTTTCTGAACTTTGTAAATTTTTGAAATAGATTTAAAATTTTCGACAGGATATCACCATCAGACAATAGGAACGGTGGAACGTAGTCATAGTGTTTTCAACGAATACCTTAGAGCCTTCCTAAATGAAAATAATTCTGTTTGGGACACATATCTAAGATATTTTACATTTTACCACAACACCACAGCTAATACAGTTTTTGACAACAAATTAAGCCCTTTTGAGTTAATCTTTGGTAAAAGAGCAGTTATGCCAAATGAGAGAAGTGCCAATCTAGACCCAGTTTACAATGTTGACAACTATAGCAGGGAGGTCAAGTACCGTCTACAAAAAACGAACATACTCGCAAGATAATTAATTGAGAAGCACAAAACAAGAAACAAAAAGTATTATGATAAATTTTCAAAACCCATAACACTAAAAATTAATGATTCAGTTCTATTGCAGAAAGAACCATATAATAAACACGAAAGTATTTATGATGGTCCATATATTGTAACAAATATTAATGATACCAATGTGACTATTTATGATAAATTAACAAACAAACAAAAAACAGTTCACAAAAATAGAATAAGACTGTATTAAAATAAAAATTTCAAACTATTTTATACAATTCAACCAAAATTTAAACAAAAAAAAAAAAATAACATTTTTTAATTTATATTTTCTTTTCCATTGTATAGATTATAATTAGATAAAGTTTGAAAAATATTGAAGCAAGTAAGATTGATCTCCTTGTTTGATTCAATATTTTCTATATAAAATGGAGGTACATATGTAGGTACGGCCAATACCTAAAATGCTAAACTTTGATACATATATCTAATTCATTTACTTTAAACTTATAAAAACAAAATAAAAAATAGATATGTACTTTACCTATTAAATTTTATTTTTTCTTTATAAAAAGGAAGGTATAGTGGATTCTAACCTTTTAAATACTAACCTTATTATTTATCTTAAGCACTGTGTAATAAATAGTACTTAACTAATTTATCAAATATTCGTTAAGATATTGAGATGAAATAATTAAATAAATTACAAGAGCATTTCTTGTTTGAACTTGAGTCGTGGTCAGTCGTTTTATTTACTGAGAGATACATATTACAATTACTATTCGAAATGCGGAAAACTTCTGACTCTTCCACAGCTAAACCAATCAAAATAGAATCCTCTGTATCACGCTCCTTCCACCCCGCATCAGGATTTTCAGGTGTTTCATTATCAATAATGTCCCAAACCTTTTCCTTTCTCAATATCAACTGCATTTTGTACTTCCACAACTCATAATCACGATTCAACTTTGTTACCAAAAGGTTGCATCAGCCATCTTCAACAGCAAAAATTAAACAAAAAATCCACCGAACTATCAAACAAAGTTTTGTAATGTAGATCAAGCACACAGCGGTTTTCCTTTTTCCTTTATTAAACGAAAAAACCAAAGAGGCCCATAACCTATTAGAAAAGAAAACGATATTTTCAAATGAAACTATTTGTTTGATATTTTATTTAATACTAATCAGAATTTTTTTTTTTTTTTTTTTTTTAACAAAAGTCTTTATTTACAAGTTTAAAATATAAAAGGTACAGAGGTATGAGATTTTACTATATGTACTACAACAATAAGAGTCTTATAATTAAATTTACAAAACTAATAACAATAAATATACAGCCTTAAGGAAAATAGCTCACAAAAACCTTTTTGATCTCTATGGAAGTTATAAAGAAATTTGTTTGGATAACCACTAATACATTCATTCTTAACGAACGAATCTTAGTGATTACCTTGTAAATTCCTTATTGATTCAAAGTTTGACAGTCTGCATTTTTCATTAAATGTCAGTGTCAGTTCTCTAGTGAAATCGTTTATCATCTTATGTCCAAAGTTACTGTGAAGTAAATTTGTCGGATACCTACGAGGAAGATTATGAATTATTTTCAAATTCTTGTTTTGTATAATCTGAAGCTTTTTGGTATGAGTTTTCGCAGTTTTATAAAACAAACTTGACAGCTGTAACTCATAATTGGTCGAATGCACATTTTATATAACAATATTTTGTTTTTCATATTCAATTTAGATCTTCTGTTGAGTATGGGAAACAATGCCCGACCACACTTTATAGATTTTTCACAAATTTGGTTGACATGTTGCTTAAATGTTAGTTTTTTATCCATTATAATGCCCAAATACTTGATTTCTGACTTTATAGGTATAACATTCCCACGGCACAACATAGATTGAGAAGGTATGCGTTTTGGCGACTTGGCTTAAATTTAAGCTCTCTTGCATTTTCCTAACTAATGAATTAGATACCTTACCGCTGCAAATGAAAGCACTATCGTCTGCATAAAATGCTGCTTCCTGATCCCTGCGTAGAGTGATATCTGACGTGTATAACGAATAAAGCGTAGGTGACAAAACGGAACCTTGCGGTAGACCTGCGAGTATGTGTTTTTCATCTGATAAGATGCGCTCCACGAAAACTACAAATGAACGTTGGTCTAAAAAGCTTTGTATGATTTTTTGTAAATATAAAGGAAAACTAAAAGAGTTAAGTTTATACAATAGGCCATTATGCCATACTGTATCGAAAACCTTTTCAATGTCAAGAAATATAATACCTGTACTTCTACGATTTCTTTTATTATTCTCAATAATATTAACCACTCGTTTGATTTCATGTACCGTAGAGTGCTCTCTTCGGAATCCAAACTGCTGCTGATGTATAATGTTATTCTGTTCTGAGAACTCTACGATTCTTTTGTGGATTATTTTTTCAAAGACTTTATCCAACAAGCTCAAAATGCTTATTGGCCTATAGCTGGAAGGCAATATTGGATCTTTTCAAGTTTTGAAAATAGGTATAACCCTGGCCTTTTTAAATATCATGGGGAAATGACCATTTCTCAAGCAGTAATTAAATAGTTTGCTCAAAGTTTCAAAAAAGTAATCGGGCATATTTTTTAAAATAATGCTGTTAATTCCTTAATTTCATTCTCGACCCAGTATTTAATTGCTGGCCAATCAGCCTGATTATACAACGGAACTGTAACAAAGTGATTTTGTGGTGTTCCAAAAATGTAACAAGATATTGGGGTGTGATCAGACTGTAAAATATTTGGATGTGACTGTAACTGCGAAAATGAAATGTTAGAGTTAGTAAGTAAAATATCAACCGTGGATGGAATTATATTTTGGCCGAATCTAGTATGTGTATTCGGATGATATACATAAAAACTTGAACTTAAGTGATGTCTGTACAGTTCTTTGCCAGCTGAATTGTTTGAAATACAATTCCAACTCACATGTTGTGCATTCAAATCACCAAAAATAAAATAGTCACTAAACGAATTGGTAAGAAGTTCTAAGTCAGTTTTAAAATTAGAAGTGTAAACTGGATTATAAGATTATCAGAAAAAATTTACAAAATTGAAGTATAGGGAAAATTAAAAATTCAAAGGTAACTTTATAAAAGTAATAAAAGTTATATCAATGGTTATAAAATTTGAAGTTGATAAACAGTTTTCAACATCATTCGTATCAGAGCTGAATGGATCTACAGAGCTATAACTTTTATTGTCACTGTGAATGTCCTCTAAAAGGCAAAGACACAAAATATTGCTATAGGTTTGGGCATGTCATATTAAATTTTAATTGACTATTATTTGTTCGTACGATATACATATCGCTCCTTTATTGCAACGTAGTCATATCTCGAAAAATCAATAATTTGAAGTTACTTAAGCAAAATAACTCCTTAATAGATTTTTTATATGTAAAAAAAATTTTTGCCTTATATCTCAATCTGAAAACTAGGTTTGTTTAAATATATATTACGCAATGAGATAGCAGTGTTTACACTTTTAAATCTTAAAGTGTGTTTTGCTAAGTTTGATTTTTTATGATAATATACGATTTGTTGATTTCTTGCAAAAAGTGAAATTTTAAAAATTTTGAGTTAATACCCTCTTATTTATCAAGTGCGATATGTATGTATATTCCTAATATTAAAAATGTGTTATGTTAGGCATGATTATCATTTTCATAGAAATATTGATTTTTTTAACCATATCAGTGATGAAGATACCATATCTTCATCACTGAAATCAGAAAGGATGTAGATATTTAAGTCGCTTTTTGCCACTATATACGATCTGATCCAACGTAGACCTTTCGTGTGCAGAAGCTTACAGCATTTTACACCAAGCCTGCAAACCCTCTATCTGCGAAGCGGAGAAGCAGCGTCTTTCCAAAGGTCTTCCAAAAGAGCGAAAGCCAGCTTCAGAAGCATGGGTGATCGCTAGTTCCAACATGCCATTAGTTTGACGCGCCCTCTGTACCATCCTGCGTCGTCACACTGAGGAGACGGCCCTGGATTCTCCTTGAGGACTCTCCGGAACACTCTCATCAGTTTCTTATGTACCATCTTCCAGTTTGCATAGGAGATTGAGCTATCCACGTCATTATGGTCGATGACAGCAAATACGCTGCCTTTTTCGGTGCACTGTTTGCACATTTGGATGGTTCTGGCCAATCAACCTCCTCCTGCTTCTTAAGCGACACCAGTCAATTGCAGATTAACCAGGCCTGGCGTTCTAACCTGGACTTCAGTTAAGTTTGATTCACCGCGACCTGAAATCGACGACGCGAAAATAGGATCTCCGGAGATATGAGGCTCCCGACCGGATAAATGGGGCTCTTTTTATTTTTGTCTTTCATTGTGGGGGTTGCATTTTATACATACTGCCATGTAATTTAACTGATGCCTGTCTCGGTGTCAGGCAGACCACCAGGCCGCCCAATATGGGTAACAGACGCTAGTAAGATTTTGACAGTGGCCAATAAAAACGGACATAACCTGACAGAGTGTTCAGTTTCAATGAAAGGAAAAACACTATGCAGGGTATCTTATAGCCGCCCCACAGGAGAAACAGACTCTTTGAGACACTAAGAAGAGAGGTTAGTTCTTGGTTTCGAGCCCGTCTGGCAAGGGTGGCCCTACCAACATGGCCTCAAGCCTCTGCAGCGGTAGTGTAGAGTAAAATATAGTCAAATAAAAACAGCTGTCTTAAGTTTTGTCCATTGTTTATAAAATATCAACGATGCTAGTAGACCTTTTTCGGGGTATATCTACGACTGTCAAATTTTTATCCATATTTTCTCCCAATGTCTCATATATTGATTACACACAAGTTTAAAATATACCATTCGTGCTATTTTGCACAAAAATTACATGTCGTAAGACTTCAGTGACCATGTAAACCGCCCTTACTAAAACTTTTATAAACTAATTTTATTTTTATGGGCATTATATTTTAATTTAGAGATTTTAAAGGCTATAAAAATTTTGCATTGATCAGGTATTTTTTGTGTCCATCTTAAAGTGTCAAAATGTACTAACAGCCTGAAATGATTTATACAAAAACAAAATGTACGTATTTTTACTACAGAGTTGTACTTTTTTTGCCGCCAGTCTACCTTGTTTATTGTGCAATGCGTGAAGAAATATTTGAAAATCAGTCGCACAACAACTTTTTGCATCGTCGGGAGAAAAAAACTTTTTAACAAAAGTATTTCGAAAAATGACCAATGCCAATTCTGAATGGTATTTTTATCCTCTATCGATTGGGATAGATGGCTACGTGGCACAACGAATAGTTGTATAAGTAAAAAACTATTTAATTAATTTTTTTGATTTTTTTTTCAATTAGTAAAAGTTTGCTGCACTATAACTTTTGAAAGCCAGTATTTCGGAAAATGGCCAATACCAATTCTGAATCGTATTCTCGTCTTCTATGGATTGATATAGGTGTTTATGTATAGTTTAGGTTTTATAAGTAAAAAACCTTTACGTAATGGATAAGTTCCCTCAATATAGCTCTTTATATTTCATACTACTTTAAGTGAATATTAGAAAATTATATTCTATAGGATTAATGCTTTTTAAATTACAACAATTTTCTGTTCTGTTTTTGGCGTTGATAAGTGCGGACGCGATTTTTTAAAGCTCGCATTAACAAAAAACAAAACATACATTGTGTGAATAATTTAAAACAAAAACAAAAAACAAACCTCTTTTAATACAACAACAAAGTTGTTTGTAAAATATTTTTTTTCTTTTTCCTTTTCTTTATTTTTTACAACGGCATATTGAATTGCTACTTTTACAATAAAACAAAAACAATAAAGGCTAATGAGCCTATTTAATTTAAGCAACAATGTTGAATTAAATAAAAACAAAAGAACTGAAAATAATTTGTGTATTAATGCTACGCCAGTTATACGTGCCCAATCTTGTTCTTCGCTTTTACTAAGCGATGACAATAAAATAACTACAAACAAATCGCCTTCTGAACACAGTGTTGCCAAAGATAATATGGATAGTGTAGAAAAACCCAAGACGCAAGTGGGAATGGACAGGTACATAACTGTATTGAAAAGAGGTCGAAGCCGTAAGTCTTTGCAGATTGCACCAATGGCTAAAGTACAAAAAGACAAGGACTCTAACGGAATAAATTCCCCTAATCGTTTTGCTATTTTAGATAACGAATCAAGTAAAACAAAAAAGGCACCCAAGTCGTTTAAACCACCAATTTTTTTAAGAGAGAAAAATTCAAATGAATTAATAACTAAGTTAATTTATAGACGAAAGTAGTTATCGTAAAGCAGTAAAGGAGTTTGAAAGCTGCAAAAAGAACTTTTATACCTACCAGCTGAAGAGTAGCAAAGGCCTACAGGTAGTCATCAAAGGTGTAGACTCATATGTTAATCCAGTGGAAATAAAAGCTGGCCTCCAAAAAGCAGGATTTAAGGTTAAAAGCGTTGACAATTTGAGAAATCGAGAGCGTGTTCCTCAACCTCTATTTCGCGTTAAACTGGAACCTGGGGATATTAGATTGAAGAAGAACGAAACGCATCCCATTTATAATCGAAAATATCTGAAACACCGCAGGATAAGTGTAGAGGAACCACATAAGCGGTCAGGACCCGTTCAGTGCTTAAATTGCCAAGAATACGGCCATACAAGGGCTTACTGCAAGTTGCTCCGGTTTGCGTTGTGTGTGGAGAGCTTCATTGTTCCGCCCAATGCGAAAAACCAAAGGATGACTCGAAGGTTAAAAAATGTAGCAATTGCGGTGGAAATCACACTGCTAACTACAGAGGCTGTCCAGTTTTTTCTATGGTAAGGAAGTCAAATCAGAAATAAAATACTCGTGCTAGGCAGCCACGATACCAAGCAAATGCTCATTACCCTCAGTTAGCTCAACCCACAACCAAACATGTTTCATACGCGGATATGTTAAAATCCAATCATTTTTCAGCACACAAAGCGACACCTACAACCAATTCTACCCCAAATATGCACCCAGAAGCTAAAGAACAAACACCATCTGGTAACTACAATCGTCTCGAAGCAAGTATCGAGACATTAGTGCATTCGTTAAACAGTTTTATGAGCTCTATGAGCAGCATGATGCAAATATCAGAGAGTCAATATATCGACTTTTACAAAACACTAGGTCCCTGTTTCATAGCATCAGGCGACTACAACGCTAAACATACATTTTGGGGATCAAGACTTATTACTCCAAAAGGTCGTGTTTTATTTGACACTATATAAAAATCGTTCTGAATGTGATATCAAGTGGACAACCCACCTATTGGCCTACTGATAGACAAAAAATACCTGATGTTATTGATTTTGGCGTGACTAAAGGTATTTCGAGAGAAATGATTAAGGTTGAAACGTCAATCGAATTATCCTCAGATCATTCACCCACTATTGTCTAAATATGGAACCAGCAAAATATCATGTCGCCAACAACTTGCACAAGCATTAATTGGTTGAAATATAGAAAATATCTCAGCACTTATTGTTCGGAAAACATACCGCTAAGAACACTAGAAGATGTTGAACCAGAGTCTAATTTACTTTGATCGAAACCTTAAATCAGCTGCCCAACATGCGACAGAAACCAGACAACCAGCTAGATACAATCAAATTTATTTTGTAGATGTCGAGCGGCTCTTGGCTGAAAAAAGAAAAATTAGAAGAGAGTGGCAAGCACACAGATCTCCTCAACTCAAATCTAGACTTAAAGATTGCACGAAACGGCTAAGATAGCTGCTAGAATCTCGAAGAGTAGCATATCTGAAAAATTACTTGGAAGACCTCGACACAACTGCACAATCAGATTATTCATTATGGCGTGCATGTAGGTACCTTAAAAGACCGGTCGTAAGTAAGCCTCCCTTGCGAACTTCTTGTGGAGACTGGGCAAGGAATGATACCGAAAAAGGCAATTTATTTGTTGGACATTTGAAGATGGTGTTCACCCCAAATGTATGTACTGATATAGCTGAGTTGCCATCAGTAGAGACTAGTGCCGTAGTACCCCTAAGATTTTAATTTAACGATATTGAAAAGGCAATAGCAGATTTAAACACCAAAAAAGCCCCTGGCGTTGATAAAACAAGTAACAAGATGTTAGTTGAGTTGCCCCGTATAGGCCGCAGAATTATTCTGTTTGTTTTTAATGCCATCTTACATCTTGAGTACTTTCCCACAGAGTGGAAGGTCTCTATGATAACTATGATTCCTAAACCAGGAAAAGACCACACAAAAGTAGAATCATACAGACCTATAAGCCTTTTATCAAACGTGTCAAAGTTATTTGAGAGAATATTAATAACTAAGCTGAATCCAATTCTTAGCGCGAAAGGATGTATTCCGAACCATCAATTTGGCTTCAGAAAACAACATAGTACGATCCAACAAACACACAGATTAGTAAATGTAATTAAAACGACCTTTGAAGAAAAAAAATACTGTTCTGCGCTTTTTATCGACGTTTCTTAAGCATTCGATAAGGTTTGGCCCGAAGGCCTAATATTTAAGCTAAAGCTGAACTTGCACGAAAACTTGTATAAACTCTTAAAAGATTATTTAACGAATCGCAAGTTCTTACTAAAACAAGGTGACTTTTTAAGCTCGCCACAGCTCATTGACACCGGAGTTCCCCAAGGTAGTATTTTGGGACCAATTTTATATTTACTATACACATCAGATATGCCAATTAGCACCCTAGTCCACACATCAACTTTTGCAGATGACACAGCTTTTTTAAGTATTCATGAAAGTGCCCAAGAAGCATCACAACTTTTAAAAAAACCACATACTCAATTTGGAAAAATGGCTAGAAAAATGGAGAATAAAAGTGAATGAACAAAAATGTACTCACATAACTTTCACACTGCGTAGGGACTCATGCCCTCCTATTCGCATAAATAACCAAATGGTACCACAGCTTTCAGACGTTAAATACCTGGGTATACATCTTGACCGTCGCCTTACTTGGAAAAGCCACATTGATTTCAAGTTAACACAAATGAAACTAAAAGCAGTACAACTAAATTGGCTTATTGGCAGAAACTCCACCCTGAGCTTAGATTGTAAACTTCTACTGTACAAGTCGATCCTCAAACCAATTTGGTGTTATGGGATACAGTTATGGGGCACTGCCTCAGCTAGCAATGTAGAAAAAATTCAAAGGCGCCAAAATAAAATTCTACGTATTATTACATCTGCTCCCTGGTATATAAAAAATTAAACATCCACAAAGACTTAAACATGCCATCAGTTAAAGCAGAAATAGCGAAACATGCAGTCACATATCTAAAAAGGGTTGAATCTCATCCAAACCCTTTGGCGCGTAACATGCTGAATGAACCTGGTTACATTCGACTAAAAAGAAGAGATACTGCGTTTCTTGGCCGTACATTAGAGGGATGACCCGCAAATGATTGTAAAATCCGTGAAACAAACATTATTTTTGTCTAGCACTGGCTGGACTTAAAAAGTATATTTTATTTTAGACTTAAGATACGAGTAATTATTGTTAGTTCAAAAATATTGAAGATACAATAAATAAATTATGAAGAAAAAAAAAAACAACAATAAATAAGAAGTTTGAGGGCTTTAAAATAGGAAATATTTTATTCAAAAGTTTCTTACATTTTTTGATTTATTCTAAGAAATACTGCCTTTTTCAACCCTTTAAAAAAGGTTGTTGATAACCCAGAGTTTGTTTTTTTCTCATGCTTTTTTATGGGCCTGTGTTTTTGTTGTTTCTTAAGGCCAGGATTCACTATCCTACATAATCGTACGATTCAGTCTCAAAAAATTCTGAGAGAATTCTGTGTTATCAAAAATTGTTTCAAAATGGCGTTATAGATACCAAAATATCATACAAAAATGATTTTGTACCTCTGATTTCGAGAAAAATATTATTTTATGAATTTTTTTAAAAATTATCAAATCGTACAGACCTGTCAAAAAATCTGTCACACACATACATTTCAAATCCAAAATAGCACACATGCTATCAAATCAAATAGCACACATGCTATTTTCGACGGAGTATGAAAGTGAGTCATGGCTTTAGAAATACACGTGCGTGAGAAAAATGTAAATAAAAAATGTAAAAATATTACAAAAGTTTGAAGACTTGTAAACACAATAGTTTTAAACTATTGAATAATTTTTAAACCGTAATTTAAAGGAAAACTGATCTGATACCTAGTTTTAAATAATTTAAAACTATCGAATTTACAAGCTTATTAATAGTTTTATATTCTTTATTTACATGTTTCTCACGCACCTGTATATCTAAGAAACAACGAAAGAGGTACAAAAAAGCTGTTATACGGTTGATTTTCAAATATTTATTTCTTATCTCGACGCAATTGAAGAAAGTCTTTATCCACACATGCAATTTTTGTTTTTGAAACATTTGTTTAATTCTCTTTTGAAGTTTCATTCGTGTCCATACTTTATAAATTGTGCTTCTGACGACTGTATACTTTTATACAGTCATTCTTATGACGAAAAGAGCATACACCAACAACAATAGAGAGTCACAGCAGAGTATCAAGTACATGAAACATTTTACCGCAGCCATTTTTATTTCCTCTCCCAACAACAAATACATGTGTTGCATAAAAAAAAATTGAAAGTGTGCAATGGGACAAATTAACATTTTAAAAATCAACCGTTAACAACTTTTTTACTTTGGTCGACTGAAACACAGCCGCCGTTTCTATGTGATTTTTTTTTAAATTTATATTAAATAATCGCTTCAACGGTATTTTAAAATATGTATGTATGCATGTATATATGTGTGTATGTATGTATAAAATATTGTTTTTTTTTTAATTTTCTTCCTCCAAGCTGTGCTTTTTCTAGTAATTTTTTATTATGCTTATTGCAAGTATAATTAATTGATTATTTTTCAAACTATATACGTATACCATGAACACTTTATGTAGACATAGTCCTGTATAACAATTTTGACTTTAAGTAGTAAATAATAGTATTATTTTAAACGCGGCTTTTTTTTGCATAATTTATTTATTGTATCTTCAATTTTTTGAACTAACAAAAATTTTTCGTATCTTACGTCTAAAATAAAAAATATGTTTTAAGTCCAGCCAGTGCTAGAAAAAAATAATGTTTGTTTCACGGATTTTGCAATCATTTGCGGGTCATCCCTCTAATGTACGGCCAAGAAAAGCAGTATCTCTTCTTTTTAGTCGAATGTAACCAGCTTCATTCAGCATGCTACGCGCCAAAGGGTTTGGATGAGATTCAAGCCTCTTTAGGTATGTGACGGCGTGTTTCGCTATTTCTGCTTTAACTAATGGCATGTTTAGGTCTTTGTGGATGTTCGAATTTTTTATATACCAGGGAGCAGATGTAACTATACGAAGAATTTTATTTTGGCGCCTTTGAATTTTTTCTACATTGCTAACTGAGGCAGTGCCCCATAACACCAAAATGGTTTGAGAATCGACTTGTACAGTAGAAGTTTACAATCTAAGCTCAGGATGGAGTTTCTGCCAATAAGTTAATTTAGTTGTACTGCTTTTAGTTTCATTTGTGTTAACTTGAAATCAATGTGGCTTCTCCAAGTAAGGCGACGGTCAAGATGTATACCCAGGTATTTAACTACTGAAAGCTGTGGTATCATTTGGTTATTTATGCGAATAGGAGGGCATGAGTCCCTACGCAGTGTGAAAGTTATGTGAGTACATTTTTGCTCATCCACTTTTATTCTCCATTTTTCTAACCATTTTTCCAAATTGAGTATGTGGTCTTGTAAATGTTGTGATGCTTCTTGGGCACTTTTATGAATACTTAAAAAAGCTGTGTAATCTGCAAAAGTTGATGTGTGGACTAGGGTGCTAATTGGCATATCTGATGTGTATAGTAAATATAAAATCGGTCCCAAAATACTACCTTGGGGAACGCCGGCTTCAATGAGCTATGGCGAGCTTAAAAAGTCACCTTCTTTTAGTAAAAACTTGCGATTCGTTAAATAATCTTTTAAGAGTTTATACAAGTTTTCGGGCAAGTTCAGCTTTAGCTTAAATATTAGGCCTTCGTGCCAAACCTTATCGAATGCTTGAGAAACGTCGATAAAAAGCGCACAACAGTATTTTTTTCTTCAATGGTCATTTTAATTACATTTACTTATCTGTGTGTTTGTTGGATCGTACTATGTTGTTTTCTAAAGCCGAATTGATGGTTCGGAATACATCCTTTCGCGCTAAGAATTGGATTCAGCTTAGTTATTAATATTCTCTCAAACAACTTTGACATGTTTGATAAAAGGCTTATAGGTCTGTATGATTCTACTTTTGTGTGGTCTTTCCCTGGTTTAGGAATTATAGTAATCAGAGAAACCTTCCACTCTGTGGGAAAGTACTCAAGACGTAAGATGGCATTAAAAACAAACAGAATAATTCTGCGACCTATACGGGCAAACTCAACTAACATCTTGTTACTTGTTTTATCAACGCCAGGGGCTTTTTTGGTGTTTAAATCTACTATTGCCCTTTCAATATCGCTAAATTCAAATTTTAGAGGTACTACGGCACTAGTCTCTACTGGTGGCAACTCAATTAAATCAGTACACATATTTGGAGTGAAAACCTTTTTCAAATGTTTAACAAATAAATTACCTTTTTCGGTATCATTTCTTGCCCAGTCTCCACAAGAAGTTCGCAAAGGAGGCTTACGTACGACTGGCCTTTTAAGGTTTCTCATGCACGCCATAATGAATAATCTGATTTTGCAGTTGCGTCGAGGTCTTCCAAGTAATTTTTCAGAGATGCTACTATTCGATATTCTAGAAGCTGTCTTAGCCTTTTTGTGCAATCTTTAAGTCTAGATTTGAGTTCAGGAGATCTGTGTGTTTGCCACTCTCTTCGAATCCTTTTCAGCCAAGAGCCTCTCGACATCTACAAAGTAAATTTGATTGTATCTAGCTGATTGCCGGGTTACTGCTGCATGTCGGGCAGCTGATTTAAGGATTTGATCAAAATTAATAAGACTTTTATCCACGTCTTCTGGTGTTCTTAGCGGTATATTTTGCGAACAGTGAGTACTGAGATACTTTCTATATTTCAACCAACAAATGCTTGTGCTAGTTGTTGGTGACACAATATTTTGCTGGTTCCATATATAGACAATAGTGGGTTAATAATCTGAGGATAATTCAAATGACGCTTCAACTTTAAGCATTTCTCTCGGAATACCCTTAATCACGCCAAAATCAATAACATCAGGTATTTTTTTCCGATCAGTAGGCCAATAGGTGGGTTGTCGACTCGATATCACATTCAGACGCGTTTTTGAAATTGTATCAAAACACGACATTTTGGATTTATTAGGCGTGATCCCCAAAATGTATGTTTAGCATTGTAGACGCCTGATGCAGGGACCTAGTGATTTGAAGAAGTCGCTATACTGACTATCTGATACTTGCAATCTAGGAGGTGAATAAATTGAAGAAATAACAAGGTTTTGATGAATTTCTTCCAGGCAGATATTTGTTGCTTGAAGGTTATCCTCACAAAAATCACACAGTAAATAATGTTTGATTCTGACCTTTATAAGTATTGCCGATCCACCACATGCTCGTCCGCGAGGGTCCTTGGTATCATATAATATATAGCCATTAATTTTAAAAAAGCTATTTGTTGTTAAGTGAGTCTCTGAAATCAGCATGACATCAATTTGTTGATTATTAAGAAAGTACTCGAGTTCATTTTTGTGTTGGCGTAAGCCGTTTGCGTTCCAGAAACATATTTTTAAACAGTTCATGGTTTGTTAAGTACCGCCTGCAACATCATAGATTGCATGCGAACCATTTCTTGCATCATGCTGCTCATAGAGCTGATAAAACTGTTTAACGAATGCACTAATGTCTCGATGCTTGCTTCGAGACGATTACAGTTACCAGATGATGGTTGTTCTTTAGGTTGATTAGTTATTAACATATGCGCGTATGAAACATGTTGGGTTGTTGGTTGGGCTAACTGAGGATAATTATCATTTGCTCGATATTGCTGGTGCTTATCGGGAGTATTAAATTTTGGTTTTCTTCACCATGAAAAAACTGTACAACCTCTGTAGTTAGCAGTGTGATTTCCACCGCAATTGCTACATTTTTTAACCTTCGAGTCATCCCTCGATTTGTCGCATTGAGCGGAACAATGTAGCTCGCCACACACAACGCAAACCGGAGGCAACTTGCAGTAAGCCCTAATATGACCATATTCTTGGCAATTTAGACACTGGACGGGTCCTGATCGCTTATGGGGTTCCTCTACGCTTATTTTGCGGTGTAATAAATACTTAAGATTATAAATAGGGTGTGTTTCACTTATTTTTAATTTCATATCTCCAGGTTCCAGTTCAACGCGAAATAGACGTTGAAGGACACGTTCTCGATTTCTGAGACTATCTACAGTTTTAACCTTAAATTCCGCTTTTTGAAGGCCAGCTTTTATTTCTGTTGGATCAATGTACGAATCTACACCTTTTATTACTACCTGTAGACCTTTGCTACTCTTCAGCTGATAGGTATAAAAGTTCTTTTTACAGCGTTCAAACTCGTTTACTGCTTTACAATAACTGTTTTCATCAATAAGTTGTATTTTTGTCTCATCAATGTTACCACGCTTGATAAGAATTACATAAAATGCGTTCCCGCCAATAACTGAATTTAATTTCTTTATTAAGTCGCTCGAATTTTTCTCCCTTAAATAAATTGGAGGTGGTTTAAACGACCTGGGTGCTGTTTTAGGTGCAATTCTTTCGCTATCTAAGATAGCAAAACGATTGTGGGAACTTATTCCGTTAGAGTTCTTATCTTTATGTACTTTAGACATTGGTGCAAGCTGTGAAGATTTAGGGCTTCGACCTCTTTTCAATACAGTTGTGTATCTGTCCATTCCTACTTGCGTCTTAGGTTTTTCTACTCTATACTCAGAGTATTCAGAAGGCGGCTTGTTTGTAGTTATTTTATTGTCATCGCATATAAGCAGCGAGGAACAAGATTGAGCACGTAATACTGGCGTGGCATTTATACACAAATTGTCACTAGTTTTTTTTTTATTTATTTCAATATTGTCAACATTTTTTTTACTTAAATTAAAGAGGCTCATTAGCCTCTATTGTTTTTGTTTTATTTTCAAAGTAGCAATACAATACTTTGTAAAAAATTAAGGAAAAAAAAGGTTTTACAAACAACTTTGTTGTTGTATTAAAACTGGTTTATTTTTTGTTTGAAGTTATTCACATAATTTATGTTTTATTTTTGGTAAAGCGAGCTTAAAAAAATTGCGTCCGCACTTATCAACGCCAAAAACAGAATGAGTGAACGCGGCTTGAAAATGATGTCTTTACATCGAAAGCGCTCGCCAAACGTACCAACACAACAGCCAGTGACGACGGTCTTCACCGAAAGGTATGACAACAGTATTTTACTTACTGGCGGAACAAATCCAATCAATTTATTTTCTTTGTTTATATAAAATGATACACAAACATTAAGAGAAACAACCCCGACTACATTTTAAACACAGTTGGTAATTTCTGTTTGAAATCACATGTTCCCATATTAGTTGTTTTCTCTAAAATGTCTGTCCGTCTGTCACCGCGCTATATCTATGGAAACCTAAAGCTATAAACACATTCGAGACAGCACTTCACGCGACAGCTCTAAAACCCGAGCTGTCAACAGCCTGAGCACTATTTCAGTAAGCGAATAATTATTTTGAAAGCAGCAGCAGCAATAAACATATGGTTTTGTTTTCTTAATATTTGTTTACAAAATTCTAAAGTATTTGTTGCGTAAAAAATGTGTATCAGGAAAATATTATTAATGGAAGGCCTCACTAAAATAGTTCAAATTACCGCGTCAGTATATGAGGCAAAGAAAAAACTAAAAAGAAATAAACGAAGATGGTGGGTTCGCCCGACAATCCAAATGCAAATATAAATTTACAAATCCAAAATTAAAATGAAAACAAGAAATATAAACAGCTGACTAAAATAGTTCAAATTACCGCGTCAGTATATGAGGCAAAGAAAAAACTAAAAAGAAATAAACGAAGATGGTGGGTTCGCCCGACAATCCAAATGCAAATATAAATTTACAAATCCAAAATTAAAATGAAAACAAGAAATATAAACAGCTGACTGTTGTGTTTTAGTGGTGTCACTTTACATTTTTAACGCTTTTTAAACAAGCTTTTTCTACGGTACGTCATAGAAAAATAAAAACCAACCACTAGAATATTTTAGAATGGAGGAAATTTCTAAAATGTCAAGCCTCTTTTGGTAAATAAAAATTCCGGAAGTTTTTAGGGAACGCGTAATTTTTCGGAAGCTCGGGATTTTAAGAAAGTTTAAAAATTCGTTAAGAAGTTTAATTTAAAAAAGAATTATAATTAAAATTCTGATTTTATAAAAACATATTACTTTGGGATGCGGAATTAAATGTCCCGGGATTCGGGATTCAGCACATTTCGTGATTGGCATTTCTAGTGTAGACCGAAAATTGTTTTAAAAAATTGCTGCAATTTAGTTATAAGTGTTGATTATTTTTGCCTTATTGCTCAAATTATTGAGACTAGTGTTCGCCTAGTGGTTGAAATTCAACCTTTATTGCAATAATACAAAACTACTCAGATAAAACGTTATATTTTTCTTCGTTCTAATAATATATAATATCGTACTTTATCTGTTCTTTAATAGTTATATCTATTAATGAGAGCCTTCCAAATAAATAATAGTTTTTTGTTATAATTATTTAGCAAATTTAGAGAGAAACAGAGATTATGGCTTTATGATTGGCTAATTTCTTAACTGATTTTATCTATCTCAGACACGAAAATGTAGAGGAATAAACACATTCTGCACTGCTCCTATCGACAATCTCTCAAATAAAAAACATCAACCGAATACGTTGAGTTTAAGACAGTTAAAATGGTTCTTAACTTATTTCACTTGCCTATTTATATATAGATTGTTGGATGAAAAGAGTAAAGTTGAAAACACAAATAAACAACATTAAATTGAATAGTTTATTGGTACCTTAAAAAATTGGGTGTGAAAAATATGTTTGCTAAAGGTCGTACGGGTGCCTGCTCTCGATGTTTTTTTACTCTGTTACACCCCACAAATAAACATCTGCTTTCACAAAATATTTTCTGCACTTTATGTAAAACTAGCTAACAAACAAAAAGCACTTTTAACAAGCCACTCCTTGTTGTATTGGCATTATTTATCCCTTTGTGCTGCCGACAAAAATAGAAATAAATCTAATCTTGACAGCAGCAGCACTAAAACCCGAGCTGTCGAGCAGCATGCTGTCGTCAATATAATCATTCTCATAAGAATGCATGTGTTTTAATTTTGACATATTGCTGCGGGCTGTCTGCTGTCTCGAATGTGTTTATAGCTTAAAAGTTAGAAGTTATATGTGTATATACAAATGCATGAAAGTTGTTTGGTGTTCCAAAAATCTCAAACGGGGTTGGAACCTTAGAATATTTCTTAATTTTATAAATATGCTTAGCTATATATTTTTTTTAATAAAAGTCTTTATTTACAAGTTTAAAATATAAAAGGTACAGAGGTATGAGATTTTACTATAAGTACTACAACAATAAGAGTCTTATAATTAAATTTACAAAACTAATAACAATAAATACACAGCCTTAAGGAAAATAGCTCACAAAAACCTTTTTGATCTCTATGGAAGTTATAAAGAAATTTGTTTGGATAAATACTAATACATTCATTCTTAACGAACGAATATTAGTGATTACCTTGTAAATTCCTTATTGATTCAAAGTTTGACAGTCTGCATTTTTCATTAAATGTCAGTGTCAGTTCTCTAGTGAAATCGTTTATCATCTTGCGTCCAAAGTTACTGTGAAGTAAATTTGTCGGATATCTACGAGGAAGATTATGAATTATTTTCAAATTCTTTTTTTGTATAATCTGAAGCTTTTTGGTATGAGTTTTTGCAGTTTTATGAAACCATACTTGACAGCTGTAACTCATAATTGGTCGAATGCACATTTTATATAACAATATTTTGTTTTTCATATTCAATTTAGATCTTCTGTTAAGTATGGGAAACAATGCCCGACCACACTTTATAGCTTTTTCACAAATTTGGTTGACATGTTGCTTAAATGTTAGTTTTTTATCCATTATAATGCCCACATACTTGATTTCTGACTTTATAGGTATAACATTCCCACGGCACAACATAGATTGAGAAGGTATGCGTTTTGGCGACTTGGCTTGAATTTAAGCTCTCTTGCATTTTCCTAACTAATGAATTAGATACCTTACCGCTGCAAATGAAAGCACTATCGTCTGCATAAAATGCTGCTTCCTGATTCCTGCGTAGAGTGATATCTGACGTATATAACGAATAAAGCGTAGGTGACAAAACGGAACCTTGCGGTAGACCTGCGAGTATACAGTGGATCAATAAAGTCTAGGCACAACATGATTTTTAAAAAGTGTTTCGCCAGTAACTTTGCATCTGCATAACTTGATAAAATTATTTTCATGCTATTTTCAAGATTGATAGGTTTATTGACCATTTAACACGAAAAATAATTCATATCTTATTATTTCTAATATACAATGGCTTTTAAACTAAAAAATAAGGTAAGTCTATGTAAAAAAAGTTTAGGCACACATGTGAAAATTTTCGGTATATTCGGGGTTTTTGCATGTCCAGTATTTGGTTGAACCTCCTTTAGCTTGGATAATTGCTTCTAAACGTCTACTCATACTTCTTACTAGGTTAGATGTTTCATCAGGAGTAATTTTTTTCCATTCTAAGCGAAGTGCCGCTTTAAGTGATTCTTAGGATGTAATGTGATGTTTCCGTATTTTTTTCTCTAGTAAGTGCCAAATATGCTCTATAGGATTCGTGTCTGGCGATTGCGGAGGGGTTTTTAACTATTTGCAGTGGTATATAAGCCATTCCTGCACAAGATTTGAAGAATATTTTGGGTCATTATCTTGTTGGAACAAGAATTTCCCATTTAAGCCCAGCTTCGCAACACTTGGAGATAAGTTTTCTTTTAAAATATTTAAATAAGAGTGCTTGTCCATTTTGTCGTCTATAAAGACAAGATTTCCCACTCCAGATGACGCCATACATCCCCAAACCATAACATTGCCACCACCGTGCTTGACAGTCGTAATAATATTATTTTCTTGAAGCTCTTTGTTTGCTTTTCGCCAAATTTTTTGTGGACCATCTGAACCAAAAATGTTAAACTTTGATTCATCACTAAATATCACACTGTTCCAGAAGGCTTCAGGGTGATTAATGTGGAGTTTTGCGAACTCTAACCGCTTTTTCTTGTTTATGTCTGAAAGACAAGGTTTGCGACGGGGAACTCTTCGATGATATCCTGCTCTGTGCGAGCTATTTCTTAATGTTTGTGGATTAAGGTCTTCACCAAAACTTTTCTTCATTTCCCGACACTATTCTACAACTGAAATCTTTGGATTTTCAGCCACTGCAGCAACACTGATACGCTCCTGACGAGATGTTATTTTTTTTGGACGTCCTCTTCTCCTCTCACGCTCTAATTTGTTGGTTTTTTCATAATGTTTTATGATGTTTCTTACACTGGTATAGGGCCTCTGTACAATCACACCAATTTCGCGACAGGATTTTCCCTGTGCATGAAGATTTATTATAAATTTACGGACATCTACGATCATTTTGCTGTTTTCGTCACGAATTAAATACCAAGAATATTTTTTACATTTACAACTCTCGCCTACTGAGGATTTAACATGTGCATAAACATGAGTTGAAATAAAAAAGTGAAAATTTACCGTTATACAAGGGATTAAAGGGCATTAATGCAGTAAGTGCCTAAACTTTTTTAGATAGACATAGCTTGTTTTTTAGTTTTTAAAGCGTTGTATATTAGAAACAATAAGATATAAAATATTTTTTGTTTTAAATGGTCAATATAACTCTCAATCTTTAAAACGATATCAAAATTATTTTATTAAGTGAACCAGATGCAAAGTTATTAACAGAACACTCTTGAAAATCATGATGTGCCTAAACTTTATTGATCCACTGTATGTTTTTCATCTGATGAGATGCGCTCCACGAAAACTACAAATGAACGTTGGTCTAAAAAGCTTTGTATGATTTTTTGTAAATATAAAGGAAAACTAAAAGAGTTAAGTTTATACAATAGGCCATTATGCCATACTGTATCGAAAGCCTTTTCAATGTCAAGAAATATAATACCTGTACTTCTACGATTTCTTTTATTATTCTCAATAATATTAACCACTCGTTTGATTTGATGTACGGTAGAGTGCTCTCTTCGGAATCTAAACTGCTGCTGATGTATAATGTTATTCTGTTCTGAGAACTCTCTGATTCTTTTATGGATTATTTTTTCAAAGACTTTATCCAACAAGCTCAAAATGCTTATTGGCCTATAGCTGGAAGGCAATTTTGGATCTTTTCCAGTTTTGAAAATAGGTATAACTCTGGTCTTTTTAAATATCATGGGGAAATGACCATTTCTCAAGCAGTAATTAAATAGTTTGCTCAAAGTTTCAAAAAAGTAATCGGGAATATTTTTTAAAATAATGCTGTTAATTCCGTCTAAACCTGGGGCTTTGTTATTTTTTAAAGAAAAAACAAACGTCTTTACCTCTACTGCATCTGTGAATTCAAAATTGTCACTGTCAGCGAGATTTACATTGCTAAGTTCCTGCACATAATTTAGTACCACATTATCTAAAGGTGATGAATTGTTGTTGGTGATATTATTGTTGCATCTAAAAACTTCCGCAATGGCATTTGCTTTTGCTTCACCGGTACTTAAAACTTCCCCATTTATATTTAGATCGGGGATTGCAGAATTTCTACCTTTTAAAGCTTTTGTTAGTTTCCAAAACTTTTTAGAGCCGGAAGGCAGTTTGGAAATGAATTTAGCCCACGCTTCATTTCTATCCTTTTTCAAATGAAAATCAATTAAGTGATTCAACTGTTTTAAAATGCTGATTAGTTGTGTTCTGTAACTAGGATCTCTACATCTTTTAAGTTTACGGTTATACTTGTTCCTCTGAGTAATCAGCATTTTAGACGTATTTGAAATTTCCCTCTGCCAAGGATTTTTCTGGCCAATTGGAATCTTGGAAAAAGCTTCTTTAACTATACTAACTAATTTATTTAATGACGAATCTAGGTTTATATTGTTAAGCTCTATTTGTCCGATATTATGATTCTTAATTTCATTCTCGACCCAGTATTTAATTGCTGGCCAATCAGCCTGATTATACAACGGAACTGTAGTAAAAAGATTTTGTGGTGTTCCAAAAATGTAACAAGATATTGGGGTGTGATCAGACTGTAAAATAGTTGGATGTGACTGTAACTGCGAAAATGAAATGTTAGAGTTAGTAAGTAAAATATCAACCGTGGATGGTTGGACTGGAATTATATTTTGGCCGAATCTAGTATGTGTATCCGGATGATATACATAATAACTTGAACTTAAGTGATGTCTGTACAGTTCTTTGCCAGCTGAATTGTTTGAAATACAATTCCAACTCATATGTTGTGCATTCAAATCACCAAAAATAAAATAGTCACTAAACGAATTGGTAAGAAGTTCTAAGTCAGTTTTAAAATTAGAAGTGTAAACTGGATTATAAGCAGAGATAAAACTTACGGGACGTCCACTTATTTTAACTTCCACAGAGATATTTTCGATGGTTATTGTTTTAATCTTTGGTAACAACTTATGATCTATGTAATTTTTAACCGCTATAAGCACACCCCCACCATGTGTTTGACGGTCTTCTCTGTATATTTTGTAGCCTCCAAATTTTAACCTATGATACGGCTTCAGGAACGTTTCGTTAAGAAGTAGAATATCAATATTTTTCTCATGGAGAACTTTTTCGAGCTGTGCAGCTGCTGACTCAGTTGTTATGCCTTGAGCATTCCAGTGCATAACGTATACATTTTGACTACCCATGATTTTATATAGCATGCTTGAGCATCATGCCAAGCACTCTTAATTTGTCAAATTTATTTCGACATTTTTCTAGTGCATCCACAGCACTAAAGAAGATTTCTAACAATCTCTCGTTAGATAAGTCATCATCGTTGTTGCTGTCGCGGGGTCTGTTTTTCGAAACCTCAGAGTAAAAAACTTTTCCTTTGGAAGGTGTGCTCTCGTGAATCAGTTGGTTGACTCTGACTTGACAGGTGTGGGAACTCAGTCTCATCATACACATGATTAATTCTCGACTTGTTGAAATTAGGTCTAGACTTAGAAGTTAATCGTAGGCGCATTTCTAAATAATCTTTACGGCAAGGGCATTTAGGATCGTCGGACCTGTGTTTCGAGTTTCTTAAGTTCTTTTGGCTACAGTTGTGGCATTTATAAACAACATTACTCCCTTGAGTGTTCTTGGACAATACACACTCAGTCTGGTCGTGATTGCCAGCACAAACTGCGCAGACGATAACTCTATTGCAGTTTTTAGCTCCATGTCCTTACATAGAGCACTTCGTACATTGCGTAGGCCCTTTATTCCCTTTAAGAGGTCTTCTCCTGTAAACAGCAATATTGCAAAAGTACTTTATTTTCATAATATCATTTTTTGAACTTCTTGTTTGTTAAACTCAATCAAGTATATAGTGTCATCAGCTGTAGTCCTTTTGGTTACGATTTCTTTGACACTTACTGGGTTTATATTGTGCATTTTAACCAATTCCTCCTTTAAAAGCTTTGCGTCTGTTCTTGGCAAACCAAATAACACTAACTTAAAGTGCTTTACGTCTTTAACTTCGTGTGTATAAAAACTGTACTTCAGTTCACTCAGCTTTTTTAACGCAGCTTCATACAGGACCATTGTATTGCATGTAACCTTAATTCCAATTGTCATTCTCTTGAAGAAGTACTCCTCACCAAGTATTTCCCAAACTTTTGAGAAACTGTGACACGAGTCTACCACTATTGGTGGAACCTTCTTTGACTGCTCTTGCCTCTTCTTCATTTGCTAGCAAATGAAACCTGTTACTAAGGCCAGGATCAATGCTTATCGTCTTAAATTTGGGACTATTCCCAAAGTAATCTCGCTTCTGGTTAGCCATATTGGAAGCGATTTAAAGGAAAAATTAAATTTTCAAGAAAAATCACACACGAGCAAAAAATAACACGTTGTTTACAAATCAAGGCAATGTTGCCAGATGCTTAGCTATATATTTTTAATATCCTTGTAAAATATTTTTTTTATTAATGATTTTTATTTTTTCTAATTTCTTTTATGTATTTTTTAATATGTTTGTGTTATTTTTTAATTTAATAAAAAAATTACATTTAGGTGAACATTATAACAATATAGTTAATTGCATTGGAATTTAAATTCTGTACATTCTAAAGTACAGTTCTTTAATAAACAAGGAAATGTACTACTATGAATTTTCAACCGGCTGCATCCGATTTTAAGCCGCCGCTGTAACTTTTTTTGTCGTCGCAGGTCTCTGCTTCGCAGGTCAGTGTTATTTAGCCGCCATCTGTTGGTTCTATAAAACCAAGGAACTCTTCTATTAGATGGTGCAATCAGATTAAGTTACATCTATTTTTCTAACAATAATGAAACGAGTACTGAATTCACGTCCATACTGTGTTTCAGTAGCTAAATCTTTCGAAAAAGTCACTGAGGAAAAGTTGGATTTTTTACACTTGCATCACATAAGCAAAGTACCTGATGAATCAAACGAGGTTAATTTATTTAACGTAGAACAAGTGGAAATAGATAAAAGAACGGTGAATTTATTGGAGCGCCTTGCTTTGGTTAATCTTGATGGCAAAGAGGCTTTAGAAACCTTAAAAAGTGGCATACAATTTGCCAAACAAATTGAGAGTATCAATATAGAAGGCAAGAAGCCATTATACACTGTATTAGAGGAACAATCTTTACACCTACGTGATGATCGTGTAAGCGAAGGGAATTGCAAGGAAGAAATTTTGAAAAATTCTATAATTATTGAAGAAGACTATTTCATTTCACCGCCTGGAAACATACCTTTAAAACAAGAAGCTTGTTTAAATAAAAAAAATTAAGTGATCTGCAAATATATCTCGACATGAAACTTCTAAAATTAGTATTAAAGTCGTTAAGAGATTCAAATTACTTAACAGGAAACTGCGGTATGCAGAATGGAAAAATTCATTGTCATTCTTTCTTACTTAAAAATGGGTTGAAAATAAGAGAGCAGTTAGTTAACCAGTGGGTTAACATGCATATTAATTGGGCCATGCAACTTGGTGACATACAACAAATTGAAAAAATTCGTATAGAAAATCGGACTTCCTTTTTAAAAAGCAGACTATTAAAAAAATCATATGAAAAAATCTGCAAAGAAAAATTAGTTAATTCAGCGAATTCCATTGCATTGAAAGCAGTTTGCAATAACACTGTTAAATATTTAGTCAGTGAAGAAGATTTTTTCTATGGTTCGGACACAAAGACTATTTTAATTACAGATTTTTTTGTGTCGTCAAAAAACGAATTATCTAAATATTATAATTTACAACGCCAGCGCAAAATATGGTGGATGCGTTTTTCTGCAAATCCTAGTCGTTATTGGGTTGAACCATTTGATCTTAGCCTTGAATTGGATCTTAACGATGAAATATGTAAAAATAGCATGTCAATAACTATCAAATCAAATTTTCCATTTGGGTTAGTCGATATGGAGTCGATATCTTTAGTGCCTTTATACAAATTGGGGTTTTTAAAGTTTCCCTTTACGGACGATTCCTACAAGGTTTCTTTAATACGTTCTGTTATTAATTTGGATTTAACAACGAGCGGTAATATAAATATTTTTATAATGTATAACATTTACGCTAAAAATTTGTCTACTAGCTTTAATTCTAGATGCAAGTTTATGTAGAACAGAAAACAGAAATAACACACTAATGCTTAATCGAAAGTTGGCACCTTATCAAGTTATACTAGCAAATTTACATGATGGAAGTAAGCGCTTTTATGTTTCATATAATGAGATTATTGATTAACTAATAACTTTTTCAGATAAAAAAATTGATGAACTGACCTTACATTTGCAAAATGTTATTAATAAAAGTGGTCTTCGAATATATGATAACTTTATACATACTAATAACGATACAGAACTTGAAAAAAAATTGATGCAATTTGATAATCTAGGGATACCATATTCCTTAATAGTTAATGAGGAATCAAGTAAAAGTGGGCTAATAAAAATGCGTAGCCGAGATACAACACTTTCTGAAACTATCCACGTTAGCGACATCCCAATGTATTTATTAAATATTTTTGAAGATTGATTGTGACCCTATTTATTAAACAGTTAATCTGAAAGTCAGCAAATGAACTAATATTTTAAAAATTTTTTTTTTTTTTTTTCATAAATTGTTTATTGTATCTTCAATATTTTTGAACTAACAATAATTACTCATATCTTAAGTCTAAAATAAAAATATACTTTTTTTTAAGTCCAGCCAGTGCTAGACAAAAATAATGTTTGTTTCACGGATTTTGCAATCATTTGCGGGTCATCCCTCTAATGTACGGCCAAGAAAAGCAGTATCTCTTCTTTTTAGTCGAATGTAACCAGGTTCGTTCAGCATGTTACGAGCAAAAGGGTTTGGATGAGATTCAAGCCTCTTTAGATATGTGACTGCATGTTTCGCTATTTCTGCTTTAATTGATGGCATGTTTAGGTCTTTGTGGATGTTCGAATTTTTTATATACCAGGGAGCAGATGTAATCATACGTAGTATCTTATTTTGGCGACTTTGAATTTTTTCTACATTGCTAGCTGAGGCAGTGCCCCATAACTGAATCCCATAACACCAAATTGGTTTGAGGATCGACTTGTACAGTAGAAGTTTACAATCTAAGCTCAGGGTAGAGTTTCTGCCAATAAGCCAATTTAGTTGTACTGCTTTTAGTTTCATTTGTGTTAACTTGAAATCAATGTGGCTTTTCCAAGTAAGGCGACGGTCAAGATGTATACCCAGATATTTAAAGTTTGAAAGCTGTGGTATCATTTGGTTATTTATGCGAACAGGAGGGCATGAGTCCCTACGCAGTGTGAAAGTTATGTGAGTACATTTTTGCTCATTCAATTTTATTCTCCATTTTTCTAGCCATTTTTCCAAATTGAGTATGTGGTCTTGTAAAAGTTTTGATGCTTCATGGGTACTTTCATGAATACTTAAAAAAGCTGTGTCATCTGCAAAAGTTGATGTATGCACTAGGGTGCTAATTGGCATATCCGATGTGTACAGTAAATATAAAATTGGTCCCAAAATACTACCTTGGGGAATTCCGGCTTCAATGAGCTGTGGCGAGCTTAAAAAGTCACCTTCTTTTAGTAAAAACTTGCGATTCGTTAAATAATGTTTTAAGAGCTTATACAAGTTTTCGGGCAAGTTCAGCTTTAGCTTAAATATTAGGCCTTCGTGCCAAACCTTATCGAATGCTTGAGAAACGTCGATAAAGAGCGCAGAACAGTATTTTTTTTCTTCAAAGGTCATTTTAATTACATTTACTAACTTGTGTGTTTGTTGGTTCGTACTGTGTTGTTTTCTGAAGCCGAATTTATGGTTCGGAATACATCCTTTCGCGCTAAGAATTGGATTCAGCTTAGTTATTAATATTCTCTCAAATAACTGACACGTTTGATAAAAGGCTTATAGGTCTGTATGATTCTACTTTTGTGTGGTCTTTTCCTGGTTTAGGAATCATAGTAATCAAAGAAACTCCACTCTGTGGGAAAGTACGCAAGACGTAAGATGGCATTAAAAACAAACAGAATAATTCTGCGACCTATAAGGGGCAACTCAACTAATATCTTGTTACTTGTTTTATCAACGCTAAGGGCTTTTTTGGTGTTTAAATCTGCTATTGCCTTTTCAATATCGTTAAATTCAAATCTTAGGTGTACTTCGGCACCAGTCTCTACTGGTGGCAACTCAACTATATCAGTACACATACTTGGATTGAAAACCTTTTTCAAATGATCAACAAATAAATTACCTTTTTCGGTATCATTTCTTGCCCAGACTCCACAAGAAGTTCGCAAGGGGGGCTTACGTACGGCCTTTTAAGGTTTCTACATGCACGCCATAATGAACAATCTGATTGTGCAGTTGCGTCGAGGTCTTCCAAGTAATTTTTCAGAGATGCTACTCTTCGAGATTTTAGCAGCTGTCTTAGCCGTTTCGTGCAATCTTTAAGTCTAGATTTGAGTTGAGGAGATCTGTGTGCTTGCCACTCTCTTCTAATTTTCCTTTTTTCAGCCAAGAGCCGCTCGACATCTACAAAGTAAATTTCATTGTATCTAGCTGATTTTCGGGTTACTGTTGCATGTTGGCCAGCTGATTTGAGGATTTGATCAAAATTAATAAGACTGTTCCACGTCTTCTGGTTTTCTCACCGGTATATTTTCCGAACAGTGAGTATTGAGATACTTTCTATATTTCAACCAATTAATGCTTGTGCTAGTTGTTCGTGACACAATATTTTGCTGGTTCCATATATAGACTATTGTGGGTGAATGATCTGAGGATAATTCGAGTGACGCTTCAACCTTAATCATTTCTCTCGAAATACCTTTAGTCACGCCAAAATCAATATCATCAGGTATTTTTTGTCGATCAGTAGGCCAATAGTCGCGTTGTCCATTTGATATCACATTCAGACGCATTTTTGAAATAGTGTCAAATAAAACACGACCTTTTGGAATAATAAGTCTTGATCCCCAAAACGTATGTTTAGCGTTGTAGTCGCCTGATGCTATGAAACAGGGACCTAGTGATTTGTAGAAGTCGCTATATTGACTCACTGATATTTGAAATCTAGGAGGTGAATAAATCGAAGAAATAACAAAGTTTTGATGATATTCTTCAATACAGATGTTTGTTGCTTGAAGATAGTCCTCACAAAAATCACACAGTAAATGATGTTTAATTCGAGCCTTTATTAGAATAGCTGAACCACCACATGCTCTGCCACGGGGGTCTTTAGTGTCATATAATATATAGCCATTGATTTTAAAAAAGCTATTTGTTGTTAAATGAGTTTCTGAAACCATCATGACATCAATTTGTTGGTTCTTCAAGAAGTACTCGAGTTCATTTTTGTGTTGGCGTAAGCCGTTTGCGTTCCAGAAACATATTTTTAAACAGTTCATGGTTTGTTAAGTACCGCCTGCAACATCATAGATTGCATGCGAACCATTTCTTGCATCATGCTGCTCATAGAGCTCAGAAAACTGTTTAACGAATGCACTAATGTCTCGATACTTGCTTCGAGACGATTGTAGTTACCAGATGGTGTTTGTTCTTTAGCTTCTGGATGCATATTTGGGGTAGAATTGGTTGTAGGTGTCGCTTTGTGTGCTGAAACATGATTTGATTGTAACATATTTTTAAAAATGCTGTAAAAACTTTAAATAGCTAAGGGACCCCTAGTAGGAGTTACTCTTCATAATTTTTTCTAAAATGTAGTTTAAAATCATAGTTTCATATGAAAAGTTCAGAGGCCCATAACTCGACCGCCAAATTTTTTAATTTAACATTTTTTTTTATTATTTTTTAATTCTCTATCACCATGTATAATTTTTTTTTTGATTGGTCAAGCTTCACTAAACTAGATTTGTTCCATAAGGCCTTAGTTTTGACCCATATAATTGTGGCCGCTATATTAGCAAATACTAAAACTTTAAGGGTGTTTCGATAGAGAGGTGTTATTCACGAATATGTGTTTATTTCTTTAACTGTAGAAGGTATACACTAAAAATTTACAAACAGTAATTTAAACTTAGTTTGCTTTATAAACAAGTCTAAAAAAATAAACCTAAAATTAAAGGGTGTTCTGATAGTGGTGTTGTTTGCAAGTATGCCCAAGTTTTGAACCATAATTGGTAGACTTTAAATTTTCATAGAAGGTGTATGACTGGGGCCACTATAGCAATAAATACTAAAACTTATCGGGTGTTCCGAAAGCGAGGTGTTATTTGCCCTTATGTCTTTATTTCTTGAGCTATACAGGCAAGTTGTAGTAGACATTTTTCCCCTGTATTTTTAATTGGCCTGTAATTTCTGAAATAATCTAGTGACCCATTTAGTTTTATTTTCCTCCAAGACGGATGGATTGTGCAATTCTTGAATAATTTGTTGAAAACCTGTAAAAGTGACTCTTTAGAGAGAACAGGCAAGGATTTAATCATATCATTAGTTACACGATCTAAGCCTCCGGCAGAGGCACGCCTTCTAGAGTCCAAAACATCTGTTAATTCTTGGTATGTGAAAGGTATAAACATTCTATTAGAGACTCTACAAAAATTTACCTGAATGTTGGAAGGAACTTGATTTGCCAAATATTGGAAAAGGAGCGGTTTTATAGTCGTGCAGTCCTTTAAGCCGTTAACAAACCGCCACGCAGCCGCAGTGTTTGGTTTGATTATTGATCTCTTCTATTTTTCTCTTATAGTTTTCTGTGGCAACAACAGATTCCTCAATTTTCATTTGAGTTGGATATTTTTGAGCTTTTTTCCTTGCAGCGTACTGGAAAAAAATCGAAGGAGTTATGCAAGGTATATTTATTTTACTAGGTAGGGGCATCCCTACAACAATACAAGAGCAACATGACATTTTGTTGTTGCTTCGTAGTTCGAAATGGCAAAAAACATATAAGAAAATTGAGAAGGCGTGTATGTGTTTTATTGCTTTCTAACTTCTACACTATAAAATTTCTGAACACATACAACTTTTGACATGTCGAACTACTAAATCAGCTGGGCGGACGATACTGCCTAGTAAGATAAATAAAATACCTTGTTTTGAACTAAAAAAAATTTTTTTCTTATTTTGATAAAGAACTGGTATACCTGAATATGGAACATAGTTTTCTTTTATTATACACTACCCCGATGTATGCCGATGAGTGGGAACGGAGAAATGCATCAGGAACGAATATATTTGTATTGATTTTTGTTAAAATCCATTATTTTCTAAAAATAAGAGTCATATTCGCCAAAATTGCATTATTATTGGAACACCCTTTAAATTTTAATAATTGTTATGGCGGCCGAAGTAACATCTCTACTATAAACATATCCAGAGTCTGCCTATTATGGTTAAAAAATAAGGCTATTTACGTACAAATTATGTCACTCTCGGAACACCCTTTAATTTTGTTAATTGTTATAGCGGCCATGGTAATTCCCTTTCTATGAATATATAAAGAGTCTATTTATTACGATTAAAAAAATAAGTCACTATACGTGAAAAACAATTCGCTTTCGGAACACCCTTTAATTTTGAGTAATTTTCATAGCGGCCATGGACACTTCTTCTGTAAAAATTTCAAGATTGTACCTATTATCGTTCTAAACGAAGGCCATTCACATGAAAATCACTTCACTATCGGAACACCGTTTAATTTTTAGGTTCAACTTTTTATACCTGTTTATAAAGCGAACTTAGTTTTAATTACTGTCTGTAAATTTTAAGTGGTTCCCTCCTACAGCTCAAGAGATAAAGACATAAACGTAAATATAAATGTAAGTTGTAAATATAAGTTGTAGTATTTGTTGATATAGCGGCCACAGTTATACATCTCCTGTGAAAATTTCAAGAGTCTACCTATTATGGTTGAAAACTTAGCCATATACACGCAAAGCACGACACTATCGGAACACCTTTTAATTTTAAGGTTTCATTTTATATACTTTTTTATAAAGCGGACATAGAGTTAATTACTGCCTGCAAATTTTAAGTGGTTGCCTCCTATAGCTCAAAAAATAAAGACAGAAAGGCAAATAGCACGTCACTTTGGGAACACCCTATAAGTTTTAGTATTTGTTGCTATAGTGGCCACAGTTATACACATTCTGTGAAAATTTCCAGAGCCTACCTATTATGGGGCATCACAATGGGCCTTATTGGCCTCCGAGTGAACTTGCCTTTGTGCGGGCGGCCCGTTTAACCTAACCTAACCTACCTATTATGGTTCAAAACTTGGGCCTTCTACATGCAAATCACACCACTATCGGAACACCCTTTAATTTTTAGGATTTTATTATACTTGTTTATTAAGCGAACTAAGTTTTAATTACTGCTTGCATATTTTTAGTGTATTCCTCCTACAGTTCAAGAAATAAGCACATATTCGTGAATAACACCTCCCTATCGGAACACCCTATAAGTTGTAGAATTTTCTACTATAGCACCACAGTTATACACCTTGTGTGAAAATTTCAAGCGTCTACTTATTATGGTTCAAAACTTAGGCCTTCTACATGTAAATCACACCACTATCGGAACACCCTTTAATTTTTAGGTTTATTTTTTTATACTTGCTTATATAGCGAACTAAGTTTTAATTACTGTTGGTAAATGTTTAGTCAATGCCTCTTACAGTTCAAGAAATAAACACATATTCGTGAATAACACCTCTCTATCGGAACACCCTATACATTTTAGTATTTGTTGCTATAGCGGCAACAGCTATACATCATCTGTGAACATTTCAAGAGTCTACGGTTACAGAGATAAAAGGCGCTCACAGACGGACAGACATTGTAGCGAAAACAATAGGGTAACGTTTTTAACCTTTTGGGTACGGAAACCTAAAAACGTATAATCAAAATTAAAATAAGGAATTAAACAAAACTTATGATTTGAAAAACATTAGGGGGCAGTAAATAATCTTTTTAAAGAAGTTTTTGTGCAATTTGGATACATTTTTCGGTGCTCTTTTACACACTGCAATAAATATTGGGTTTGGGTTTGCTCTTCTTGCACTGTCAGAATTCGATAAAATCAGTTGATGATTGATACTCACATCATTCAGGCCCGAACAAATATAAAACAGCTGATTTCCACGTAAAAAATAAAAGCATTTCAAATTTAATTTCTAATTTATGGCTATGTCCACAAAACGTAATAAATTTTGGGGAAATAATCCAAGATATAAATATCAAGAAGTAGATGAGAAGTCTACAAATAGATTTGAAGCATTATCCGATATGGATGAAACTGACTCAGAAGATGGAGAGTATAAGGAGACTCCAATAAAAATTCCGCCAGTTGTGGTGGACTTGGATTATAGTTTTTCCAATGTATTAGGGTTATTCGGGGAAACCTGCAAATATAAAAGAATGTCCGTTGGCAGCAAAATTTTACCTAACACGTTATATCAGTATGAGGAAACCATAAAGGCCTTAAAGGAAAGAAAGATAAAGTTTTACACACACCCAATAAAGGATCAAAACAAATTCAAGCTAATCCTATTAGGATTACCACAGGTAGAGACTAAAGATATTTTTAAAGAATTTAAGCAATTTTTCAATATTACTCCAATCAACATAAAAGAAATTATTACCAAAAGAACTTCCGAAGATAACGCAATTTACATGATCGAGTTCGAAAAAAAAACAGATTTCAAAGAAAGAAATTGTTAGAGGTCCAACTCAATGTTTAAAATGCGCCATGTTCGGCCATGGTTCCTCAAATTGTCACAGAAGTAATAACTGAATCGGTTGTGGTAGCCAGCATGATTACTCCGAGTGCCCACTTAACAAGGCCCCAACTCAAGGACCAGTTGTTTATAAATGTTTCAACTGTGTTAAAAATAACCTGAAAAACACCAACCATAGAGCTGATGATGCACGCTGTCCATCTAGAAGGGAATATCTTGAAATCCGGCAAAGAGCCTCAAGAAACCAAGAAAAAGTAAGTTTTACCAAAAACAGGCTTCAGTTTAATCTCTCAACAGAAGATTTTCCTCCTATTGGCAACAACGTAGCAAGACCAAGTAACGCTTGGCAAGATGAAACAATCCAAGTAAGAGAACCTCGACAGAGTACAACTGCATCTGGTCATAACAAAGACGATAATTTATCTAATGAAAAAATATTAGAGATTTACTTTGAAGCTCTGAACGCTTTGGAGAAATGTAAAACAAAATAAAATGTAAAAACAAATATGTCATATAATCAAGAAGTAGTAACCATGATTCATGTGATGCACTTTAATGCGAAAGGTATGACAAACAGTTGCTCCATTCTCCAATTGGAGCAAGTTTTAATTCAAAAGCAAATTGACTTAGTTTTTATTAATGAAACTTTTTTAAAACCACACAACAACCGAAGGTTTTCAACTAATCGCCTACAAAGAAAATACAAGCAGTGATTTGACGATCAGATTTGAAGGCAAATGCAGGTCTTCAAATTTTGCTACTATAAGAAATTTGCTGAATTAACCCACTTCACAACTTCTGTAAAGAAGTTGCTAAAGGGGTCAATTTAAAATTTCTTTTCCAACTGAAAGGTTTTTCCTATCTTCTTACCTTAAATAGATATATGTGTCTTATACAATTTGTAATCTATTATATACAAAAATGTTTAACTATATTTGTTAAAACTCATGCTCCAGGAATGCCGCTAAAACTATTTTTTGTTTTAATTGTTGCAATACTTTATGTAGAATCTCATAAGTTGTATACTTTAAGTTTAGAAAATTTTATATTGATGTTATGATAGTAAATAAAATAAAAAAAAATATACCAAATCAAATCCAAAAAGGTAAATTCGAGGCCCGATCAAAAAAGATGAAGATGGTAGGTTACACAACCAATGGTTTTTGATTTTATGACGAAGAAAATGGAAAAGTTATAAATAGCCGCCACGTTCAGTTTTTGAACTACGAAATTGTCGGGATTAGATATAGTGATGAGGTGAGCGAAGAATATAATAAAAATGAGAATGAAGATGATGTAGTAGATGGTGCAGCTAAGAAGGTAATGGAAGGTGATGTGGTAGATGAGGCAACACAAAGTGATGTCGTCGATGACATAATTGAAGTTGGTGAGCAGCAAACAAACAAACGTGTAAGATAAAAACCCAAACCCAAATATCCTGATGACTACGAAGTGTATAGCGATGCGATGTGTGCTTATTCAACAATTTTTTCAGAAGTCCCAAAAACATTTGAAGAGGCCTACCATGATGAAAAATGAAAAAAAAAAACTATTGCGGAAGAGGTGGATGCCATTAATGTGTTGCTGAGGATAGACTTCCTGATAGCGGAAGACTGCGAGTTGCGATGTGGTGACCAGCAAATACGGTTTTCGCACGTTCGTCAAGAGGTAATGTAGGCGGTTGAACAGGAAGAGAACCCGAGTATAACCATTCCAGACGTAAAGATTGTGATTTCGGCATTCCTGGAGCATGAGTTCGAAAAGTTCAAGAGTGTTAGAGGACCGACGACCTTGGATGAGCACAAAATAATTCTTAAAGATGACAGACCGGTCCGCCAACGGTACGCGCAATGTAATTCTGAGATGCAAAGACGTATAAATGAGGAGATAGACGAGCTTTTCAAAAACGGCTGTATCGAACCATTAAAGGAACCCTCAGGCTCTGTATAGACTGCAGACTACTAAACGCCAAAACGGTGGCCGATGCATATCCTTTGCCTAAGATAAATGCTATACTGGATCACCTAAGATGCTATACCCTCAGATACCTATGGCAAAAGATAGCAGGCAGTACACAGTGTTTAAGGTGGCCGATAAGGGTTTGATCCAGTGGAGAGTGATGCCTTTTGGGTTAACGTCAGCCCCCGCCACATTTCAACGAATACTAGACAGAGTGATTGGCGCCGAAATAGAGCCTCAAAACGGTGGCCGACGCATACCCGTTGCCTAGGATAAATGCTATACTGGATCGCCTAAGATGCTATACACTCAGATACCTATGGCAAAAGATAGCAGGCAGTACACAGTGTTTACGGTGGCCGCTAAGTGTTTGATCCAGTGAAGAGTGATGGCTTTTGGGTTAACGTCAGCCCGCGCCACATTTCAACGAACACTAGACAGAGTGATTGGCGTCGAAATAGAGCCTCATGCGTTCGCTTGCTTGACGATCAGATTTGAAGACAAATGCAGGTCTTCAAATTTGCTACTATAAGAAATTTGCTGAATTAACCCACTTTACAACTTCTGCAAAGAAGTTGCTAAAGGGGTCAATTTAAAATTTCTTTTCCAACTGAAAGGTTTTTCCTATCTTTTTGCCTTAAATAGATATATGTGTCTTCTATACAATTTGTAATCTATTATATACAAAAATGTTTTAATTATTGCAATACTTTATATAGAATCTCATAAGTTGTATACGTTAAGTTTAGAAAATTTTATATTGATTTTATGATAGTAAATAAAAATAAAAAAAAGTCCATGAAATAATTGCATGAGGTTAACAACTCTTTCAGCGCTGTCATTTACCGCTTTTAAGTGAATTACTTTTGATTTAGCTGCTAAAAAGGATTCACTGCCTGCCCAAGTTGACGGGTCTTCGGTGCGAAAATTAGTGTTTTTTTTTAATCTGCCAAACATATTGTAGCTTTTTATTGAAACAAAGTCACAAAGTTTTATATCTGTACAAAATGAAAAATGAAATTCACCTATTGACAAAGAACTTTTGAAAATACTTACCAAATAATGAGCAACGTAATTCTTTCGATTGATCATATCGCTTAGCATTTTCAAATTTGCTTTCTTTTGTTAAACTAGCCACAATATTTCTTTTTGTCTCAGTACCAACCATATCATCAAAAAGGGATAAAACGACAACCTCTTCAGTTATAATAAAGCTGCTGACAAAATATGTTTAAAACAGCTTTCGCAATTAAGTGGTTAACACACTCATAGGTCTTAATAGCCTTTATAAAACACAAGTCTTGGTATGGGGCTTTTACGGCTAAGTTGCATTGCATCCATTGGAATGGGAATTTGGGCCCACACAAAATATACTAATAAAGAAAAGAAAATAATATACAAGTGTTTGTGTTTTAGTGGGCAAGAGGATTACATCCATTAAATGGGAGGAGAGAATAATATTCGCTATAAATATGGTAACATTTTTGTTTAGTTTAGGAACAGAAGAGAAGAAAAGTCAGCAGAAGAGAGTTGGAGCTAAGCAGTGGAAATGGTAGAGAGAGAGATCAAAACCGAGTGGAAGAAAATGTAGTTGAGAAGCCAAATGTTAACAAACACACAGACAACGAATTGCAGCCACACCGACTACAAACACACAGAAAAGCCAACACAGCCGCTATCGGTTCAAACCATACGCGGTTGTGTAGTCGTGTAGCTTTAGATGAAAACAGCGGCTATAAAATCAGGGTAAAACAACAAATGTGGAGATTTGATCGAGAGCAGTGAAAGTGACCAAGTGGTAACAAAGGCCGGAAGTAATAAAATTTTGTATTTATCAAGCAGTGATAGAATAAATGTGGATTAGTAACACTAATCCTAGCCAAGCTATTACAGGGAGAAGAACAACGGATTACATCCGGTTTACCTCTTTGGAGGAAGGACCGTTATGCACTGGCTCAGGGCAAAAGAGTTAAGATAGTTTTCCCGGAGGTTCACACCAGGAAACCTCAGGGAAAGAGTAGGCTCTGAAATAATATTCAGTGGCAGAACCAAAAAGTAGAATCCAGAGGCTAGGAGACTAGGGTGTCGGCAAGTGTTACCACGGAGGCTTTCAAAATTCATACGCTGTGTACCTAAACCATAGTTTATATAATAAAGAAAAAAGTAGATCACTCACGGTCAGAAATTGAACACAACGTTTTTTTATTTAAAAAAAGGACCTTGGCGGACTGAGCTAAAACCGCACATACACCACGCAGGGATGACCACCTGTTGTTCCCAGCTCAACAAGAGGTCGAGTAGTAAGTTTGCCATATACAGCCGTGATTGATATAGTGAGGAAGTGGTCGTTTCGCTATGATGGAGGAAAAGACCCTATTAGTTTTAGAGAGAGAGAGTAGAAGAATTGGCATTAGTCTACGGCCTTGACAAGGATATGCTGCCCAGAGCAATGTCCGAGTTATTAAAGGACACGGCTCTGTTGTGGTACCGTAATAACAACCGCCAATGGCTAACGTGGAAAGGGTTCAGAGAACATTTTCTAATGTTCTTTTTGCCACCAGCAGTGGTGACCAGCAAATACGGTTTTCGCACGTTCGTCACCAGGTAATGTAGGCGGTTGAACAGGAAGAGGAAGAGAACCCGAGTATAACCATTCCAGACGAAAAGATTGTGATTTCGGCATTCCTGGAGCATGAGTTGGAAAAGTTCAAGAGTGTTAGAGAACCGACGACCTTGGATGAGCACAAAATAATTCTTAAAGATGACAGACCGGTCCGCCAACGGTACGCGCAATATAATCCTGAGATGTAAAGACGTATAAATGAGGAGATAGACGAGCTTTTCAAGAACGGCTGTATCGAACCATCAAAGGCACCCTCAGGCTCTGTATAGACTGCAGACTACTAAACGCCAAAACGGTGGCCGACGCATACCCGTTGCCTAGGATAAATGCTATACTGAATCGCCTAAGATTCTATACCCTCAGATACCTATGTCAAAAGATAGCTAGCAGTACACAGTGTTTACGCTGGCCGGTAAGGGTTTGATCCAGTGGAGAGTGATGGGTTTTGGGTTAACGTCAGCCCCCGCTACATTTCAACGAACACTAGACAGAGTGATTGGCGCCGAAATAGAGTCTAATGCGTTCGCTTACTTGGATGATATTGTGGTGTTAGGTAATTCCATGGAATAGCACATGTCAGTGGAGAGTGATGCCTTTTGGGTTAACGTCAGCCCCCGCCACATTTCAACGAAGACTAGACAGAGTGATTGGCGCCGAAATAGATCCTCAAAACGGTGGCCGACGCATACCCGTTGCCTATGATAAATGCTATACTGAATCGCCTAAGATGCTATACCTTCAGATACCTATGGCAAAAGATAGCAGGCAGTACACAGTGTTTACGGTGGCCGGTAAGGGTTTGATCCAGTGGAGAGTGATGGCTTTTGGGTTAACGTCAGCCCCCGCTACATTTCAACGAACACTAGACAGAGTGATTGGCGCCGAAATAGAGTCTAATGCGTTCGCTTACTTGGATGATATTGTGGTGTTAGGTAATTCCATGGAATAGCACATGTCAAATTTGAATGAAGTGTTTAGAAGACTACGTGAGGAGCGGTTGACTATTAACCAAGTTCTTCCAAAAGGAGATAAATTATTTAGGCCACGTGGTCAACGAAAGTGGCATAAAAACAGATCCGGAGAATATAGCGGCCATCCAAGAACTTCAACCCCCCAAAAAATTTGATTTGAGAGAGCTACGTAGATGCCTTGGAGTTGCTTCGTGTTACAGAAGATTCGTGCCTGATTTTGCGAAAACTGTTTACCCGTTAAACGTGTTGCTAAAGAAGGGAAAACACTTTCGATGGAACCAATAGCAGCGTGAGCCGTTTGAAAAATTAAAAAAACAGCTTACTAAAGCCCCGGTTTTAGCGTGCCCGGACTTCACAAAGAGGTTTAACCCTACAAATTGATGCGTGTGGCTACGGGTTGGGAGCGGTGTTGACGCAGCAGCTCGATGGTCAGGAAAAAGTAATATCGTATGCTAACCGTCGGCTTAACCCGGCTGAGGTGAACTACTTAGCAACGGGGAAGGAATGTCTTGCCATCGTATTGGCCATAAGAAAGCTAAGGCCTTACCTCGAAGGCTACTCCTTTACAGTGGTGACAGATCATTTGGCGTTAAAATGGCGCAATTCAATCGAGAGCCAAACTGGAAGAATAGCACGCTGGGTCTTAAAGCTCCAACAGTTTAATTTTGAAGTGCAGTACCGTCGAGGAAAACTTAAAGTTGTGACCAATGCCTTATCCCGTGAACCGATCGATGTACGTCAATCCCTGCCGGAGAATTCCCAAGAGTGCAATTGGTGGCGAAGAAAATGAGAGGAAATTGAAATAGAACCAGGAAAATTCCCAGACATTTACCGTCAGCAGATAACGACGAAGATGCGGTGGCCTGGAAATTATGTGTCCCCTCATTCCAGAAAAATAGAGTGCTAGAAGAGAATCATGATTCGCCCACCGCCGTTGATTTAGGAATACGTAAAACCATATCGCATGTCTGCAATAGGTATTATTGGCCGGGGATGTATAGAGACATCGGAATGTATGTCCGCAGGTATCAAGTGTGTCAGCGGCATAAGCCTGATCAACACCGCCGGCAGGCCAAATGCTGTCTACAATTGCGGAGGAGCCATGGGCTATCGTGTGTGCCGATTTTGTGGGGCCTTTGCCAAGGTCGAAACACGGGAACTTAATGTTACTAATTTTCACCGACAAGTTTTCTAAATTGTCTGAGATAATATCGGCGCAGAGCTACGGGTTAAACACAGCGAAAGTCATTCCGGGAAAGAATTCTAACTAATTTCGGGGTACCAAAGGTGCTTATTACGGACAACGGCTCACAGTTCACAAGTAAGGTGTTTAAGTTGTACTTGAAGGAAATCTCAATGCATCATCAGCTAACTGCCCCGTACACACCCCAAGAAAACCCCACTGAACGCGTTAACCGTACGGTGAAAACTGTGATAGCGCAATACGCTGGCTCAAATCAGAAAACATGGGATGAAGCCCTAGCAGAAATACAACTTGCGCTTAACACGTCAATGTCAGACACTACGCAGTATACGACCGCTGTCTTGGTTCAAGGCAGAGAGCCTAGACTTCCAGCTGCGTTGTACGATGAGGTAATACCTGCAACAGGCACAGAGGGAAGACAACTAGAAGTAAAAGCAGAAATGCTATAACAAATTTTCAATCTGGTCAGAAAGAACCTGGTAAAAGCAAGGAAAAAATATAATGAAAAAAAAAAACAAACAAAATAACAACAATACAAGAGTAAGTAAAAGAAAAAAAAAAACTAAATGTTTTGGGAAGTGTTAAATGTACGTAGAGAAAAGTAGTGGAAGTATGTGCATTAAGTGAAGGTTTTTTATTAAGAAAAAAAGGTTTATATGCAATTAGATTAGGGTCGCCCGACGGGCTTGTTTTGGCTGGATTGTCCCAAGTTTTTAATGTCCAGCGAAAAAAATACTCTTAATATAATTTGTATAAATTTCCTTATTGGAACAGAATGCATCTGCAGTAGCGCCATGATTTATATTTTCGATTTAATTCGTATGTACAGTACTATTGCCATATCGTCTGTTACTTCTTAGCTACATATACTTATGGTAAAAGTGTCATCTCTTATGTTTTCCCTATGCTACCATCACTATCTAATATTCCCCAACACTTGAACAGCTGATCTCAAACTAATCTGGCTGAAAATTGAGGTAGGTTTCTTTACAAATTTTGCCTTTTCCAGATAAATTAATGAAATTGATTTTGAAGAGAAAACTGGTCCATTAAAAAGAAGACATACCACTTTTTGTGAAAAAATGAAAAGAGTTTCCTAGCTATGCTAGTTTATTTTCACACAACTATTTTATCTATCGAAAATAATTCTTGCACAAATTAGAGTTGCATGATATAATGTCTTGAACTATGTAGCAAAGTTAGCAATATTTTGAAAAAGCTCTCGTGTAATGAACAAAAAATATTTAAGACTGCAGCCAAAGATTTTTTAAAAACAGCAGTCAGCTATTTAGAAACACGTTGTGATTTTGCAGATGAATCCTTTTATAAAAAAATTTCGCTTTTAAATTTTAAAAAATATATTTTTTCTTGGAAATATTTACAACAGCTTCCACAGAATCTTAAAATATCGGACGAAATAGATAACGATAAACTGTACATTGACTATTACTGTTTTGGCGCTGTCTATAACCAGTTACCAAATGATTTGTCAAATAACAAAACATGGTCGTACTTTTTTACGAAAATTAAAAGTAATGAATTAGAAAATTTACGAAAGGTTGTATTTTTCGTCCTTTCAATACCAGTAGATAAGGCATTTTGTGAAAGAATTTTAGTATTTTAAACAATTTATACACAAAAGAAAGAAATAGAATGTCTTTCGATATTATCTCATATAGCTCAATTGCTGGAAAATATCATAATTGAAGTTTTTAATTTATATACAAGTCAATGGGAAAGTGAAATTTGTCTCAAGAGCGGAATATGCAAGATTTTTACATAATTCTGCATTAAAATAAGAAATTCATTTTTTGAATTATGACGTTGTTCCAGCAAATGAGTGATATTTAGATACATACATATGAATGAACTGAAAAAATTTTAGTTTAGTTATATTTTGTTATGTTAATATTGTAGTAAAGTATTATAAAAAACAAAGGAATAATATTAAAGATATATATGTATGTATTTTATATATATGTGTATTTTAAATAAAATTGTTTGCACAGTAAGCAAGTAACTTTACGTGAAAATTTTATTTCAAAATGTCCAGCTTTTTTTTAATATCCAGCTTTTTTAATTCAAATGTCCAGTTTCTTGAAAATTTTTTTTAAGCTGATGATTTAAGGCTCAGTCAAATAGAAGAAGATGTCCTATCGCTGGTGGAAATAAGCCTCGGGAGCCTGGAGGAAATTGTTCACCAGGGAAAGTGTAGGCCCTGGAATAATATTCAGGGGCAGAACCAAAGAGTAGAAACCACAGGCTAAGAGACTAGGGTGCCGGCAAGTGTTACCACGGAGGCTTACGAAATTCAAACACTGTGTACCTAAACCATAGTTTATATAACAAAGAAAAAAGCAGACCACGCACGGTCAGAAATTGAACATTTTGTTTTTTTTTTTATTTTAAAAAAAGGACATAGGCGGACTGAACTAAACCCGCACTCCGTGTTACCACGGAGGCTTACGAAATTCAAACACTGTGTACCTAAACCATAGTTTATATAACAAAGAAAAAAGCAGACCACGCACGGTCAGAAATTGAACATTTTGTTTTTTTTTTATTTTAAAAAAAGGACATAGGCGGACTGAACTAAACCCGCACATCCAGCCCGCAGTAACCGGTAGTTCCTATACCATGGTTTAACACAAGTTGTTGCAATGAAAAGAGAAACTTCTTGCAAACCTTCTTACTCTTTTCCTGTTAATTTTAGCTGATCGCGAAACAAAAACATATTAATTGCATAAATAGCTCTCGCCATCCATCGTGCTTAATGCATAGCCCCAGGAGGCTTTATTTTAAATGTTTTATTAAAATTTTCGCTTAAAAATAAAATCGAAAGCTCGATCAATTCACGGTAATCTTCACTAACAATTGGATTTTCGAGTTCAGAGAGATGAAATGTAAGCAAGTTGTCAATCTCAGATGGTTGAAAATGCAGATTTGAAATGGAGGTACCATTTTGAATATTGCTGTGCCTAATATTGCTCCAGTTGTTTTTCAACTTTTTAATCTGCACTAACTGTAATTTGAGGGATTCGGTTTCGAACACGGTTTTCAACACCAACTCGTAAACATGATGTCTGCAGCCAAATAAAATTAGTTCCCTTCCAAGGGCTTGCTCTAGTAGCGCTCCATTAAAACAGCCCGTGTTAGAAGCTGTAGTGTCACAGCAAATAATCTTAACTTTATCGGACAGTTTCCAGTCAATTACCGCATTTAATACAGCTATAGCCTGTTCTTTTCCACTTGCATGGTCTAATTTAGGTACTGCAATAGGTTACTTTTCATTTCCATAGGTGGCCACAATTGGAAGTCGTTCTTACTTAAAATTTTGTACACTTATTGCAGGCAATAATTTCCCATCCCAATGAACAGTGACCAGTTCTGGAACATTTTTTTTTTTAATCTTTTTTTTTTTTTTTATTTAAAAATAATTTAATTTAAAAATAGATTGGAGCCAACTATATTATTTTTCAACGGCAGATGAGCAGTTAGGGTTTTTGAATCATGTTTTGGCCTTGTATGATATCGTGATACCATTACAAACTAAACTAATTAAAAGTAAGGATAAGCCATGGTTTACCTCGTATATAAAGCGATTAATGACAGAACGTGATATCGCTTATTCGCGTTGGAAGAAATATAAAACAAATACACGTTATGAAAACTATCGTTCGGTTAGGAAAGATACTACTAGGTCAATATCTATCCAATTTCTGATCCAAATACCATTAATAGGAATTTCACAGAGATTCAAGTGCCATCAGCTGATCACTTTTTTAGAGCAAGTTTGATGTGTGAAAAGTCACCAAGCCGACTTTTCAACTTTGATTGTGTTAGTGATGTAGATGTTTTAAAAAGCTGTCAAAAATATGGAAAGTGGCAAAAGTCCGCCCTATATCAAAATCATCCTCAGATTATCGCCCAATTACAATACTACCCTATTTATCAAAAGCTTTTGAAAAAATTCTGCATAAACAAATTACAGAGTATCTTAGTGAATATAAACTTTTAACTAGTAAACAATCAGGTTTTCGTGCCGGACATAGTTGCGTCACAGCCCTCGCTGATGTAGCAGAAGGAATTAAAGAAGATAATGATGACGGTCATACGTTTTTGTTGATCTTACTTGACCATTCCAAGGCCTTTGATACCGTCGATCATACTGGGTCTCATGCATAAAACGTGAGCTTGAGCTCGGACTCGATTTTTTGAGTAAAAGGTGCTTGTCGTATGCATAAGAAAATTTGAAGTATTTGCTTTTACTCACAGCTCACGTTTGACCTCGTCGTGCTCAGTTTGAACTAAGTGAGATGAGCTTGAGCTCATTTTCATATGCATAAAAACAAGCTTTTGCTTTCTTTTGTGAGCTCTTGCTCAAATTTTGTTGAGACTGCCTTATAATTGACTCGGGTACACTAAAAAGGAATCACGGCTGAATATTTTGTGCCACAAAGAAATACAAAATGTTATCAACAGCGTAAAACAAATTTAGCAAGTGAGGATAAAAAATTATACAGGTTTGTATTCTTAATTATTATTTTTTTTATATAATTAATAATAAAATGATAAATACATAGGTTTGATGATAGTAGCATCTGCTGGTTGGATAATTATTTTTTTGAGGGTTAAAAAGAAGCAAAATTGATAAAATTCTACTGTTTTTAAGATTTTGTGCAGATCCTGGATTCCAAAATGGTATAGCCACAGATATTGGAGTCCATGAATCAACTGTGTCGCGAACTATTGCGGAAGTTGTGAAACTTATATCTGCCAAAGCAAGCGAGTTCTTTCCATTTGCAATTGGAGTGATTGATTGTACTCATATAAAAATTAAAAAAACCAACAAATCAAAGCGATGAGTATGTTTTTAGAAAAGGCTTCCACTCTATAAATGTGCAGGCAACTTATGATGGAAAAGAACTTTTTACAAGCGTTGACATATCCTAGCCTGGTTCAGTTCATGACTCACGCATGTTACGAAACAGCGAGCTCTGTAGAATAATGCAAAATGCAACGAACGATGCATTACTTCTCGGGGATGAGGGCTGTAGAATATGCCCATGGCTAATGACACCATTCCGAAACCCAACAACTGACATAGAAAAAACATTCAACAAAGTGTTTACAAGAGAACATGTCATTATAGAACGGTGTTTTGGGCAATTGAAGCAAAGATTTTCTATACTTTCGGGTATCGACAGAGGTGTCGCCCCACGTAAAAGCCAGTTGTTTCATTTTGCATAACATAGCTAAATTTTTAAAAGACGATTATATCCTTATCAATGACGATTACAACAATACTGATATATGGCAATTAGGAAACGATATCGAACAACAAACAGCAAGAAATTCTGATTCTACTTCACTTTCACTTGACGGCATGTTTGCACTTCAATAACAATTAGACGTTTGATCTCCCTTTGCTCAAGTAATTGTAATTGGTTTGAACTCATTTTTATGCATACAAAATTGAGCAAAAGCTGTTGCTGTTTGATTGAACTCGACTTACGAGCAATTGCTCACCTGCCTCAACTCAGCGCTTTTACTCGTTTTTATGCATGAGGCCCAATGTCTTGCTTCAAAAATTAGAAGACATAATGCATTTTTCTTCTACATCTTCAAAGTTGATACGCACTTATCTTAGTGATCGAGAGCAATACGTAGAAGTTGACACTAGAGGCGTCCCACATTGTTAAATTTTGGGGCCTATACTTTTCTTCCACTGCAATGTATTTATTATTTATCAGCGACAAAAAACGAAGACTTTGTAAGTAAACTTAATGAAGATTTAAAAAGAATCTCATCATGGGCTGCCAAAAACGGTATTAGCCTTAACCCAAAGAAATCAAAATGTATTTTGATTCATAAAAGATCCCAACAAATAACGGTAAAACCAAATGTTTTTGTAGACAATGACAAAATTTAAATAGTGAATAAAGCTAAGAACTAGGAGTTATATTCAACCTGGTCGGATCACGTCTCAACCGCTTGTGGGAAAATATTTTCGATACTCCGAACATTATGGCCTACACAATATTGTACTCCTTTCAGATTACTTCTTGCAAAAACATATCTGATACCAGTTTTAACATACGGCAACGAAATTTTTGGAAACTGTGATGCAAAAAGCAAGTTAAGGCTTAACGTTACTTTTAATAATATAGCAAGATATGTTTTTGAACTTAAGTCATATGAAAATCAATCATTTTTTGCAAGGCAAAATTTTGGTGTCCAGTTTGACGACTTTATAAAAATAAAAGCATTGATATTCCTACATAAAATAGTAATTTCTCGTCAACCTGAAGAACTATTTAAGCGTCTCAGTCGATTCGGTAGAAATAGGACAATTATACCCTTAAAAAGTAAAACCTTAATTTCAAACTGGCAATTTTTGATATTTGCGATACGTCTTTGGAGCACTATCCAAACAGATATTAGGGGAATTAGCAACGCTTTATTATTTAAAAATCAAATTTTCAAATTCTTTTCATAGCTACAATTCAATAACAATTTTAAAATCTGATATGTAAAGTACTTTATAACTATTAATACATGTTTTTATTGTAACCTTTTTATTTTCATTTTATTTTTAATTATGTTAAAATTAATATTGTTAAAATTTTTCAATTTGTTAAAATTTTGCAATTTTGTTGTTAATGTTAAAATAGCTAAATAACTATTAGTAAAATTTTGCAAGTTTAAAACTTGAATGATGTTGTAAACGTTACCAAAATAAATAAATAAAATAAATATGGACGTGGCTGTCTAGAAAATGTGCATTCCACTCGTGCTGGTGTCTAAAAATTAAATTTTCCCAATTTTTCTTTAATATTATCACCTAATTTGTAATTTAATTAATTCTTTCTTAGAGAGAATAAAAACGAACTTAAGCTTGATTATAAATTTCATTGTATGTAATAAATATGTACATATATAGAGGAAGAAGTAAAATGTTGCAACGTTAGACAGACACAGACAAGAGAGAAAGAAAGAGGTAGCCATAAAGGGCACATTGGTCGAGACAGCGATCAGTGAGGTATCTTTGTATCGCTGAGTGGATTGGAAAACCAACCGCAGCTCCTCGGAAAGGAATTAATCCTGGAGGCTTATTCTGAATTGCGATGCGAAAATACATAAATGCTATTGCTATTCTGTATTGCGACATTCGCAAAGTTCTTTTATAATCGCATTTTAAAAGCGAAAAGGTGGCAAGTCAGTATTCTACATTGCGAAAACAAATGTCAAATTCGCAAAATTTATTCGACAACAAAATAGCATTCGCAAAGCACAAACATGTAAGTGAAAGATAATATTATATTTATTTATTCATCATATATGTATTATTTAATTCCGGGAAGCAAGCAATAAGACCACCAAACCGCGTAAATTTGAAATAATAATAGAATTAATGAATATGCATAGCCAATTGGCAAGAGACCATTTGAAAACACCAAACGTCAGTCGGCAAATACTTTGTGGCAAACGTTAACATAAGAACTAAATATCAATGGACCACCTATTAGAGAAACTGCAGGATGGAAAAAAGTATGAAATATATAAACTATTTCAAAACTATTTTACTTCAACTTTAATAGGTTTGGGTCGATTTTAAAGTACACACCAAACAGAAGCTTAGACGAAATAAAACATTGGCGGCACTGGCGGTGGCAGAGAAGCAAGTGGTGAAATTGTTAAATATGACGGATTCCGTAAATGGATTACCGGGCGCACTTTCCTTCGGGGAAACAACTGCTTCCAAAAAAGAAATATTCTGCATAAGTAAACGTTTATTTTTCGCAAGCATCAAAATAAATTATTTTTTTCATTCAAGCTTAGAATATCGGATTTGCTTCTAAGCAATCTTCTCTGTATCATTTCATTTGGCTCATGCCCTTCTTCGTCGTCGAACCACAGTGCCACAGAATTCATTTGTATTTTTTTTCTTACAGAATTTCCTAAATAAATTTTATAAAAAATTTACACACACCTCGAAACCATATACCGCATTCACGGTTCCAGGCCGAGGTTTTCCCATGGAAAGTTATGTCATTCGGATTACATTCGGCACCGTCCACCTTTCGACGAACACTTGACCTGATCATCATCAAGGTAGGCGAATACTAGAGGGTGAGTATTCGCCTACCTTGATGATATAATCATACTGGGGAGAACGTTTGAAGAGCATTTGCGAACTCTGGCAACAGTGTTTCACCGTCTGCCGAGTATTCGCCTACCTTGATGATATAATCATACTGGGGAGAACGTTTGAAGAGCATTTGCGAACTCTGGCAACAGTGTTTCACCGTCTGCAGCAATCCCAAATGCTAGTAAACTTCGACAAATACGAGTTCGTACGCACGAGCATACGCTACCTCCGATATATGGTTACCTCGGAAGGCATCTGCACGTATCCCGATAAAGCCAGGGCTGTACAGGAATTACCAGCACGGACAACTTTAAAGGAACTCCGACGCATCCTAGGAGTCCTATCGTGGTATCGTCGTTTTGTGCCGAATTTTTCACGATTAGTTGTGCCCTTAAACCAATTGCTAAAAAGGGTGAAGAATGGAGCTGGGGACCTGCACACGAGGCTTTTGACAACCTAAAGGGCGCTCTTACGAGTGCTCCGGTTCTCGGCTGTCCCCAGTTTGAACATCCCTTTTTCCTCCAAACCGATATCAGCCGTGAAGCATTAGGTTTTTTTGTCATTATTTACTGTATCTTCAATATTTTGGAACTAACAATAATTACTCGTATCGTAAGTCTAAAATATACTTTTTAAGTCCAGCCAGTGCTTGACAAAAATAATGTTTGTTTCACGGATTTTGCAATCATTTGCGGGTCATCCCTCTAATTTACGGGCAAGAAAAGCAGTATCTCTTCTTTTTAGGTGAATGTAACCAGGTTCATTCAGCATCTTAGGTGCCAAAGGGTTTGGATGAGATTCAAGCCTCTTTAGATATATGACTGCATGTTTCGCTATTTCTGCTTTAACTGATGGCATATTTAGGTCTTTTTTATATACCAGGAAGCAGATGTATTCATACGTAGTATATTATTTTGTCGCCTTTGAATTTTTTCTACATTTCTAGCTGAGGCAGTGCCCCATAACTGAATCCCATAAGACCAAATTGGTTTGAGGATCGACTTGTACAGTAGAAGTTTACAATCTAAGCTCAGGGTAGAGTTTCTGCCAATAAGCCAATTTAGTTGTACTGCTTTTAGTCTCATTTGTGTTAACTTGAAGTCAATGTGGCTTTTCCAAGTAAGGCGACGGTCAAGATGTATACCCAGGTATTTAACGTCTGAAAGCTGTGGTATCATTTGGTTATTTATGCGAATAGGAGGGCATGAGTCCCTACGCAATGTGAAAGTTATGTGAGTACATTTTTGCTCATTCACTTTTATTCTCCATTTTTCTAGCCATTTTTCCAAATTGAGAATGTGGTCTTGTAAAAGTTGTGATGCTTCTTGGGCACTTTCATGAATACTTAAAAAAGCCTTGGGGAACTCCGGCTTCAATGAGCTATGGCGAGCTTAAAAAGTCACCTTCTTTTAGTAAAACTTTCGATTCGTTAAATAATCTTTTAAGAGCTTATAAAAGTTTTCGCGCTAGTTCAGCTTTAACTTAAATATTAGGCCTTCGTGCCAAACCTTATCGAATGCTTGAGAAACGTCGATAAAAAGCGCAGAACAGTATTTTTTTCTTCAAAGATCGTTATGAAAAAAAAGGTCGTTTTAATTACATTTACTAATCTGTGTGTTTGTTGGATCATACTATGTTGTTTTCTGAAGCCGAATTGATGGTTCGGAATACATCCTTTTGCGCTAAGAATTGGATTCAGCTTAGTTATTAATATTCTCTCAAACAACTTTGACATGTTTGATAAAAGACATGTTTGATAAAGGTCTGTATGATTCTACTTTTGTGTGGTCTATTCCTGTTTTAGGAATCATAGTAATCAAAGAAACTTGCCACTCTGTGGGAAAGTACTCAAGACGTAAGATGGCATTAAAAACAAACAGAATAATTCTGCGACCTATATAGGGCAACTCAACTAACATCTTGTTACTTGTTTTATCAACGCCAAGGTCTTTTTTGGTGTTTAAATCTACTATTGCCCTTTCAATATCGCTAAATTCAAATCTTAGGGGAACTACGGTACCAGTCACTACTGGTGGCAACTCAACTATATCAGTACACATATTTGGAGTGAAAACCTTTTTCAAATGATCAACAAATAAATTACCTTTTTCGACATCATTTCTTGCCCAGTCTCCACAAAAAGATCGCAAGGGGGGCTTACGTACGACTGGCCTTATAAGGTTTCTACATGCACGCCATAATGAATAATCAGATTGTGCAGTTACGTCGAGGTCTTCCAAGTGATTTTTCAGAGACGCTACTTTTCGATATCCTAGAAGCTGTCTTAGCCGTTTCGTGCAATCTTTAAGTTTAGATTTGAGTTCAGGAGATCTGTGTGATTACCACTCTCTTCGAATTTTCCTTTTTTCAGCCAAGAGCCGCTCGACATCTTCAAAGTAAATTTGATTGTGTCTAGCTGATTGTTGGGTTACAGTTGCATGTTGGGCAGCTGATTTAAGGATTTGATCAAAATTAATTAAGACTTTGATCCACGTCTTCTGGTGTTCTCAGTGGTATATTTTCCGAACAGTGAGTACTGAGATACTTTCTATATTTCAACCAATTAATGCTTGTTGGTGACACAATATTTTGCTGGTTCCATATATAGACAATAGTGGGTGAATGATCTGAGGATAATTCGAATGACGCTTCAACTTTAAGCATTTCTCTCGGAATACCCTTAATCACGCCAAAATCAATAATATCCGGTATTTATTGCCGATCAGTAGGCCAATAGGTGGGTTGTCCACTCGATATCACATTCAGACGCATTTTTGAAATTGTATCAAACAAAACACGACCTTTTGGAGTTATTAGGCGTGATACCCAAAATGTATGTTTAGCATTGTAGTCGCCTGATGCTGTCAAACAGGGACCTAGTGATTAGTGATTTGGAGAAGTCGCTATTCTGACTATCTGATACTTGAAATCTAGGAGGTGAATAAATCGAAGAAATAACTAAGTTTTGATGAAATGCTTCCAGGCAGATATTTGTTGCTTGAAGGTAATCCTCACAAAAATCACACAGTAAATAATGTTTGATTCTGGCCTTCATAAGTATTGGCGATCCACCACATGCTCGTCCGCGAGGGTTCTTGGTATGATATAATATATAGCCATTAATTTTAAAAAAGCTATTTGTTGTTAAGTGAGTCTCTGAAATCAGTATGACATCAATTTGTTGATTATTAAGAAAGTGCTCGAGTTCATTTTTGTGTTGGCGTAAGCCGTTGGCGTTCCCGAAATATATTTTTAAACAGTTCATGGTTTATTAAGTACCGCCTGCAACATCATAGATTGCGTGCGAACCATTGCTTGCATCATGCTGCTCATTGACCTTATAAAACTGTTTAACGAATGCACTAATGTATCAATGCTTGCTTCGAGACGATTGTAGATACCAGATGGTGTATGTTCTTTAGTTTCTGGGTTCATATTTGGGGTAGAATTGGTTGTAGGTGTGGCTTTGTGTGCTAAAATATGGTTAGATTTTAACATATCCGCGTATGAAACATGTTTTGTTGTGAGTTGAGCTTACTGAGGGTAATGAGCATTTGCTTGGTATTGTGGCTGCCTAGCAGGAGTATTTAATTTTTGAGTTGACTTCCTTACCATAGAAAAAACTGGACAGCCTCTGTAGTCAGCAGTGTGATTTCGACCGCAATTGCTACATTTTTTAACCTTCGAGTCATCCTTTGATTTGTCGCATTGGGCGGAACAATGTAGCTCTCCACACACAACGCAAACCAGAGGCAACTTGCAGTAAGCCCTTGTATGGCCGTAGTTTTGGCAATTTAAACACTGGACGGGTCCTGATCGCTTATGTGGTTCCTCTACACTTATCCTGCGGTGTAACAGGTATTTTAGATTATAAAAGGGGTGCGTTTCGTTCTTCTTCAATCTAATATCTCCAGGTTCCAGATCAACGCGAAACAGAGGTTGAGGGACACGCTCTCGATTTCTGAGATTGTCAACGCTTTTAACCTTAAATCCTGCTTTTAGGAGGCCAGCTTTTATATCCACTGGATTAAAATATGAGTCTACACCGTTGATAACAACCTGTAGGCCTTTGCTACTCTTCAGCTGATATGTAAGTTAACACCCAACAACATATTTATGTTAATTTATTGTTATAATAAATAATGTTATAAAAATGTTGTATTTATTAATTATAATTAATTATTTGTTATTTTATATTAATTGTTATGTTATGATCTTCATTGTAAAACTTTGCATTCAAATTATTTTTAGTTAACTTAGTAATATAAATTATTATTGTTATAAAAAATGAAAAAATAAAATTCAGTCACATTTTCGACGATTATAACACGTATCATCCTTAACTGGCGCCCAACGTTAACAACCTAATATCCTCTGCATATGTGCGTGTTTTAAATTTTTTTAAAAAATTCTGAACTATTATTGCAAAAAATATTTTTTCATAAAATAAGTGTTGCAATAAAATTAAATAAATAAATAAAATTTATAATATGGATAATACAAATCCTTCATCAGAGAAGCATTAAAAAATCAAGATTAACAAAAGAAAATTCATCAATTTTACGCAAAAAAAATTTACGATTTTCCTGTTAAATTAAAAAAGACAAAACGAAGAAAAGCCAAAAAAAGGAATAATTTTTGTGAAGTTTCCAGAAAACACAAAGGAATTTAACAGAAGAAGATGCCAAATGAAAAGTGCTGTTAAGAACAATTGGATACAAAATTAAAAGTGGTGATCTTAAACTCATCAAAAGAGAAGCTGGAATCCGTCTGCATACGTATTTCTAAGTATTGTTTTATTTTTTATTTTTCTGTTATTTATTATTGTCGTTATTTGTTACTGTTATTATTTATTATCGTTATTTATTTAGGTTTGTTGATGATCATTTTTATAAATTATGTCTTGTATCTTTTTTCACTTTGCTCACAGAGTTGTCCAAAATATTAGTTAGTTATTAATATAAAAGGGACAGAAATAAAAAAAAACATAATGAATAGAAATGAGGTATTAAATCTAATTAAATTAACAGTAGATGTTACAAGAACAGAAATTCTAGGATATGTTAGTAATTTAACAAATGTTGTTCAACAATTGCAACCAGGTCGAGTGGAACCTTTAACACCAGTAACCATTGAACCTGGCACTGCTCTCGGTAATACAAATTTGGATTTAATAAAATCACTTCCCCAGTTTAGTGGAAATGCAGGCGAGTACCCTGCATGGAGGGAGTCCGCAAAGTTTGCTCTAAATTATTATATAAAGGGATATGAGGCATATTATGTGGCCATAGGCATTTTAAGGAATAAGATAGTTGGTGAGGCAAATGCTACTTTAAGTTCATATAACACAATTTTTAATTTTGATGCCATAATTTCACGACTAGTTCAATCTTATTCTGATAAGAGACCTTTGTACCTGTTGGAAAATGAGCTTAGTGTTTTAAGACAGGGTAGCTTGACTATAAATCAATATTTTGATAAAGTTAACAAGCAACTTATTTTAATTATAAATAAAATTCTCATGACCAATACGAATCAGGAAGTTGTCGAAGCCTTAAATGATAGAGTAAGAGCAAATGCTTTACGTGTATTTATATCGGGTCTTCGTAAGCCTTTATGTGATATCTGTTTCTCTGCTAATCCAATAGATTTACCTACGGCTTTGGCTACGGCTCAAGAGCTTGAACAAAATCATTAACGTTATAGATTCGCAAACGCATTTGCTAACTCAAAAATGTATTCGCAAATAAAAAATAGCTCAGCCAGATATACTTTTTCTGAACGTTTCCCAATAGATAAACCTAATAAATCGCCCATTCCAATGGAAATTGATAAAAATACAACATACTTCAGAAAGTCAGCAGTACCTTCAAATGGTGCTTACCCAAAGAACTTCAATTACAATGGACACGACGTCATTCCCCACCAAAATAAATCCAAACCGAAGCTCGTCGGTTTTAATTCGGGTCAATCTCCAGTTCAAAATATTCAAAAAATCAATTATGCCAAATCATATGATGAGAATGATGATATGTATGAAAATGAAGTCTTTACTTGTTGTGAATCCCAGGATGATGCATATGATAATTTTAATTTTTTAGTGTAAAATCGCTCTTACATTGTTAAGAAAACAATGAATGGGCAAGAGCTGAACTTTTTAATAGACACAGGGACTTCTAAAAATTATATAAGAAATTTAGATTTCATTAAGGGTATTAAACTAGTGGATAAGCCTTTTCGAATAAAATCAATAAATGGATCAACACTAAAGAAAAATGTAAAATAAATCTTTTGAATTGTACAACAACCTTTGCCATGCTTAAATTCTTTTGATGGAATTTTAGGTTATGACTTTTTGAAGGAAATAGATGCCTTAATTGATGTTAAGAACGGTATTCTTTTTCATAAAACTAGAAAGGAACAAATTAATCATTTTGTATGCAGACAGGTAAATTCAATCGAGATGGATAACAAATATGTTCCTGTCAATTTACACAGTGAGTTCGAAAAACTTATTCAAAATAATGAAATTGCTTTTGCTGATCCGGAGCGAGCGCTAACTTTCAACACTCAAGTTGAAGCGACAATAAATTTGACCAGAAAAGAACCCATTTATTCTCGAAGCTATCCGATTTCCGCAACAACGTTTATAAATACGGAAGTAGAAAATTTGTTAAGGGACGGTATTATTAGAAAATCTTCGTCACCTTACAACTCACCTATCCATGTCGTCAGCAAAAAAGGTGTAGATTCTGACGGTAGGCAAAAAATGCGTATGGTTATAGATTTCCGGAAAATAAATGACTTTACTATCCCAGGGAAATATCCTATGCCTGACATTACTGCAATATTATCGAATCTAGGCAAATCAAAATTCTTTACTACTCTTGATCTGAAGTCAGGATTTCACCAGATCAGATTAGCGGAGAAACATAGATGTAAAACCGCTTTTAGCGTTAACAATGGAAAGTACGAATTTTGTCGTTTACCTTTTGGACTCCGAAATGCTCCCAGTATTTTTCAGCGGGCTATAGATGATATATTGCGGGACGAAATTGGAAAAACATGTTTTGTTTACATGGATGATGTGATAATTTTTTCCGAAAATGAAAAGGATCATATATCTCATGTTGATCGAATATTGAAAATGTTGGGGAATTCAGGAATGCGAATTTCAACCGAAAAATCAAAATTTTTTAGGAGCGAAGTTGAGTTTCTGGGATTTGTTGTTTCACAAAATGGCATCAAGACATCTCCTGATATGGTTCAAGATATTCTTAATTTTCAGGTACCCAAAACTCTACGGGCGTTAAGATCTTTTATTGGTCTTGCTGGATATTACAGAAGATTTATTGCAAATTATGCTGATATTGTGAAACCGCTCACCATCTACCTTCGGGGAGAAAATGGGAATGTTAATGCAAGAACATCAAAGAATGTTAAAGTTAGTTTGAGTCAGGAAGCACTTAATGCATTCGAGAAGGTTAAACGTATACTGGCTTCTGAAGATCTTTTACTTCAGCACCCAGATTTTAATAAGCCATTTGAATTGACAACCGATGCTAGTTATAATGCCATTGGAACTGTATTGTCACAGAATAACAAGCCAATTACCATGATATCTCGTACACTCTCTTCCACAGAGCAAAATTATGCAACCAACGAGAGAGAACTACTCTGTATTGTTTGGTCCTTGCAAAAACTACGACATTTTCTGTATGGAGTGAAAAATATTAACATTTTTACTGATCACCAACTTCGGATAAGAACCCAAACCCGAAAATCAAAAGATGGCAGGCGTTTATATCTGATTTTTTTCCTAAATTTAATTACAGTTTAATTCAGTTCAGTTCTGTTTTTGGCGTTGTTAAGTGCGGACGCTATTTTTTTTAAGCTCGCATTACAAAAATAAAACATACATTGTGAAAATAATTAAAAAAAAAAAAACAAACCTGTTTTAATACAACAACAAAGTTGTTTGTAAAATATGTTTTTTTTCTTTTTACTTTTCTTTATTTTTTACAACGGCATATTGAATTGCTACTTTTAAAATAAAACAAAAACAATAAAGGCTAATGAGCCTTTTTAATTTAAGCAATAAAAATGTGGACAATATTGTATTAAATAAAAACAAAAAAAACTGAAAATAATTTGTGTGTAAATGCTACGCCAGTTATACGTGCCCAATCTTGTTCGTCGCTTTTACAAAGCGATGACAATAAAATAACTACAAACAAATCGCCTTCTGAACACAGTGTTGCCAAAGATAATGTGGATAGTGTAGAAAAACCCAAGACGCAAGTGGGAATGGACAGATACATAACTGTATTGAAAAGAGGTCGAAGTCCTAAATCTTCGCAGATTGCACCAATGGCTAAAGTACAAAAAGACAAGGACTCTAACGGAATAAATTCCCATAATCGTTTTGCTATTTTAGATAACGAAGGAAGTGAAACAAAAACGGTACCCAAGTCGTTTAAACCACCACCAATTTTTTTAAGGGAGAAAAATTCAAATGAATTAATAACTAAGTTAATCTCAGTTATCAGGGAAAACTCATTCTATGTAATTCATATCAAGCGTGGTAGCATTGATGAAACTAAAATTCTGCCCCTATTACGGTTTACAACTCAACTCTATTTCAGTTGAAATTTTTTTATTTGGTATAATGAATTACAACTTAACCTGTCAAAAATGTTAAGTTTGTAATTTTAGTGTATTACAACTTTTTTGTGGCATTACGCATTACAACTCTGTGCTGGTGTGGTTGATAAAAACGCAAAAAAAATACAACTGATGTTTAGCAGTTGTTTTAAACACATTATTAGTGAAAATGGAGAGCAGGTGAGTAAAATTTTTGAGTTATCTTAAAATTATTTATTAACTATAAATTTTTAACAAATTTATTATAATTTTTTAATAAATTTATAGCAATAATAAAGTTACTACAAAAGAACAATTTGAAAAGCTTGTTAAATTAATGGAAAAGTATCCCGAAACTGGTCGAGGCAAGCTACAATTCGGATCTTCCAAAAATAAAAGTAAAGAATTGTGGGAGGAATTTGCCTTGGAGCTGAATAGCTTAGGACCACCATCAAGAACAGCGCAGGAGTGGGGACGTGTAAGTAGATATAATGAAATAAAACCAATACAATGAAAGTTTAATAGTAATTAAATAATATTGTAGGTTTGGGTACACTACAAGGCAAACTTAAAGAGAAAACTTGCCAACAACTTCCTTGCAACTGGTGGTGGCCCCTCACAAGAAGTTTCTTTAACTCCATTGGAAGAAAGTGTGGCGGAGCTCATACAAATACGAGAGCAAGTCTCGCCTGTTGGCCGTTCATTTGGGGTTGAGAATACTCCCCCGGCGGCGGAAAATTCTGAAAGAGAAGACAATCCGGTTGCAGCTTCGTTTACGGTGAACGAGTCACAAATAGCAAACCCTGATACCAATCTCCCTACCTCTTTAGGATTACAAGGTATAAGAAATCGACGTAAAGACAAAAATTTAGAAACTGAACGTGTAGAGCTCTTAAAAGGATAAGCCCAGACACAAAAGGATATTTTAACAAAAATTGCACAGTTAGAAAAATCTGTGCATAAAAATTACGAAATAAATAAAAAGATATTGGAAATTAAAAAACAAAAGCTTGAGTTATACAAACTACTAGCAAAGGAAGCAACTGCACTGCACGCATTAAAGGTGGAAGTCCAAAAACTAAAAATAGCTAAAATGCAAGGAAATTCAAAATAATTTTTATAAAAATTTTTAATTTTATTTAAGTATATAACACATGAAGTGATATTTTTTAATCTCAAAGTTCTAAACTTTTAGTTTTAAGTTTTTGACTATTTAAATTAATTTTATTAAAAACCAAAAGACTGAATAAAGTACAAATAAATAATGGACTATAAATGTAATTTATTAACATGTGTATTAAAAAGATAACATTATGTTAGTTCGTATTCTTCTGGCACCATCCTCATCTTCTCCTTCAATGTTTGTGTTCAAATGGTTTAGGTCCGTATAGGAATTGGATAGTATTTCCTCCGGAAGTTCCACACGATAGTGTTGACAAATATTGTGCAACGCACAACAAGCGTTTACAATCTTCGTTGCTCTTTGCGGTGAATAGTGTAATCCACGAGCAGATAAAAGACAACGAAATCTGCCTTTCAGTACCCCAATTGTGCGCTCAACAATATTTCGGCCCTTAGCGTGTATAGTGTTGTAGTGAGCTTGTGGTGTACCAGTTTGTGTCTTGCGGAAAGGTGTCATCAAAAATCTTTGTAGGGGGTAGCCAGCATCACCTTTAAGAATTGACATAATTTACTTTTATACAAGCTATGTTTTTCATCAATGTTACCTAAGATCCAAAAATTGCTCTCCACATTTCTCTGTAAATGTATCTTTAAATCGCTCGTATTAAATACAAATGAATCATGGTTTGCTCCTGGGTGCCTGGCATCCACGTAACGTATAACCATATTGTAATCACAAAGCTGAAAATGAAAAATGTCATTATGGTAATTTATTCTTCTATTTTACTTACAATCATAAAATTTAGACTGTAATAGCCTTTTCTATTAAGGTAAAGGTGTTGAACCTCTTTTTTTGGGGAAATAATATGGATGTGAGTCCCATCGATACACCCCAGCACACCCGGAAATCCACTTTTCGAATAAAATGATATTTTCGAAGCATTTTTTTCCTCCAGGCTCATTTGGGTTTTAATCCACTTCTTACAAACATGCTGTTCCATAATGTTTAGAACTTCTTTAATGACAACACTTATTGTAGGTTGAGCCAATCCCACCTTGAATCTGAGTGTCGCACATAACTTCAAAATAGAAGGTATAGCAGTACCCCGAACAGGCTTATTGAAATGTTCCTTCAGCTCAGATAGAAGAAAACAAAAGGCTTCCTTATTTAAACGAAAGTAACTGGTAAATCTACACAAAAATACATACATATATTAAAATTCTGTTTAAATATCACTTAAATCTTTTCTTACTTGGCTGCTGGAAGTTCCAAGGGATTTGAGTGATCGCGTAGACTTTTTCGTATCCGCAGCATATCAGTAACATTATCAGTACTTTCGTCATTGCAAAATATGTCTGTACTTATGTCCATTTTATTACTTATTAAAAAAAACACACACTTTTATATAATTTTAAATTCAAATTGTTGTTAAATTTTTTTGCCATGAATGCATCAGCTGTGTAATCATCTGTCATATTTTACATTTATATGTTGGCAGCACCGAAACAACTTCAACTAAAATAAGTTGTAATTCCTAATACCGAAAGAGAGTTGAGTTGTTTGAAAGTTGAGTTGTTTCAATTACAACTCAACCTCTATTTCGCGTAAACTGGAACCTGGGGATATTAGATTGAAAAAGAATGAAACGCATCCCATTTATAATCTAAAATATCTGTTATACCGCAGGATAAGTGTAGAAGAACCACATAAGCGGTCAGGACCCGTTCAGTGTTTAAATTGCCAAGAATACGGCCATACAAGGGCTTACTGCAAGTTGCCTCCGGTTTGCGTTATGTGTGGAGAGCTTCATTGTTCCGCCCAATGCGACAAACCAAAGGATGACTCGAAGGTTAAAAAATGTAGCAATTGCGGTGGAAATCACACTGCTAACTACAGAGGCTGTCCAGTTTTTTCTATGGTAAGGAAGTCAACTCAGAAATTAAATACTCCTGCTAGGCAGCCAAAATACCAAGCAAATGCTCATTACCCTCAGTTAGCTCAACCCACAACCAAACATGTTTCATACGCGGATATGTTAAAATCCAATCATGTTTCAGCACACAAAGCCACACCTACAACCAAATATAAACCCAGAAACTAAAGAACATACACCATCTGGTATCTACAATCGTCTCGAAGCAAGCATTGATACATTAGTGCATTCGTTAAACAGTTTTATAAGCTCAATGAGCAGCATGATGCAAGCAATGGTTCGCATGCAATCTATGATGTTGCAGGCGGTACTTAACAAACCATGAACTGTTTAAAAATATGATTCTGGGACGCAAACGGCTTACGCCAACACAAAAATTAACTCGAGTACTTCTTGAAGAACCAACAAATTGATGTCATGATGGTTTCAGAGACTCATTTAACAACAAATAACTTTTTTAAAATCAATGGCTATATATTATATGACACAAAAGACCCTCGTGGCATAGCATGTGGTGGTTCAGCAATACTAAAAAAGTCTCGAATTAAACATCATTTACTGTGTGATTTTTGTGAGGACTATCTTCAAGCAACAAACATCTGTATTGAAGAATATCATCAAAACTTTGTTATTTCTTCGATTTATTCACCTCCTAGATTTCAAATATCAGAGAGTCTATATAGCGACTTCTACAAATCACTAGGTCCCTGTTTCATAGCATCAGGCGACTACAACGCTAAACATACGTTTTGGGGATCAAGACTTATTACTCCAAAAGGTCGTGTTTTATTTGACACTATTTCAAAAATGTGTCTGAATGTGATATCAAGTGGACAACCCTGATGTTATTGATTTTGGCGTGACTAAAGGTATTTCGAGAGAAATGATTAAGGTTGAAGCGTCACTCGAATTATCCTCAGATCATTCACCCACTATTATCTATATATGGAATCAGCAAAATATGGTGTCGCCAACAACTTGCACAAGCATTAATTGTTTGAAATATAGAAAATATCTCAGTACTCATTGTTCAGAAAACATACCGCTAAGAACAACAGAAGATGTGGACCAGACTGTAATTTACTTTGATCAAAACCTTAAATCAGCTGCCAAACATGCGACAGAAACCAGACAACTACCTAGATACAATCAAATTTATTTTGTAGATGTGGAGCGGCTCTTGGCTGAAAAAAGAAAAATTAGAAGAGAGTGGCAAGCACACAGATCTCCTCAACTCAAATCTAGACTTAAAGATTGCACGAAACGGCTAAGACAGCTGCTAGAATCTCGAAGAGTAGCATCTCTGAAAAATTACTTGGAAGACCTCGACGCAACTGCACAATCAGATTATTCATTATGGCGTGCATGTAGGAACCTTAAAAGACCGGTCGTAAGTAAGCCTCCCTTGCGAACTTCTTGTGGAGACTGGGCAAGGAATGATACCGAAAAAGGCAATTTATTTGTTGGACATTTGAAGATGGTTTTCACCCCAAATGTATGTACTGATATAGCTGAGTTGCCATCAATAGAGACTAGTGCCGTAGTACCCCTAAGATTTGAATTTAACGATATTGAAAAGGCAATAGCAGATTTAAACACTAAAAAAGCCCTTAGCGTTGATAAAACAAGTAACAAGATGTTAGTTGAGTTGCCCCGTATAGGTCGCAGAATTATTCTGTTTGTTTTTAATGCCTTCTTACGTCTTGAGTACTTTCCCACAGAGTGGAAGGTCTCTTTGATAACTATGATTCCTAAACCAGGAAAAGACCACACAAAAGTAGAATCATACAGACCTATAAGCCTTTTATCAAACGTGTCAAAGTTATTTGAGAGAATATTAATAACTAAGCTGAATCCAATTCTTAGCGCGAAAGGATGTATTCCGAACCCTCAATTCGGCTTCAGAAAACAACATAGTACGATCCAACAAACACACAGAATAGTAAATGTAATTAAACGACCTTTGAAGAAAAAAAATACTGATCTGCACTCTTTATCGACGTTTCTCAAGCATTCGATAAGGTTTGGCACGAAGGCCTAATATTTAAGCTAAAGCTGAACGAATCGTAAGTTTTTACTAAAAGAAGGCGACTTTTTAAGCTCGCTACAGCTCATTGAAGCCGGAGTTCCCCAAGGTAGTATTTTGGGACCAATTTTATATTTACTGTACACATCAGATATGCCAATTAGCACCCTAGTCCACACATCAACTTTTGCAGATGACACAGCTTTTTTAAGTATTCATGAAAGTGCCCAAGAAGCATCACAACTTTTACAAAACCACATACTCAAATTGTAGAAATGGCTAGAAAAATGGAGAATAAAAGTGGATACAAAAATGTACTCACATAACTTTCACACTTCGTAGGGACTCATGCCCTCCTAGTCGCATAAATAATCAAATGATACCACAGCTTTCAGACGTTAAATACCTGGGTATACATCTTGACCGTCGCACTACTTGGAAAACCCACATTGACTTCAAGTTAACACAAATGAAACTAAAAGCAGTACAACTAAATTGACTTCTACTGTACAAGTCGATCCTCAAACCAATTTGGTGTTATGAGATTCAGTTATGGGGCACTGCCTCAGCTAGCAATGTAGAAAAAATTCTAAGGCGCCAAAATAAGATTCTACGTATTATTACATCTGCGCCCTGGTATATAAAAAATTCGAACATCCACAAAGACCTAAACATGCCATCAGTTAAAGCAGAAATAGCGAAACATGCAGTCACATATCTAAAAAGCTTGAATCTCATCCAAACCCTTTGGCGCGTAACATGCTGAATGAACCTGGTTACATTCGACTAAAAAGAAGAGATACTGCTTTTCTTGGCCGTACATTTGAGGGATGACCCGCAAATGATTGCAAAATCCTTGAAACAAACATTATTTTTGTCTAGCACTGGCTGGACTTAAAAAGTATATTTTATTTTAGACTTAAGATACGAGTAATTATTGTTAGTTCAAAAATATTGAAGATACAATAAATAAATTATGAAAAAAAAAAATTTAATTACAAACCCGGCAAGGAAAATATCGTAGCGGACGCATTGTCGAGGCAGTACATGCATTACTTAAATAACATTGACTCTGAAACAGTGCATAGTGAAATGTCTTATTCAAGAACCATAAAATCTATAGCTGCTTCTGTAAATCAATTTCCCAACCAAATAATAATTTCTAAAGCTCCAGATGATAGCAAGGTAACGAAAATAATATTTCGGCAATATAAGAGACACATTATAACGTACAGCAACATACAAAAGCTTTTACTTACTTTGAAAAACTGCGTTAATCCTCGTGCAGCTAATGCAGTACATTGCGACCTAGGAACATTGGCAGAAATTCAAAACAAAATCCTAGATCATTTTCCATCAGTCAAATTTATTCATACGGAGAAGTTAGTAATAGATGTAACAAATGAAAATGATCAATTGGAGACATTAAACTTAGAGCATAATCGTGCGCACAGATCTTTAAATGAAAATTATAAGCAAATTACATCTGAATATTTTTTCCCTAAAATTAAGAAAATGCTCGATTCAATTATTAAAAATTGTAAAATATGTTTAGAAAATAAATACAATAGGAAACCAAAACAACGAATAATTGGCTTATCGCCAATACCAGATTTTCCCGGACAAATACTTCATATTGATATTTTTTCAACTAATAAAATACATTTTCTTGATAAGTTTTCAAAATATGCTATTTCTGTACCAATAAATTCAAGAGCTCTTATTGATGTTAAAGCCGCTCTTTTACAGATCCTTAATATTTTCAAAAACACTAAGCTTATAGTTTCTGATAATGAAAAGTCTTTTCAATCAAATACCATAAAAAATATGCTAAGAGGTTTCTTTCGGATTGAACAATTTTTTGTACCACCTTTGCACAGTGAGAGCAAAGGGCAAGTGGAAAGGTTTCACTCGACTCTTCTTGAAATAGCTAGGTGTGTTAGAGCACAATATGGTATTTATAATATTTCGGATCTAATACTTATTTCCATCAAAAAATATAATAACACTATACATTCTATTACAAATCAAACACCAATTGATACTCTTCAATCTCTTGGGGTTGTTAATTTCAAAAACATACGGGAAAAGATAGTTGCTGCACAGGAAAAGGTTGAAACTAATTTCGATAGTACTAATCGGAAATTTAATGTAGGAGATGTAGTATTTGTTCGACGAAATAAAAGACTAGGTAATAAAGTTGATAAGGTATATTTGGAAGAAGTCATTGAAAAGGATTTAGGAACAAAGGTTGTAATATGTGGCAAACAGGTACATAAAAATAACATCAGGTAATCTCTCCGCAGTTGAAACGGGGACGTTTCCATTTTAAAAGGGGGGCAGATAACACCCAAAAACATATTTATGTTAATTTATTGTTATAATAAATAATGTTATAAAAATGTTGTATTTATTAATTTAAATTATAATTAATTATTTGTTATGTTATATTAATTGTTATGTTATGATCTTCATTGTAAAACTTTGCATTCAAATTATTTTTAGTTAACTTAGTAATATAAATTATTACTGTTATAATAAATGAGAAAATAAAATTCAGTCACATTTTCGACATCAAAAGGTACGTTTGTTTTACAAAATCGTATAAACGATTATAACACGTATCATCCTTAACTTGTATAAAATTTCTTTTTGCAGCTTTCAAACTCCTTTACTGCTTTACGATAACTATTTTCATCTATAAATTGAATTTTAGTTTCATCAATGCTACCACGCTTGATAGGAATTAAATAGAATGAGTTTTCCCCGATAACTGACATTAATTTATTTATTAATTCATTTGAATTTTTCTCCCTTAAAAAAATTGGCGGTGGTTTAATCGACTTGGGTGCCGTTTTTGTTTCACTTGTTTCGCTATCTAAAATAGCAAAACGATTATGGGAATTTATTCCGTTAGAGTCCTTGTCTTTTTGTACTTTAGCCATTGGTGCAATCTGCGAAGATTTAGGGCTGCGACCTCTTTTCAATACAGTTATGTATCTGTCCATTCCCACTTGCGTCTTGGGTTTTTCTACACTATACATATTAGTTTTGGTAACACTGTGTTCAGAAGGCGACTTATTTGTAGCTATTTTATTGTCATCGCTTAGCAAAAGCGAAGAACAAGATTGGGCACGTATAACAGTCGTAGCATTTACACACAAATTATTTTCAGTTTTTTGTTTTTATTTAATTCAACATTGTCAACATTTTTCTTGCTTAAATTAAAGAGCCTCATTAGCATTTATTGTTTTTGTTTAAAGAAAAAAAATATTTTACAAACAACTTTGTTGTATTAAAACAGATTTGTTTTTGTTTTAAATTATTCACACAATGTATGTTTTGTTAATGCGAGCTTAAAAAAAATCGCGTCCGCACTTATCAACGCCAAAAACAGAACTGTGAAGCATTAGGTGTGGTGCGTTTTCAACGTCATGGCCGAGAGGGAGTGTGTAATTGCCTATGCAAGTCGTACGCTTACCAAAAAGAAATACTCCACCACCGAACAAGAATGCTTGGCAATATTATGTCATTCGAAAGATGAGGCCATACTTGGAGGGGTATCATTTTGCAGTCATTACCGACCATTATTCATTAAAATAGCTCCATTCGCTACAAAACCCTTCGGGTCGCCTCGCACGATGGTCCCAAAAACTCCAGCAGTACGATTTTAGCATTGAATACCGAAAACGCAAACTAATCATCGTAGCTGACACACTATCTGCGCTCCAGTCTCTGGCGTACGTAATAAGGTCATCATGGCCGCATCCACGTTAGATTGTATGAACGCATGACCGAACTTGTTCGTATCAACGGTAGAAAGTATCTAGATTTCCAACTTATTCAAGCACATACCGCGGAATTCGGCTGTAGAAGCCTCCGAATGGAAGTTGTATATACCCGATAAGGATCGGTGCCGAATCCTGAACGAGGCTCACGACTCACCGGCTGCAGGCCAATTGGGCATATTTAAAACCTAGAAAAGGACACAAGAAAAGTATTACTGGCCAGGGATGTATAGGGATTTGCTGCAGTATCTACGATCTTGTGAGACATGTGCTCGGAAAAACCCGAAAACAATGATCGCGCAATTTACCGGTACCTACCATCGTCACTGGGATCAGTACTTACCCGAGAACTCTCTGCCCCACTGAGGAAAACCTTCCCAGAGAAGCTACAAAGTTATACGCAGAGGTACTAAAAAACAAAAAAAAAGTAGTGCGGTTTCTACTGCCGCCTTTGGATATGTATTATAATCAACAAGTTTGCACAGAAACTGAGACGTAGAGCGGGCCGTATGTCATAAATCGTGTTGATGTCCTCTAATTGCAATTGCGGTGGAAATCACACTGCTAACTACAGAGGCTGTCAAGTTTATAATATGGTAAGGAAGTCGTCTAAGAAATAAAATACTCCTCCTAAGCAGCCACAATATCGACCAAATGCTCATTATCCCCAGTTAGCGCAACTAACAACCCAACATGTTTCATACCCAGATATGATAAAAACCAATCATACTTCAGTACACAAAGCGACACTGACAACTAATTCTACTCCATATTTGCATCCAGAACCTAAAGAACAAACACCATCTAGTAACTATAATCGTCTCGAAGCAAGCATTAGTGCATTCGTTAAACAGTTTTATGAGCTCTATGAGCTGCAAGATGCAAGAAGTGGTACACATGCAAACTATGATTTTGCAAGAACCCAAACGGCATACGCCAACACAAAATGAACTCGAGTACTTTCTTAATAATCCACAAATTGATGTCATGCTGATTTCAAAGACTCACCTAACAACAAATAGCTTTTTTAAAATCAATGGCTACATATTATATGATACCAAGGACCCTATCGGACGAGCATGTGGTGGATCGGCAATACTTATAAAGGCCAGAATCAAACATTATTTACTGCGTGATTTTTGTGAGGATTACCTTCAAACAACAAATATCTGCCTTGAAGAATTTTATCAAAACTTTGTTATTTCTTCAATTTATTCACCTCCTAGATTTCAAGTATCAGATAGTCAGTATAGCGACTTCTTCAAATAACTAGGTCCCTGTTTCATAGCATCAGGCGACTACAACGCTAAACATACATTTTAGGGATCACGCCTAATAACTCCAAAAGGTCGTGTTTTGTTTAAAAAACAATTTCAAAATTGCATCTAAATGTGACATCGAGTGGACAGCCCACCTATTGGCCTACTGACCAGCAAAAAATACCGGATGTTATTGATTTCGGTGTGTTTAAGGGCATTCCAAGAGAAATGATTAAAACTGAAGCATGAATTGATTTATCGTCGGATCATTCACCCACTATATCACTACAAAATATTGTATCACCAACTAGTACAAGCATAAACTGGTTGAAATATAAAAAATATCTCATTACGAATTGTTCGGAAAACGTCCCACTAAGAACACCCGAAGACGTACATACAGCGGAGTCTTATTTATTTTTACCAACACCTCAAATCAGCTGTTCAACATGCAAAATTAACCCAGTAACTAGGCAGATGTAATCACATATATTCTTTAGATGTCGAGCTGCTATTGACGGGAAAAAGAAAACTTCGGAGGGAGAGGCAATCACATAGATCTCCACAACTCAAAACCAGACTTAAAGATTGCACGAAGCGGCGAAGAGAGCTACTAGAATCTAGAAGAGTAGCATCTCTGAAAAATTTTTTTTTCATAATTTATTTATTGTATCTTCAATATTTTTGAACTAACAATAATTACTCATATCTTAAGTCTAAAATAAAAATTTACTTTTTAAGTCCAGCCAGTGCTAGACATCCTTCTTTTTAGTCGAATGTAACCTTAGTATGTTATGCTCATTTTTGTCTAAAAAAAAAATAAAATTCTTGCTTTCAATAAAAAAAATATTTATAAAAAAGGGCCATATCTCACCCTGAATAAAAGTTGAGTGTAAAAAATGTAGCATATGTATGTACCTGGTTTTGGTGCGACACTCTAAAATTTCTTGTAGAAAAGAACAAGAAAATTTAATAAGTGTAAAATATATGCAACATTTTTGTCAGAAAAGAAAACGCCATAAGTAATACGATTAAAACTCCAGAATATCTTTAAAATAAAATAATTACCAAAACTAATCAATAATAAATTAGTCAAGTACGAGTTAGACTCACGCACGTAGGGTTCCGTACTATGTTTAATACAACTTTAAAAACTCAAGTTGGTAACTTTTTCATGTCTTATGAGTCACCCTTTAATTTTAAAATTAAAGTCATAATCGCATCACTGTTGGAACACCCTTTAAATTTTAGGAATTTTTGTTATAGCGGCCATGGTAATACACTATCTATCAAAATATACATGCGCCTACCTATTGCGGTTCAAAAAATATGGTAATATACGTGAAAAACATGTCACTGAGGAACACCCTTTAGATATTAGTAATTGTTACAGCGGCCGAAGTACAACATCGACTGTAAACATTTAAAGAGCACCTATTATGGTTAAAAAAATAAGGCTATTTACGTACAAATCATGTCTCTGTTGGAAAACCCTTTAATTTTGTTATTTACTATGGCGGCCATGAATATATCAAGAGTCTACCTATTACTATTACAAAAATAAGTTACTATACGTGAAAAACATGTCACTGTCAGAACACCCTTTAATTTTTAGTAATTGTCATAACGGCCATGGCAACACATCTTCTATACAATTTGGAAGAGTCTACTTATTACAGTTCAAAAAATATGTCGTTTTACATGCAAAAGAAGTCACTGTCGGAAAACCCTTTAAATTTTTATTGTTTTTATAGGGGTCATAGTAATACACCATTTGTGAAAATTTCAAAAGTCTATCTATTATGGTTAAAAATTAGTCAATGTTTATGACAATCACGTCACTGTCGGCACACCCTTTAAATTTTACTATTTGTTATAGTCGCCAAAGTAATACATCTCCTGTAAAAACTTCAAGAGTCTACCTGTTATCGTTAAAAACTTAGGCCATATACATGCAAATCATGTATATGGCAAATCACGTCACTATCGGAACACCCTTTAATTTTTAGGTTAAATATTTTATACTTCCTTATAACGCGAACATAGATTAAATTACTGTCTGCAAATTAGCTCCTGCAGCTCAAAAAATAAAGACATAAAGGCAAATAACACGTCACTTTAAGAACACCCTATAAGTTTTAGTATTTGTTGCAATAGTGGCTACAGTTACACATCTTCTATGAAAATTTCAAGAGTCTACCTATTATGGTTCAAAACTTAGCCCTTATACATGCAAATCACACCACTATCGGAACACCCTTTAATTTTTAGGTTTATTTTTTTAAGACTTGTTTATAAAAAGAACTAAGTTTTAATTACTGTTTGTAAATTTTTAGTGTATGCCTCGTACAGTGCAAGAAATAAACACATATTCGTGAATAGCACCTCTCTATCGGAACACCCTATAAGTTTTAATATTTGTCGCTTTAGCGGCCACAGTTATACACCTTCTGTGAAAACTTTAAGAGTCTGCCTATTATGGTTCAAAACTTAGGCCTTATACATACAAATCACACCACTATCGGAACACCCTTTAATTTGTAAGCTTATTTTTTAGACTTATTTACATAACATACTAAATTTTAATTACTGCTTGTTTATTTTTAGTGTAGTCTTCCTACAGTTGAAGAAAAAAGCACATATTCGTAAATAACACCTCTCTATCGGAACACCCTATAAGATTAAGTATTTGATCCTATAGCGGCCACACTTTCTGTGAAAATTTCAAGCATCTACCTATTATGGTTCAAAACTTAGGCCTTATACATGCAAATCACAGAACTATCGGAACACCCTTTAATTTTTAGTTTTATTTTTTTATAGTTGTTTATACAGTGAACTAAGTTTTAATTACTATTTGTAAATTTCAAGTATATCCCACCTACAGTTCACGAATCTATACATCATCTGCAAAAATTTCAAGAGTCTACCTATTACGGTTCCAGAGATAAAAGGCGCTGACAGACGGACAGACATTGTAGCGAAAACAATAGGGTTTCGTTTTTACCCTTTGGGTACGGAACCCTAAAAATTACATTCAATTTAGGTTATTACTAAAAATTCTATCGAAAATTTTTTCCAAAAATTTTTTTTAAATAGTTTTTTTGTAAAATTTTACAGAAATTTTTTTCCAAAAAATTTTATCCAAACATTTTAGTAAAAATTTTTATTGTATTTTTTTTTTGTAAAAATTTTATTGGCTTTTTTTTTATTTTATCAAAATTTTTTTTCGAAAGTTTTTTGTAAAATTTTACACAAAATTTGTTGTATAATTTAGTACCTTCCTGCAGTCTATATTGTCAGTGTTCCTATTGACTACTCCTGTTCCCAGTGGGTACCCTGTGAGTATATCGGCTACCCCTATATGTATTGCTTTCTATAAAGGCCTTTAATACAAATCAAAGCAGAAAAAATGTACCAACCTAAAAACAAACAAAAATCGCTCTTCGCAGGGGGTTGTGATATAAATCCCCCGAGATTTGTGTGCACTGCATGCGATGTACTGATCGCGGTCTAATATTTATTTAATGAAAAAAGCAAAAAAGAATCATTACAACCGAAAAAAAATAAAACCAATGCCAAAAAAACAATGGAAAGGCATGGTTGCTGAATTGCATTAGCAAAATTTTCCAAACTATGCCTGGCAGATCGTTGGTAAAATTTTCTGTATCTCGTCTGGTGCCTTGGCAAAGTTGATCTCAACCCGAACACAGTCGGACATCAGTCAATCAACTTCTCTATGTATAAGGATCCAGAACATATGTATATATATACTCTATGGGGTCGGAAATTAATATTGCAGAAATTACACACGTAATGACAAACTTATATATGTATATTCGTTCCATCTGTGGTAAAGGGTATAAAAAGAATAAAATAAATAAGTTTGTAAAATTATATATGTATGTGTCTATGACAAAAGAAAAATAAAAATAACATTAGTCTTTTGATGTAAATTTATTTAAAGCTAAATTAAATAAAGTAATATAAAATGTTTATATAGTAAATAAAAGTTTATACAAATATTAATTCAAAGTTAGTTCTTAGAATTTATTTAGTATTCAGTATTTATTTATTTGCTTAAAAAGTGCTAGTTAGAAAATACAATATTACGGATTCATAATTTAAGTATCTTACATATCGAGCCCGTACTGCCAAAATATTGTAAGTCTTAATTTTTCGATTTTCGTATATTGATATAAATCTATTTTTTATGACCATTCGCATCATCTCTTAAAATTTTGTAACTATAAAAAGATCCATTACGAAGTTACACCAAAAGTAATTTCGAGGTTTTATTAATACTTAAAGCAAAAATAATTAGAAAAAACCTTCTTACATAAAATTAGTTTTTAGGCACTTAAAATATTTCGGCGGTAATGGTTCGATATAATCAATAATTAAAAATATTTATAAAATTAGTTACATTATATAAGGACAAAATTGATAAAAATAACAATTGAAAATCTATAAAAAAGAAATTAATTATACCTACATATAACAAGAACAACAGTTAAAAAAAGATATGGAAAATTAGCAGAAATACTTAAGAAGTTCATTTCTAAATCGGTTTGCGTTGCTAATAGTTTGAATTTGATTTGGTAGCTGGTTCCAAAGACTAATGCTATATATGAAAAAATTACGTTGTGACAATGCGCTTTTGTATTTTTGCTGTATTAATATTTTTCCTTGCACAGATCTTCCCAATCTTAACACGTTAAAAATATAAATTGGTTGCCGAGATGTCGTAATTTTATGTAGGAAGATCGGGTTTCTAAATTTAAAGAGATTTTCAAAGCTCATCCGATAAATCTGGTGCGAAAATCAGAAAATTTATTCAAGTCGTCCCTTGTTGTTTACTTATCTTGCTATGTTATTATAAGCAACTTTGAGTTATTAGAATCACAGCTGGAACAGTTTGCATATATTTCACAACCATATAGCAGGATAGGAAAAAGATAGTGTTCTTATGTTGAGTGGCGTTGAATACTTGATGGCCCAAGTATTCAACGCAACTCAACCAATTGAAGTCGCTATATGGTTTAACCAAGATAGCTTATGGTTAAATACGAGCCCCAAGTTTCTGCAGAAACTTACAAACTCATATTATTGTTAATTTTACTATTAATGCCATCACTTAAGGTTTTATTGTTTTTATTAATGAAAATACACTTTGATTTTGAAGGGTTGATCCACAATTCGTTGGTTATCGCTCATTTATTAACCCTCTATCGTTGTTTATGTTGTCCGCACATGAATAAATATCGCTGGCAATACTACTTTTGTAAAATGTTCAAATAATGTATATATTTTTGACGAATTTGTATCAATATTCGTAGTGGTAATATCTGTCTCATTAGAATAAGGATCCGACAGTGATTTGTACTTTGTTTTACTTCCTCTAATGCAATTAATATATCGTGCAACTTTCTTTTAAATTCTAAGATAAGACTAAGTAAGTTCATCATTGGTTTCTAATTTTCTTGCATGTGGATGTAATGAATGAATATTTGCATAAGAGCTGTCTTCAAGTTCTTTTGAAGAATCCACGAAAGGCTTTAAAATTTCTAATATTTTATCCAAATAGTGCTTCTCACCAAGTATTTTCTATCGAAGAAGTTAGCTTTTAATGAAAATAAGTTAGATAAACTGTATACCATCTTGTGGGTGTATAACTTTTTACAGACGTATGTACATATTTAGGTCACAGTTTTGATGATGATGCAATGATTTAATCGATTTGTGGTGACGATTTAATACAATTTTATATTGTATTATAAAGGAGGTTATTTATACATTTAATATTTTAATGTTCTCTTAAAGCTGCCTTAATATTACTTCCCCTATCTGTAACTATAAGTGTCGGATCATTTAACGAACAGGTGAAATCAGCAAGCAATCTGTACAATTTGTGATTGATATTAATGCCTATTAACGAAATAAATACTGTAGTATACGATAAATTATAAACAAAATTCTATTTAAATTTAAAAGAAATAATTTCTTTGAACGATTATAAAAAATACTTACTTGTATGCAAAGGTACTTTCATTGACTTCACTCCCAGCAGCTTACTTTTACATTTGCCATTTATTACAAAAGAAAAGTGCGAAATTTTAGAAAAGTTTTCTGTCCACAGATCACTGATTTAAGCCTTCCAAAGTGAATAGAAAAGCTATTCTCAACGTTTCGATAAATTGTTGTCCAACAATTAGAATTAGAGGTTCTATTTTAAGGCCGGTTCCGAATTTGTTACCAGCGATAACATTTATTTAGAATAAGCTTTTAGTCCGTGCTCTTTTGCTAATGAATATCGGCGAATGTCTCCAAGAATCCATTCGGTTAAGACATCTGTGCAAGCCTTTTTAGTCTCCTGATTTGGTTCAATCAAATTATGTTCACTTTCATTTTTGTACACAGAGTATGACACTTGTGTTTATTTAAATTAAATAGGCCGTTTTTATTATATTTATATGTTTATATATGTACATATATATATTATATATATATATTATATGTACACATTTTGTATGCAACTAGATTTAAAAGTTCAACATAATTTTCATCTTTAATTACACCAAAGCAATCCCATATCTTGACTTTTAGTAAAACTCCATAAAATTGTATTTAAAAGTAATTTTTTTTTTATTTAGGTATTCCAAATTCAAATTATTTTTATTATAATTAGTTTGTCAAATCTAGATCCCTTTGCGAAAATTAATTACTAGTGAATGTAGAAGATAGTGACAGTTACGTTCCAGAAATAAGTTCTATTAATAATTCGATCGATGATACACCATTGCGTGTCTTATTTACGTAAAAGAAATGTGCTATTATAATCACGTTTCCAATTCCTTCAATAGTAGAAAATGAACACGACATGCGGTCAGCAGGTGAAATACTTTAAAAGATTTTTTCTCAAAACAGCTTGACACCAGGTCGTCTTGATGCTCATAACGTTTTGGTTGAATATCTTAAACCTGGCCTTTACGTTACAGTCCAAGTGAAAACATAGCTATAAACGCACAACTCTAGTTGCGACAGTCCACAAAGGGATGTTACACCATATGTGAAAAATTTTAAGTTAAATTTGCATGAATAAACAATTTCAACTATAATTTCTTAAATTCAAATTGCTAATAAAAGTTAAAGGTAGTCTAATGACCCTTATCCCCTTCTAAGGTATAGCAGTTCTCCCGCCTTTCTAGTGTTAAAGTCATAAAACAATAATCATTTTTGACAAATACAAAACAGGTATATAACCAAAAATAGCCTACAGTTGGTTTTATGATTTTTTACCTAGAATAAACATTGCACTTTACAAAAGAAACAAAGTGTTCGCCAGCATTGCTTTTTCTTTTCTTATGCAGATGTAATTTTACCATTTTATGTTGTTGTTAGCGATAAGAACTCCAAAAGAATATAGTCTTACTTAGATTCTAACACCACTACCTATAGATTTAAAGACGAGTTTGAAAGCTAATATTAAAAACTATATTCAATAAAAACATTTGAATTTATAATCAGAAGACATAACCATTTTAAGATCTGCGGTTTTACAAAATTAAAAAATTAAGTTTTTAGTTCTGTTTTTTTTACGGACATCTTTGATTAAAATAATGTAATAAATAATAATAATATTCATTCAATTCAATTCCTACAATAAAAACTCAAGCACCTATTCTTTAAACACAAAAATACGAAAACTGAAAATTACATTTAAGTCGGGTTATTATCCACGAAGTTCAAATACTATACGGGTCTGTTTAAGAGAAAGGTAAATTCTGAATTTTCGCGGGCTGTATTCATTCTATTAGCAATTTTTTGTTTGTTTTATTGGTATACATGTGTTAGTCATATGTTGGCATTATCAGCAAATTTGGATTAGTAGTTTGTTTATGACAACTGAAAAGGTTAGCCAGGTTTATGTATGTTCTTCGATTTTTGACAGATGGATATAGCAAAATTTAAACAACATATTCTTAAATACAATTCTTATTCTAATATCCAATTACATGCTCTACATGTAAATGTTTATATCAAAACTACTATTTTAATAATTTCTTTTTTAAAAATTTCAGAAAAATGGGTTATTTGGCGGAAAACGACAAATCATATTCACATCGGAAGATTCGCATTACTCTATCGAAAAGTTAGCTATATTTATGGGTTGGGTAGCGAAAATGTATGGAAAATAAAAACAAATCAAATTGGAAGGGTAGACATTAAGGATTTAGAGGACAAAATCAAAAAAAGTGTAAGTGAGGATTGTAAGCCCCTGATGGTATCGGCAACCTCTGGAACTACAGTTCTTGGAGCATTTGATGAAAAGATAAATTTTATGACACTTCTTATGATACTGGTGATAAGCATATTCCATGTGGCAGGAGAGCAGACGTATTTAAATTTTGGTTTATGTGGAAAGCAAAGGGTACAAATGGCCTCGAGGAACATGTAAATCAGCTGCTTAAAATGTCAGAGTTCTTAACCAACCAAATACGGGAAAGGACTGGTTTCGAGCTTGTTTTGGAGAAACCAGAATGTACAAATGTCAGTTTTTGGTATGTGCCTCCTAGTTTACGAAGTTTGGAAAGAAATGAAAAATTCTACAGTGAGCTGCATAAAGTTGCTCCAAAAATAAAAGAAGGCATGATAAAGAAGGGATCAATGATGGTAACATATCAACCTCTGCATAGTCTGCCAAAGTTTTTCCGAATAGTTTTGCAGAATTATTGTCTAACCGAATCAGATATGACATACTTCTTAGATGAAATTGAAACGTTAGGCAAAATATGTATGTGAAATATAAAATATTAATGCATATTTTTCTTTACTTTCTTATGTATCAAAGAACTCAAATTTAATAAAAGCTTATTTAAAATAATTGTGTTAAGTGTTAATAAATCGAGATCGCATTAATATTCCTCCGATATCTGATCGAGCTCTATATCTTAAACCGTAATAGGCGGACACTTGAAATTTTAATAATTAAACTTTTACTAAAATTTCAAGTGTCTATTGGAAATCTAGACTTTGCAAAAGTTCAAGTTGATATATGTTAAAAAATTAAAAATCTATTAATAGAACGTAAAATCGTCATTTTTAATTGTCAAATATATTGATACATGTTATGTATGTCTCCACATATTTGACGAGTAGTGGTCAAAAGCGTCTTTCTTTCAAATTCAGATTACGGAATCTGGCTGGAAGTATTGCAGAATTAATCAATCTCTGAACCAATGTATTAAACAACAAGTAAGAGGGCTATATTCGGCCATGCCGAATCTTATATACCCTTCACCATAGTAATGTTAAATATTCAATTACTCCATTATGTTTCACAATACATTAAGTTTTAACTTTAATGATTTGCAAATTCATTATCTATTACATATAATAAAGTTGTAACTCACTTCCGTCTGTCTGTCTGCTTTTCATTAACGTTCGCATCACGTAAAAACTACTGGATGGGTTTTAACAAAATTTTGTGGGGAAGTACCTAAGTATCCTGGTCCCAATATAGGATTAATTTTTTCCCAAAAATATCTTATTTCCAAGAGAAAGTGCAGAAAAAGCAATGAAAACACAATTTCCTGTTTAAAGGTACTGATAGGATGTTTCAACACAGTTGAATTTTCAACACGGAATTTTTTTTTCAACACGATTATTTTTTCCACTCACCTTTAAACATCTCTTACAGAGCTTTACAATAATTTTTTAAATTTTAGATTTTTTCATAAATTTTAGAATTTTATTCAGGGGTGGGTACCTGTATATAAAGTAAATACATAAACCACAACTGAAGCATTATAAAATTGGTGTGGAATACTTTCAAAGCAAAATATTGTGAGGACGAAACTTATCGAAAACTTTTTGTAAAAATTTTATCGAAAATTTGTTGTAAAAATTCAATTGAAAATTTTTAATAAAATTTTACCGAAATTTTTTTTTTCTTTTTTTGCACATTTCTAGAAAATGTGCATTCCGCTCCTGCTGGTGTCTAAAAAATTAAATTTTCCCAATTTTTCTTTAATATTATCACCTAATTTGTAATTTAATTAATTCTTTCTTAGAGAGAATAAAAACGAACTTAAGCTTCATTATAAATTTCATTGTATGTAATACATAAATAGTTCGACTAATATTAATTTCAAATTTTCAAAATTAAAAATCGCAAACCACCGCGCAATCATGTTTACTCAACAAAGTTTGGTTTTATACTAGATTAGTGTTAACTAAAAACGAATGTTGGAAGTAAAACAAATAAACAAAAAGTAGCTTTCATTGCTAACCGAAGGTTATCTGAAGGAACAAAAAATATAAGGTGGTAAATATTAAAGTAAAAATATTCAACAGGAATCTTAAGGTAGTGGTGGACTTCGTTCTCACCAACTGACGATTGATAATTGAATACAAGTTTTCTCGTATTCCTTTATCTAGGTTTGGTTGGTTAAATAGATGATGCTTACAACTAGAAAACACTACCCTAAGTAGATACGAAGAGTGCTGATGACAGACGTAGCTGTATAGAAAACGTGCATTCTGCTCTGCTGGTGTCTAAAAATCAATTTTTCTTTAATATTATCACCTAATTTGTAATTTAATTAATTCTTTCTTAGAGAGAATAAAAACGAACTTAAGCTTGACTATAAATTTCATTGTATGTAATAAATAATTGTAAAAAATCCTTACGGGATATAAAGAACATTCGCGAATTAAAATTTAATATATGTACATATACGGTATACAAAATATGAAAAATAAAGGTGGTAATACGAGTATAGAAACTATTAATATACTTTTGTGATGAATATTGATGAAGATCTAGTAAAATAAGTTTTGTCCCTAGAGAAATTAATAATGTATATGCATAAGCAAAACATTAAATATATCGCTTTATCATGCGAAGATAAGCTTTTTGAGCTCATGTGGACTAAATATTAAAAAAAAATTACAAGGAGGTATACCAAATAATTTTGAAATTTAAATATAAAAATTCTGAAATAAGAATGAGAATTCCACGATTCACCATTATCAGGACATTTTAGTATTAGAAAGACGGTGTTAAAGTTAAAACAACGTTATGTATGAAAAAATATGAGAGAAATGGTTACAGATTACATAAACAAGTGATAAATGTACATAAAGGAAGAAGTGACAATAACGGGTAATAGAAATAGATACAGTAGGACCATTAAGAGTGACAAATAATTATAAATATATATTAACAATGCAGTGCGAACTGACGAAATATGTAGTACACCCAATTGGACAAAAGACGCCAAAACGATTGCCAAACCTTAGTTGAGCATTTTATTTTATAGTATGGATGTTTTAAGATTTTAAAATCCGACAGAGGCACGGAATTTCAAAACGAACTACTAAAGGAAGTTTGCATTTTACTAAATATAGATCAAAAATTTTCAGCACCATACCACCATCAATCCATAGGTTCACTTGAACGCAAACATCGAGTTTTAAACGAATACTTGTTGAATTTTGTAGATGTTTATGAATGGGACAAATTTATTCGACATTATACATTTGCGTATAAGACAACACCACACGTTAATAGTAATTATTCATCCTATGAATTGATTTATGGCAAATTTGCACCATTGTCAACGGATAAGATACAAAACACAGACAAATGTTATAATATTAAAAAATTATGCTTACGAAATAAAGTTAAGATTAAGAAAATAATTGGAACATGCCAAAAAACTAATAAGTATTATTGCTAAGACAAAATCCAAAATAATATATGACAAAAATATAAGTAGTAGTAATTTCCAGATTGGAGATTTAGTATTAATAAAATTAGATTCTAGAAAAAAGAATCAAAGCCCATATGAGGGACCTATAATTGTTAAGAGACTAGGAGTAAACTCACTATTAGATTTAAATTCCATAGAAAAATGTACTTAAGTAAATTATTGTGATAAATTATATAAAAATAAAAAAAGTGTTAATATAAACACAAATTAATGTATTATCAAAATTTAATTTAATTATTTACAAACTTAAATTTAATCTTAAGGCCGATGGTGTAGTGTACCTATAATAATAATTATCATAGCAATAAGGATTTAATATTTTAAGAATGATTTTGAAATCTAAACAATTAACGGTCAATATTTTGGTAATAAATTATGTTAAATGGAACACAAAAGTGGACCACACAGAATTGTAATAAGAACAAATGTATTTAAACATCAAACACACCCTCATGTTTAAATGGTTTGCACACATATTCCTTGCATTACAACAACATAAAATACTGTCGTTACTGTTTGTAGCACGAATTAAATAGAGAAGTTCGTGTATGTGATTATTTTTAAATACTGACAAAGACAGTATTTGTTCGTAATAAAGCCTGGTGTGTCACTAAAAATAAAAAGCAAATACTCCAAGTATTTGAAAAAATTCTCTAAGTAATGGGTGATTTTTTTGAGGTTAGGATTTTCATGCATTAGTATTTGACAGATCACGTGAGATTTCAGACATGGTGCCAAAGAGAAAGATGCTCAGTATGCTTTGACATTTCATCATGAATAGACTTACTAACGAGCAACGCTTGCAAATCATTGAATTTTATTACCAAAATCAGTGTTCGGTTCGAAATGTTCAAATGTGACAAATTTTGTTCAGCGATGAGGCTCATTTCTGGTTGAATGGCTACGTAAATAAGCAAAATTGCCGCATTTGGAGTGAAGAGCAACCAGAAGCCGTTCAAGAACTGCCCATGCATCCCGAAAAATGCACTGTTTGGTGTGGTTTGTACGCTGGTGGAATCATTGGACCGTATTTTTTCAAAGATGCTGTTGGACGCAACGTTACGGTGAATGGCGATCGCTATCGTTCGATGCTAACAAACTTTTTGTTGCCAAAAATGGAACAACTGAACTTGGTTGACATGTGGTTTCAACAAGATGGCGCTACATGCCACACAGCTCGCGATTCTATGGCCATTTTGAGGGAAAACTTCGGAGAACAATTCATCTCAAGAAATGGACCGGTAAGTTGGCCAACAAGATCATGCGATTTGACGCCTTTAGACTATTTTTTGTGGGGCTACGTCAAGTCTAAAGTCTACAGAAATAAGCCAGCAACTATTCCAGCTTTGGAAGACTACATTTCCGAAGAAATTCGGGCTATTCCGGCCGAAATGCTCGAAAAAGTTGCCCAAAATTGGACTTTCCGAATGGACCACCTAAGACGCAGCCGCGGTCAACATTTAAATGAAATTATCTTCAAAAAGTAAATGTCATGGACCAATCTAACGTTTCAAATAAAGAACCGATGAGATTTTGCAAATTTTATGCGTTTTTTTTTAAAAAAAGTTCTCAAGCTCTTAAAAAATCACTCGTTATTTGAAAAAATACAACTGAAGACCATCATCTTCACTTGTAATTTGTTTCTTTTTTAAATGCTTCTGTTGTTTTTATGTGTGTATCATATGAACGGTTAGATGCTTTGTACAGGTCAATGCGATAAAGTTATTAAAAATAAAAAGAAAACTAATTTTTAAGTACAAATTTTAAAAATATAAATATTAAATTTTAGGGTAATTTATATTAGTCAATAATTCAAACATTGTTTTTTTTTATTGAAAATACGTAATTGTGCAGATATACAATTGTTCTATTGCAGAAGGAAATAAAAAATTAAAATTTGTAGTCACCGATTTTTATTGTATTTAAATAAAGCGCACTAAAGCTAATTAACCAATAGTTCAGTTTAATCAAATTAACTATTAAATCAAAACAATTTCTTCTTGGATTTGCTAAATTTTGTAGTTTTTAATAGAAATTTACATAGAAAAGAGCGTTTAATTAAAACATTTTAATTTTTAGTGTTTAAAAACTATTTATGTATATTTTACTGTTTTTTGATAACACATTTTCATTGTTCAATTTAAAACGTCTGTATTATTTTATTGCAGTACTATTTATAAGCATTCTCTTACCTTTTTTAACATTTCCAAATTTGTGTATTTTAACAGATTTTGTACAACTTTACCTATTACCCTTTTTACATCACATTTAAAATTACCTCTTAGCCACTTTGTATAAAAGTTTTCCTTTTCAATGTTCAATTAAAAGTTTTTACCCATTATTTTATTTCAATACTACTTATGAATATTTTTACCGGTTTTTTATCTCGGAAAATTCCCAAATTTGTGGAAATTTTTGCTAATTTCATTAGTTTTTCACATCTAAATGACCTGAATTACCATAAAATTTTAAAGTTTTTTCAAATTTTAAATTACCTCTTAGTCACTCTAAATGAAACATTTTCCCTTCAATGTTAAATGTTTGGCATATTATTTTATAGCAATACTATTTATGAGTACTGTTTTACTCGAAAATACTTTTTATAAAACAGATTTTAACAATCACACAAAGTAATCTGTTTTCAACTAAAACAAAAAACTATCAGTGTACAAACAGTTTTATAAAACACATAAAACAAAACACAATTTCCAACAAACACAACAAAAAGTTTCAAGTTTAATCAACTAGTGATATATAATCCTGTCCAGGAGATATCAATGCCCTGTTTGCCGCTGTTTCATCTGTAGAGCTGAACGAATCCCGGGTGTAAACCTTAAATTTGTAAATTAATCAAATTTAAGAGCTTTTTGTTAAGTTAATCAAAAATTGATAATACATAAATATTCATACATAAATATTTGTGAAACAATTTATTTATTGAAAATTTTTTTTAAATATAAAAAACACACCCTTTAAAGTCAAATTAAACGCAAGTGTTATTAACATTAACAAACATTCGTACATACATAATTTATTCTTTTTATTATTGAGAGAAAAATCATTACTTATTTTTTACCGTCGGTATTTCAATCAATTTAAAATAATTTTTGGTTTGCTATTAAATACACAAAATATAGTGCTAATTTTGTTTATTTTAAATTAATTAATACTAAATCTTCTTTTCTTCTTTCATTCATTGTTATCTATATACAGCGGTCAAAAAAACTATTCGACATAGATACAATTTTATTTGTTTTACAATAAAACAAATTAGATTTTGTTTAGTGTCACAATTGACATACAATTTTATTTACTGAGGAACAAAGAATATAATTCAATAAAAAACATGAGATCTTTACAACTACTAATACAAAAAGACATAATATTTACAACTTAAGCTAAAAACAGAAACAAGAAAAGGATCCGACATTTCAAAAATCATTTTAAAATTAAACTCTTATTGACATTCTAGTAACGAGTTGCTCTTCCTTTGCGTCGTATAACATCTTTTAAACGTTCAGGCATAGACTTTACCAATGACATTGTGTATCCTGGTTTAATTTTATATCATTCGTCGTACAGAATTTCCTTCATCTGGTTTTTATTTGTGAACTCGCGAGATCTCAATTTTCTTCCAGATGATCCCAAAGGTGTTCAATTGGGTTAAGATCTAGAGATTATGACGGCGTTTTTATCATTTTCGGGCAGTTGGCCATAGTTTTGTATTCATTGTAGAATGTTTTGGATCGTTATCTTTATAAAACTTAAATTTGCCTGTAAGTCCTAATTTTTCTGCACTTGGACATAAATTTTCCTTCAAAAGGTCAATGTATCTCAAATGACCCATAATTCCATCAATGAATGATAAATTACCCACTCCTAATGCCGCCATACATCCCCAGACCATAACACCACCTCCACCGTGTTTAACCGTTGGCATCATATTTCTTTCCTCCAACTCTGTATTTGGTTTTCGATATACTAGAACCTTACCATCACATCCTAAAAGATTATATTTGCTTTCATCAGCAAAAATTACATTCATCCAGAGCTCTATTGGCTTATTTGCGTACTTTTTGGCGAACTCTAATCGGATATTTAAATTTTTCTTTGAAATCATGAAATTGGTGCTTCTTTAAAACATTTCTTATTGTTTGGGAAGTAACTCATATGCCTGCATATTCCTGGGTATTTTTGGCTAATGTTGATGCATTAACTCGGGGATTTTTTTTTTACTTCACGCACAACTTGTCGCTCATGTACCTCAGTAAGTTTCCGTAGATGGCCACTCCTGGGCTTATTTTCAAGTGTTTTTGCTTCTTTGTGTTTTTTAATTATATAATGGACAGTAGTCCGTGACCCTCCAACGATTTCTGAAATAGAGTTTTCCGATTTACCTAATTCAAAATGGTGGACTATTAAATTTTTTATTTCAATAGAAGTTTCCCCTCCTCTGCGTCCCATTTTTGTAACTAAGTGAAACTAAATGAAAATAATTCTTGAAAACAGATTCGATCTAAACTCCTAACGGTATTTACAACAACAACACGCATATTCAACATATTAATGCAAAGGCGACAAAAAATGAGTGATGTCGAATACTTTTTTAGCTTTTCAATTTGAGCGATTTTTATACAACACGCACAATTATCTCACATCTTCAAATATTATTTATTTTTGTAACTTTTAATAAGAGAATACATTCACTGCAAGAAAAAAATACAGCTAAATGCTTCAAATTATTTTCTGCATGTAACAGAATAAATGATTTTTAAAAATAAGATTTGCTGTCGAATACTTTTTTTGACCGCTGTATATAAAGCACAAAATATGTTTGTCGGAAAGCTATAGCTGTCTACACCAGTGAACCGATCTTTTTGAAATTTTCACAGTTTGTTATTAGATATACGGTTGGTAAAATAGGGTACTTATTTTTTTGATATTCGACGATGATAAAAAATTATTATCGTATTTCTGGCGAGCTACAATAGACAGCGCCTTTGCATGAGTAATCTCTGTGCAAATGCGTATAATCTACCAAAATACAGAATGAATTGGGACAGTGGGCGTGGTACCTCCCATACAAAGTGAAAAGTTATTATCGTGTACATACAGTACTATAATAGGTATGGTCTTAGAAGTATGTACAAGTAACCCCCATACCATTTGTCTCTGAAGAGACAAATCTGTATTTAACACAAAAAGATCCCAACAATAACTTTCATGTATCAGACTTGGAAATCCAGCAATTTATTGGTATGGTCTACATAATGTCACTGATTCAACTGCCAAGAGTAACCAACCATTGGAGTTCAGTTCTTGGTACTCCACTTATTCAACAGACGATGCCTGCTAATAAATTTGAAAAGATTAGACAGTACCTGCACTTTAATGACAACAGCAAATGTCTTCCAAGAAACCATCATGACGCTGATAGAATCTTCAAAATTCGTCCCGTAGTTGATGCATTAAACAAAACATATTCAAAATTTCCGCTAGAACCACGACTTTGTGTAGATGAGCAAATATGCTTCACGAAAGCGCGAAATAGCTTGAAAAGATATAATCCAAAAAAACCTCATAAGTGGGGCTATAAATTAAATGTTTTGAGTGGACTTTCCGGATTCGCCTACAATACGGAGATAGAAACAGGTAAAGAAAATATTGTGAGAGCTGCAGAGCCAGATTTAGGAGCTTCTTCCAACGTCGTAGTGCGACTATCGCGTACGATTCCTCGAAGTCAGAACTACAAGCTCTACTTTGACAATTATTTTACGTCGTTGCGTCTTTTAGAATATCTAGCTAAAGAAGGTATTTATGGGTTAGGTACAATCCGAAGAAATAGGATTCCTGATTGTAAGTTACCATCTTAAAGAGAACTTTTAAAGAAGGATCGGGGGTACTCCGAAGAGTATGTAGCTAATTTCGGCGTTGTCGACGTTTCAACGGTTGTATGGAAAGACAACAAATTAGTTACACTGGCTTCTACATTCGCGGGTCAAAATTCTCAAGATGATGTCCGTATGTTAATTTTTTACAGCTTAATGAAGTTTTCTTTTTTTTTTTCATTATAACTTGTTGTTGCCTATAGGCTACAATCCCTTTTTGTTAAAGTGTTCCTTTTGAATAAAAAAATTTGTAATTTTAAAAAGAACGTGTTTCATTATTTACCAAAATCTACTTAAATGCATAGAAAATGTGTAATTTTAAGTTGTTGAGTTATAGAGGGTTAAAAATCCATTCGAGATTAAAAAAAAAAACTTTTTTATCTTATTGTCCATAGATCTAATTAACACTTTAAAAAATAATATTAAGTTTTTATGCTGGAAGCAGCTCTGCAGACCAAAATAGATTTTGAAGTTTTTCAAACTATTTTTTTGCATCACATTGCCCACAGTTCGGTGATCTGTGCACTAAGCAGTATGTTTTTTTTGCACTTTGCGCAAAAATATACGCTCATGCGCTTTGATTTTGGAGGGCAGAAGTCACATTTTGATCGTTTGCCCTTTTTTATGCCTGGCGCGTCTCCATTTTCGTCCGTGTTATGACCAATACTGTCTTCCATTGCTGCACGAACTCTTTTCTGCATACGTGGCCTTTCTTCCAAACGGGTAGTGCACCAGTCAGTACATAGGTCCTTGCTTATTTTCTTTAGGAATTCTCTTCTCGACATCGCTTTTGTTTTCAAAATTTTACAGTTGGACACGTAAATTACATAGCTGTTGAGTAAAGCCATATTCAACATTCCATAAAGTATGCAAAGCGGCCAACGCTTTGTCTTGCGACTACAGCTTGAATGACCGCACATTTGATCAAAAGTATCCACCGCACCTTTTGTTTCATTATAAGATTGTATTATTATTGGCTTACCAGAAATGGGATCAATGGATGGTTTGTCGTGCATTGTAGAGAGCAAAAGTACTGTTTTTTGAGGCTTCGGATGATAGCTAACAAGAGTCAGATATTCATGGAATCCAAAAAGAGATGTGCCAATAGGACGTGATGAAATATGCTTAAACTCCGCAGGAATTTCTGGCTTATTACTTCGAATTGTTCCAACGAAAGTAAGATTGTATGGTGGTTGAAGCAATTGCTCATCTAACGAAACAGATGTAAACCAGTTATCGGCAGTCAAATTACGATTTGTTCCATGTATAGTCTTTGTAAGCAGCTTACAATAGTGAGAGCCCAATGGTTCGTTTATAGTTGCAGTACTATTTTTGCCTAAGTACGGTGATGCATCAATAATATATGTATTTCGATCTTACATAGCACAATAAAATAATCTTTATTCCGTATTTCGCCGGTTTATTAGGAATATACATACGGAATGGGCAACGTCCCCTGAATGCCAAAAGTTGCTCGTCTATTGTAACGTATGGGCCTGGTTTATACAGATCTCTACACTGTTTGATAAAAGCTTCCCAAATATTTCGAATAGGGTCAAACTTATCGGTTTTTCTTCTATCATCGAAACGTAAGCACCTGATAAGAAATTCAAATCGCTTACAACTCATTGCAGCTAAATTTTGGGATCCACAAATCGTAGGATCAAACAGTTCTTCAGTTGACAGGTGATTATTTTTCAATGCACCGCTCAATATAAGTACGCCAAGAAGAGCACGAAATTCTTTCATTGTGGCATGTGATATGGTAGTATTTTGAACTTTATATTTTGTAGCTGCTTGATCAATAAATTCATTTGTGCGCAAAAGTATTTCATCCAATATTTCTGAAGTAAAAAACAGTTTGAAGCACTTCAAGGGATCTACAATGCTTTTAGCTTCTCCCTTTGGTCCTGGCATAATATGGACTATGTTTCTTGAAGGAGTTCTGTTAGATACTCTTTTTGACCAATTCGGATTGTGTCTCACAAGGCTGTTGTTCTTCAATTCTCGGAGTCCCTATATCTTCTGGATATGAGACGATGTAGTTTGTACATCATTTTGATCAGATACGTCAATATACTGTATTTCATCACCTAGATCGGTGAAGTAAGTGGGGTCGGCCTGACTTTCATCTGAGTCAGAATCAGCTTCATCTTCTAAATCATCGTCAAGTTCATTTCCACTATCTGATATCTCGTTCATCCAATTCAGTATCTGCGCTTCAGACACAGTCATCATAAAAACCTGTAAAAATTACATGCACAATATAATTTTTAGCAAAAAAAATTAGGAAAACACAAAAGTAAATATGCCCAAAAAAATACCTTTATTGGTAAACTTCGCCTCACAGGCGGCGCCAACTCGTACAACACTAAACTGAGTTGGCACGAGAGCACGCTTTAATAGGAGTAACCGATAAGAAAATATTGCAAAAAAACAACATTGTTCCGCCTCACAGGCGGTGTTTACCATTCTAGGGTTAATTTACATACAGCAGCTGCTAATATACTTTTTACACTGACCAACATCTTAGTAAAATGTCTGGAAGATATTGAAAATGTGAAACATCGGCAACATTTGCAACATCTTCTTATATCCTACATCTACGATTAATTCAACTGTCAAAAAATTCAAACCAAAGGCGATTAATTTAGCTACTAAAAAAATAAAAATATTGGTTTACAGCAAATATTTATAATTTTAATAATTTTTGCTTTGATTGAACAAACCCAAAAAAAAAAATTTTAGTGTCCATTCGTATAAAGCTCATTTTAAACAAATATTGGTTTATACATATTTTTTCAACATAAGTGACATTTTTTCAGTGTTGCTACTAAATTAATCTAGTTTATTGCCATTTGTCTAGTGATTACACTAACATATTCGAAAGATATTTTAGCCCTGTGTAATTCGTAATAAAATTACAAATATTTTATATTTATATCAGTTACTAATAAATTAATTATTTAGGCTTAAGTTCTTAATTATAAAGAGATAAAGAAAAATTAGATACCAGCAAAGCAGAATGCATTTTCTAGTCAGCTATGTCCGTCATCAGTACTCTTCGTATCGATCTACCCGGTAGTTTCAATTGTTATTAATTCTCTATTTAAACATACTTATCAAAGAAAAAGAATCTGAGAAATTTTTAATTTTACATTATATTTCATAGAAGATAGAGCTTCTTGAAATTGTTTTACACTTGTAAACTCTATTTCTTTTTTTTATATTATACTACCAAGCAAACATTTTTCTTTATTTTTATTCTCTTTATATATTTTCTTTTATTTGAAAATGGTATATATCTGTCTTGCTATTAGCTATCCTTTGGTTAGCAATTAACAACAATTAGATATTTTTTATTTTTACAAATGTATATTTTTAATTATTAACACAATAGTGTTAAAGTTAACAATGTCAAAGTCGTGCCCGCTCTGTGAAATTATATGAATTTTATTTGAACTATTTTTGAATTAATAAATTAATTATTTAGGCTTAAGTTCTTAATTATAAAGAGATAAAGAAAAATTAGGTACCAGCAAAGCAGGGTAGATCGATACGAAGAGTACTGATGACGGACATATCTGTCTAGAAAATGCATTCTGCTTTGCTGGTATCTAATTTTTCTTTATCTCTTTATAATTAAGAACTTAAGCCTAAATAATTAATTTATTAATTCAAAAATAGTTCAAATAAAATTCATATATTAGTTACTATTAGTGTGTTAACATGAACGTTTTTTATCTTATATTACTTTTTTAAATTAACTTTAATTCATTATTTAATAAATAACCTAATATGGCCTGACTTCTTTAATGTAAATAAAACAATGTATTATTTTAAATTTTTCACGACGTTTCGTCAATTATTTGTTGACTTTATCAAGGGATATCTAATTTATCAAAACAATACAAATTGTTTAAATATTTATCAAAATATGGCTTAAATATTTGTGAAACTTACAGTAAAATTTTTCTTGTTTTTACGTTTCAGGTTTTAAAATCGAAATACAAAGAACATATAACACAAAATTTAATAATAACATTAATTAATCTCAAACATCACAGCTTATTTAAATGTATTGCTACTCTGTAGTTTCTGTTAATGTTGTCCGTGTCTTCTTTTAAATTCATCGCATATTCTCTCTTTTGTTGTATTCTCAAGCTTTCTATAGTGTACCTCTTCTTTTCAAAGTTTTCTTTATCTAAAATTTCAACTCCTTCAAAATCAGCTGTATGACCTGTTTCAAATATATGTTGCGCCAACGCTGTTGTTTGTTTAAGTTTTTCTATGTCATTTCCGTGTTCTTTCATTCTTGTTTCTAAACTTCGTTTTGTCATGCCAATGTAAATCATATTGCAATTATTGTTGTTTCCTTTACACTTGATTTCATACAAAATATTGCGTTGTTGTTGTTTGTCAATCGATGTTTTTAGTTTAGAGAAAATTGTGTTTAATGTTATATTTGGTTTGTATGCAAAGTTGATGTTATTGTCGTTGATTGTGTTTCTGATGTTTTTGTTACCAGTCAGGTCCGGAATATAACGATCACTGTAAAATTGTTTTTCGTCAGTGTTAATGGAATTTCAATTCTAATTATTGTACTTAATTTTCCTGTATATTTCTTTTACTAACGAATTTATTAAATATAGGGAAGCTGTTTTCTCTTAGTGTTCTTTTAATGTTGTCTTCATGAAACTGTAAATCACATATATTCATTATTCTGTGAATAAAATTTTTGGCCGTGTTCACTATTTGGCTTTTTGGCTGTGTAGAGTTATAATTAGTAATTCGATTTTACTTGCTTAAATAAATATTTTTATTTACCGAACATTGTGTAACCGACGAGAGAGTAATATATTGTATAATTCTTATAAACCAAAGCAATTTTAACCCATTCGCTGCCAAGGACGTGTATACTCGTAAGGGTGTCACGCATTGCCAAGACGAGTATACTCGTCCTACTTTAAATATATTATAACAAGCTGGCTTTTGAATTAGCAAGTTTTTTGTGATCACAAACATATATATATAAACTTGAAAAAAATACTACAAATACAATTTTTTCCAAATATTATATTTTATTTTTATAGAGAATGATCTTTTAATTTAATTTCCTTTGTTTTTACGTATATTTTGGACAATAAATTAGTTTGGTATATTATTTTATATTTTTACTTTGAGGAATAATTTACATAAAATAGATTATGACTATTAGAAAACACCAGAATGGAAACTTTGGAGAAAAAAATGGTAAAGAAAGCAAAGGTTTTACAAAATATAATTCGAATTCGGCAATATATTAGTAATACTACAATTTAATTCAATCCGATCGAACTAGCAAGCAATGAAGTTTTAGTCCTCCGTTGATAATTTAGATCCCGAAATTAACGATAGAGCTGAGCTTGAAGAAGTCTATGTGACCGCAAAAGGGGTGTTTTTAAGATTTTGGTTAAAAATAGACAGGCAAATATGCCTGAAACTTCTTTTTGGGCTCAAAACCATCAGTTAAGACTACCAAATATGAAGCTCCCCAAATTTAGTGGAAAGTATTCTGATTACAAGAGCTTATTTGAGTACTTGGTCCACAATGATCCGACGTTGACAAATATTGAAAATTAAATTTTTTTGTAATATATTTTATTAAATTCATATACATATGTATGCACATACATTTCAAAAGTACATAATAGAGCCTTATAGGCATTAAGGCAAAAAATTTACAAATTAGTAATAAATTATAACAAAATATACATTAAAATAAAAGTACATATTAAGATAAAATTTCTTACAAATTTTTTAGTAAAAATTTTTTTAAATTACATTTGAACATTGACGACAATTTCAAACTATCAGGCAAGTTATTAAATTCTAGACTACCCATGTATTCCATGCGCTGCTTTGTTGTTTCCAGTCTACAGCGTGCAACTGCTAAATTCATGTTGTTTCTAGTGTTGATTATACATACATATATTGATTCTATATTGTGCTAGGATTTAAAGACATAAACTAAGTTGAAGTTGGATGTTCCATAAATTGGTAGCACTGATTTACATACGTTTTTGTATAAAGGTGTAGTAGAATACGTTATAAGAAGATCATGTACGACTTTTATGGCTTTATTTTGCATGCGTTGCAGTGTTTTTAGTTCAGTAGTTTTTTTTATAACCATATCGATACCTTCCCGTAAGAATGTATTAAGCGACACTTTTTTCGAAAATGACTTTTTGATGTGGAACTATACTAAAAGTTAAGCGCCAAATTTTGGCCTGGGTTTCGCTGCCCTATCATGGATGCAAAGGAAACTAGAGGCAAAATAAAATTGTATAAACCGCCAAGTTTTCTCACTGGAATAATGTTGCTCCCTGAAATTTGTATTATGTCAAATAATACAAAATGAAAATCGCTTTCCAAATATTATTTGAAATAAGAGAAAAGAAGATCAAAATAAACAAATTGGAATTAATTGTGTGCAAGAAAAGTTTTATTCTACCATGTTTAGAATCGGTGCATTTATTTTACTGCAGGAAGAAGACTGTAGAGAACAACGTATTGTTCGTGGACGTTCAGATATTCTAGAAGTGCTTGATCATAACCTACCAACCACAAAAACATCATTTGGTATTACGACCGTAATAAAACTTTGTTCTTGCTTGCGGTTCTTTGCAGAAGGCGGATATCAGAAAGGTATAGCCAGGGATTATGAAGTTGGTTTAGCCAAACTTTAATAAATTTTCCAAACGGATTCCAACTTTGTCTGGTTTGGCCCTCCTCCCGTCTCTTGTTGGTTTTTTAAATTCGTTGCAGCTTTTGCTCGGACATATCTTTTTTGATCTATCCATACCTTTTGTGTGTGAATAAAATGAACTTTTTGTGCAGTAATAAAAAACCATATTATGAACAAAATATCATTACCTTTTTCCAGTCGGAGACATTTTTTATTGGAGGGCCAGCACTATTTAACTCTTCGGTAAGAGAATTCCAAAACTCCGAAAGAACGTCCTTTGAAATTTTAACGAAACCACAGACAATAGATCTATTGTTCTGCATTCTGTTTAGCATTATATCCGTTTGAAATTTATTTACAGATCTAGACCTAAAATAGATAAATATACACCTGTATGTTTTAATATTCTAATTTGAAAAAGTTAACTTACATGATGATGAATGCTGCTCCCCAGTATAAATGATATGAACAAATCGAAGGGAAAAGGGAAAATAATACGAAGGAGAAAAATGTTTATGATAAGGGGAATTTTATATAAATGTAAATATTTTTGAGGTTGTTATTCTCAATTGAATTACATATCAAAAAGGGAATACTTTTCACGGGAAAACTTATTCACGATTGCATTTTTGGGAAATGGGAAAAAAGTTCGTGGGAATAAATGTTTACGATAGGGGTGATTATATTCCTTTCAATAAAGTACACAAAAAAAGAAAAAAAAAAGACGTTTCTTTTTCGTTTCGTTTAGAAATGTCGCTTAACAAATTCTTATGGGAAGGTATCGATATATAATATCCAAATAATTTAAGTGACTTTGAACTAGTGCATTATAGATACAAATTTCGTATTTACATCGAATTTATTTTTAAACTTGTACAATATTCCAATCGCTGAGTATATTTTTGACTTAAGGCATTGAATATATAGGACCCAGACTAGGTTGCTTTGCAAATTTATGCCTAAATATTAAACAGTGTTCACTTCATAAACTTCTGTACCATCAACAAAAACGCAAAACATGTTATTTGAAGGACTATGCGGCTTAAAAGTTTTAACTGCTTTTTTTAGCGTTTATAAAGAGCTTATTTATTCTTGCGAATTCCACAATGTATGCCGCATCTTGTTCCATATATGCTTTAACTGCTACCTCATGCTTAAATGGATAAAAAAGACAAATATTATCAGCATAAATAAAAAGTTTACTAGAGAGATCAAGTTTTTTTATGTCATTAAGATAGATATTTACCACAGCTTCATTTTTACTACAACCTTTTCTGAATCCATACTGATACTCATTGAGTAGTTTTTTGTTTTTTTTTGCAAATAGTTGAAAATTTGATTATGCAAAATTCATTCAAATACATTAGCTCTGTTCAGTAACTGAAAGTTAGTACTAATTGTTACTAATTTTTACTGGAAAAGTGTTCATTAACTCGAAAAACTAGCAACGAGAGAGTAAAACAAGAGAATGTGAGAGAAAAGAAATTACTTGCAAGTTTTTGCTAGTAAAATTTTTTAATCAGCTGTTCGGGATTTTGTGTTCAAAATATTTTTTTGGAAAAATTGTACGAAAAAATAAATTTTTGCAATATGAAGGAAAATATCAGTATTTAGTAGTGAAAATAATATAAAAGTGAATAAAATTTTGAGATGATTGTTGTCTCTTTGGGCTGTTATGGTCAGTTATTTGTTTCCAAATATAAATCAAAAATTCAAATCATTTTTTCTATTTTTTCCCAACGTTTCGTTTGTTTTTTGCAAACTTCTTCAGGGGAATTTTTTTTATTTAAAATCTAGCAATAAATAATTACATGTTTTATATTTAATTGACGTACAGTAATATCACTGATGTATGTAGTTACGATTATTTTGTCAACATTGCAAAGAATTCTTATATTTAATTTATTTGGTATAAAAAACTGGACTTTCACGATACAGAATTATATAATAAATAAATAAAATAATAAAAAAACTTTTACAACACAAACACAGAATCATAAGTCAACCTTAAGCTAATATCACAGAACTTCAACTAATTATAATAACTACATTAGTGCGGTGGAGTATTGTAATTTAGTTTTGTCTTTGTACTCTTTAGTGTTCATGGTGGTGTTTATTTTTTGTTGGATCCTTAGACTTTCGAGTGTGTATCATTTATTCTCTTTCGGTTCTCTGTCTTATATTTTAACATTTTCCAAGTTTACTGTGTGGTTATGTTCTTTTGCATGTTGTGACAATGCTGTTGCCTCTTTCCCTTTGTTGATATCTGCTTTATGCTCTTTTAATCGTGTTTCCAGCATTCTCTTTGTTGTACCAATATAAACTAAATTGCACCTTTCCCTCTCGATTCCATCGCATTTTATTTCGTATACAACGTTGTCAGTTTTTAATATGTCGCGTTTTGTTTTGTTGTTTGTAAAAAAGATGTCTCAGTGTTTTGTTTGATTTGTATGCTATTGTTGTTGATTTTCCTCTGATCATATTGCAAAATTTTTTCGCTGCAGCTAATTTTGGTATAAATGGTACACTGTAAAGTTTTTCGCGATTTTAGATGTCTCTTCATTGTAATTTCTGTCGCTTAAAGATCTGTTTATAAATTTTATTTATTATGCGTGGTGGATAATTGTTCATTATATTCTTCTGATTTTTTCCATGTTCTTTTTCTCATATACTCTTTCACTTACTTTATAAAACTTTTTTAATTAGATTGGTCGCTGTATTGAGTTTGGTATTCATTGGCTGTGAATTGAAATTTATCATCCTGCCTGAAGATGTTGGTTTTGTGTACCAATTTAATTTTTATTTTTCCTTGGTCATTAATTACACAGGGCAACAGCAAAAATATGCTCGAGTAACTACTACATTTGATGTATCATGGCTACCTTAGTACAAAAATGGTAAAATTTTTAAATTCTATGGATAGATTTTTTTTAAAAAAATTTTTTTTAAATTGCAATTTTTTTGAGACGTTTCTTCAAATAATTAATGATAACTCAAAAACTACTAGTCCGATATTATTAAAATAAATTCAGAAAATTAAGATTTGCATAGCCTTTAATTCGTCTATATATCGCGTTTCAATCGGATCAATAGTATCGGAGTTATAATAAAAAACTTAAGAAAAAAAATATGTTTTTTACGTAAAAATGGCAAAAATTTTCGTTTTAAAAAAATCATAAAAAATCGAAAACGGCAAAAAACTTCCAGATTCATTTTTTTATCGCATAGCGACATATAATAGCAACAAAATGAGATATCGACCATAAAAATCGATTGATTTTTTTCGAATTTATTCACATTTTAGTGAATTCGCTCATTTTCACAAAATTTTAGTTTTTTGCTTGATATACGCATTATAGCGGGTTTTCAAATGTGTGAAAAACATAAATTTTCCAATTTCAAGGGGTGCATGTCGGATTAATGTTAGATTTGATGAGAAACTTCCACCCACAAAATTTTAGTCGAATTCGACAACGTTAACACGTAGCGCATAGGCCCCAAATCTGAAAAAAAGCGTTTAAATCGAAAATAATTGACAAATTTTCAGTTTTTGCAAATTAACGCTATTTATTTCCCCTTTTGCAAAAAAGTGGATCCTGGTCCTTAGGGCAAACACAATGAGATTTACAATAAGCTACATGTCTTTAAGTTTTCGAGTTATTACAATTTTCACTGGCCATTATATGTCCTTGAGAACTTGCCGAAGACAATTTACAAAAACATTTTACTTTTAAAATTTTTTATTTTTTTCTTTTTTAACAATAAAATATAAAATTTCGCTAAAATTGACTGATATCTTCCTATTACACAACGCAACAAAATAAAAAAATTAGATGCTTTTGAAACCACTATACAATATCCAGGTACTGCCAAAGTGTTTTGGATGAATGAGAAATGTATGGCAAAACAAGTACGCGAAATACTGTTTTGGGCAAAACACGTATTTCTGTGGGACACGTGTTACTGTGGAAATACAGTATTGAATGTAGAAAATTGTTTGGAACAGATCTTTATGGCATTTTTATGATTTTCAGAATTAAAAAAAGTAAGCAATAAAGGAAAAGTTTTTTAATTTTTACGATTTCAGTAGAAATCTGATAAACGATGAAATGCTCCTTTTCTGTTGGCTACCTGTGCGCCCTTGCTTCATTTTGACAATTGCGGCGGCAAAGTAATAAACGTTCATAAATTTGCGTGCACGCCGAATTGGGTTTTTCCGCTGGCTACCTGTAAAGATTGATTTTTTGCATAGCATTCCTTAATGTTTTTTACGATTCTTGGGAATAGGTAAAAAATAGGACCACATTAAGGGTTGTTCGAAATTTTAGTATCATTATTTATAAGAGCTCCTTGAGCCATTTCTATTCATTCAACAAGTGTTTGCGGTAACAGAAGCATAATTTTCAATCAGCCATGAGCAAGAAAACTAGAACATTTTTATGTAAAAACAATCCGGACTCATTTTGTTATGTGTGCGGCCAATATATTAACGAAAAAAAAACGGAAATGCTTCTCAGCTTCATTTCAAAAGTCATATGAAGATTGCTTTAATATAAATCCGAAGAATTTTAACGAACATTGGACGCCGAGTACTATATGTACTTCATGTCGATTCAATTTAACTCTAAGCTCATCTAACAAAAAGTAAGTATAGGTTAATACATTTGGAATATTTTATAAAATTTTTAATTTTCTGTTATAAAAATTTTTCAGACCACACTGGGGAATTTCGAAGCCTATGCTATGGAGAGAAACAACGAATCATGAATCTGATTGCTATTTTTGTTTAACTACAAAAACCGGCTTTGGAAAACCAGGACCAGGATCCACTTTTTTGCAAAAGGGGAAATAAATAGCATTAATTTTGCAAAAACAACTGAAAATTTGTCAATTATTTTCGATTTAAACGCTTTTTTTCAGATTTGGGGCCTATGCGCTACGTGTTAACGTTGTCGAATTCGACTAAAATTTTGTGGGTGGAAGTTTCTCATCAAATCTAACAATAATCCGACATGCACCCCTTGAAATTGGAAAATTTATGTTTTTCACACATTTGAAAACCCGCTATAATGCGTATATCAAGCAAAAAACTAAAATTTTGTGAAAATGAGCGAATTCACTAAATTGTGAATAAATTCGAAAAAAATCAATCGATTTCTATGGTCGATATCTCATTTTGTTGCTATTATATGTCGCTATGCGATAAAAAAATGAATCTGGAAGTTTTTTGCCGTTTTCGATTTTTTATGATTTTTTTAAAACGAAAATTTTTGCCATTTTTACGTAAAAAATATATTTTTTTCTTAAGTTTTTTATTATAACTCCGATACTATTGATCCGATTGAAACGCGATATATAGACGAATTAAAGGCTATGCAAATCTTAATTTTTCTGAATTTATTTTAATAATATCGGACTAGTAGTTTTTGAGTTATCATTAATTATTTGAAGAAACGTCTCAAAAAATTGCAATTTTAAAAAAAAATTTTTTAAAAAAAAATCTATCCATAGAATTTAAAAATTTTACCATTTTTGTACAAAGGTAGTCATGATACATCAAAATTATATAGTGGTTTTAAGAGCAATTGAAATATTTTTTATTTTGTTATGCTGTGTTATCATTATATCTAAATATGGTATTGCATTGTATTTTTCACACTCAATGGTAAATTGTATTTTGTTGTGGTATGCGTTGAGTGTTTCTAATATTATTTTCTCGTTCGATTTTTGTATTATTGCAAACAAGTCATCTACATATTTCGTCACAAATTTTATTCCAATATTTTTTGCTTTTAATTGTTCAATTGCATCGTGTGTCTAATACAATATATGCAATTGTTGGCGATAAAGGATTCCAGATGGGCATACCATGCAATTGATTATAAATTTTGCCATCGTAAGTGAAGTAATTATTTTCTCGTAAACAGAATTGAAGAATCTTTAAAAACTTTGGTTTTGGTATTGGTGTGTAAGTTTTAAGGAGATCCCATTTGTCCATTATATTTCTAATGGCTAAATAGATTGGTATATTAGTGAATAATGATACTACGTCGAATGAAACCATAATATCATCTTTTTTTAGTTTGATGTCCCTTAATCTACGTTTTATGTCTAAAGAATTGTGTATGTTATAATTGGTTGATATGTTTTTTAAGATTTTCCCAATATATTTTGATATTTGGTAGCATGGTACTTTCACTGATGAGGATATTGGTCTGAGAGGCATATTATCTTTGTGAATATTAGGAAGTCCATATAATTCAGGTGCCGCTACCGAATGTGGAATTAATTTAAATTTTTCCATTTTGGATATGTAGCCTTCTTTATATAAGTAGTTCTTTTATTAATGTAATGTTTTTCTTTAGATTTTGAGTTGGATTTTCTTTTATCTCCTTATATGTATTTTTGTCATCCAATATTAATTGCATTTTATTTTTGTAGACGTTTCTATACATTACAACTGTTTTATTACCTTTATCCGCTGTGGTTATGATGATATTGTCCTTGTATTTGCCGATAATTTTTCTTGTCTCCTCGTATGCACTTAATATAAATTTTTCTTTGTCAGTATTTCTGTGATTCCTTTTAAAATATGTGATTCTGTTGGCAATCTTCGATCTAGTTATTTCTTTTTCAGTTTCGTCCTTTATGTTTTGAACCCATTGTTCAATGTCAGCTATAAGTGGAATTAGTGCAAAATTTTTGTCATGTATTGGTATTGCAAATTTATTTCCAAGAGATAGTATCCATTTTTGTTCCAATACAAATTTTATATTAGTTTGGTTAATAATAAATAAATTTTGTTATTGTATTGTTTTTCTTTAATTTAGCGAGGATATCAAACGATAAAATTTTGTTTTTCCTTTTTAAATTTAGGTTTTCATTTTAGGTATTTTTGTTTTTAAATAAGAAATAGTAAACAAATCAAGGATGATACATTTATTGCAATCGTATTTTCTTCGGTACAATTCTAATTTTAAAATTGGTTTTGTAGTTTTTAATATATTTTGAACAATAAACATATTTTTGTTTTGTATTATTAATGTAAATACATATTAAAGAAATTTTTTTGAAATAAGAAAGTTTATTAGCACTGACTAACTAAAAATATTGACATCTAAAGCTTAAGGGCATCATAAATCCCTTTAAAAACTACCCAAAGTTTTAAATCCATAATTTTATTTAAATTATTGTACTTTATAATTTTAAATTATTGTACTTTTATTTTTATTTCTTTAAAGCAACATTTCTGGCTAAAAACGCTAGATTACTTTATGTTTGCCCTTTAAGTGCAATTACGTTTACAAAGGTACTATTGGATGGTCTAATCGGTACAAGTTTTAAGTCCTTCCTGACGCCACCGTAGTCTACTTGCTAATTTTTACTAGTAAAGCGTTCATTTACTTTTTCATATTTAGGAGAGTAATTTTGTAAATTTCTGTTTTACTCTCTCGTTGTTAGTTTCTGCTAGGAAAGTTACTGAACAGACCTATTATCAATTACTGGTAATTTATCAGTAATTGATAATATTGCTGTATTATCACTGATAATTGGAAGAAACATGTTTGTTAATGTAGCATTACTAACCTTGGGAATGGGAGTGATCTTGTGAATTTTTAAGACGTCAGGATATATTCCCAAATTTATCATATTATTAAATATGTTTACTAAGCAAGGTGTCAATTCCTGTTTACAACTGCGAAGAAGTTTTGGAGAAATTCCATGAGGGCCTGAACTTTAATTTATTTCCAAATTCGATAAAATATTATGAACTTCCTCAGGTGTTGTACCACAAAGATTAAGTGTACCATTGTATTGAGTCATTGTCCTCAAAGAATTAAAACTATCTGTTGCTCGCTGCTCGCTGTTGTTTTAAGTCCTTAACTGATTGAAGAAAATAGTTATTTAAAAATTCTGCTTTATTGAAGTCACAGGTAACAAATTATAGTACGATTGTAAACTCTGCCAAGTGTTTTGTTAATAAAATCCCAACATGATTAAAAGCACTTAAGTTGTTTTTATAATAATTATTCATAGAGATTTTGCAAGCTTTTTTAATTACAACACTGATTCTTTTCAATTTGTTTTCTAAATCATCATTTTTAGGGACTTTTCTTCGACGTTTCAAAAGCTTTTGCCTGTAATCAATAAGTTTTTGTAAATTAACGGTTATCCATGGAGCAATTTCTTCTTTGAGAAGATTTCTTTGAGTTCTTTCATAAGTCGAATATGAAATGGCATTCTTTAAAAAAGAGATTAATTCTTACGTATCAGCTGATGGCTGACCAGTTTGACGTACATTTTGTAAATGGTTTTGTATATATTCTTTTGCTTTGCTGTAGTCGCAATGAATATATGTTACATCAGTAAAAATCTTATTCAGTATATCATTTGATAATCTGCATGAGAAAATATTGTGATCCGATAAATTATACTCAATAGAATTTTTCAAAGAGTCATAAATATTACTGTATACCTGATCTATTGATGTTCGAGCGTGTAACTATTTTAAACCCATCAAGGAGTCACCTACAAATATACATGGACTTCGACCGTAAATGGATAAGAAATTCTCCAAAAAAAATAAAAAACTAGCGACACTGCATTTATAAAACGTTGCAAATTTAATCGGTTTTCCTTTTGATTTTAATTTATCAAACGTTAGTACTATATAATCAACAAAATTGTCACTTTCGCAGACATTACATAGGTACCGCAGTTGTTCATGGACATAAATTGATGTTCCACCATAACTCTCCGATCTACAACAGTGTATGCTATAATAGTATATAATATATACTATACTATTATATCTGAGTATGTTCTTTATAAAACCATGTTTCCTGTATTGCAATGATACTGGGTAGTCTTAGTAAGCCAACTAGAAGAGATTTAAATTTATTGAATTTATCAATTGATGAAATACTTCCAACATTAATACTTATTATCAGCCCAATTATGAATAACAATTCCCCGGGAAAATTTTCCCTTCTCCCATTCCTGCTATTATAAATTAAAATTTCTCGGGAATTTGTTCCCTTTTCTCTACCGAGGAACAGAAATATGTAAAGGGTGTTTTTATAGAGGTATAGAACTTTAAATTGCAATAAATCAACGATGGATTATTCGATTGACATGAATTTTATTTATCCGAAAGATAATCTTGTGGCATTACATTTTAAATATGATTTCTGGCATATGACCTTTTTCCAACATTTGTTGCCGTATATCGGCAATAAAACTGCGAATGTTGTCTTCCAAATGGTCAAGCGTTTGTGGCTTATCCGCATAGACCAATGACTTTACATAGCTCCACAGAAAGTAGTCTAGCGGTGTTAAATCACAAGATCTTGGAGGCCAATTCACAGGTCCAAAACGTTAAATTAGGCGGTCACCAAACGTGTCTTTCAATAAATCTATTGTGGCACGAGCTGTGTGACATGTTGCACCGTCTTGTTGAAACCACATCATGAATATTAAAAAGGGGAAAATAAATGCCTGTATTTGGGAGTTCCTTGCCTCATATATTTGAAATGGAGTTAGCGCGGAAATGTAAGTATTGAATTTATAAATATAAAACAATGATTTAAAATTTGTTTTTAAGGCCAAAAAATACAAATAGACATCAGGTGCAACATAAAAATTCTGTAAAATTTTTACAAAAAAACATTCGATCATTTTTTTACAAAAAACTATCAATAAAATTTTCACAAAAAATTTTCGATAAAATTTTTATAAAAAATTTTCGATAAAATTTTTACAAAAAAATTTTTGATAAAATTTTCCAAAAACTTTAAAAAATAAAATTTTACAGAAAATTTTCGATAAAATTAAAAAAAAATTCGATTATTTTGAAGTTGAAAGTTTCCGATTTTCTCACTCCATTTTTTTGCTACTCCCAGGGAGATTAGAATAAGGGAGATTTTTCCCGGGAACAAAACATTGGGAAGGGGGACAAAGATCCATAATTGGGCTGTATATCTAATGTAAGTTTGTACTACTTTCAAGACAATTTTCGAACGATTTTAAATCAGAAAAGTAAAGCGCATCTATCATTAGAAAGATTTAAATATAATTATATAAAAAAAAATAACAATCTGAATACCATAATACATAAATTTCTTCATAAGCTGCATCATTTGGCATATTATTATGAGTCCTACATATTTATTGTAGCTTCTAGCAATAAACGGTCAACCTCTTTCTCATTTCCAATAACTTTAGTTCTGGACAACTCACTCCTTCTAACGTAAACTTTCCCAGCAGCAACATAAACTGAACGATAACCAACATTTTTTAGCGACTTTGCATAATTGAATAAGCTTAATGTTTCACGGCCTAAATAATCCCGAACAAATACATTTTGTGTAGCTTCAACGAATCCTTCGATTTTTTTAATCAAATTGGACAACAGCCATTTGTTTATTAGCATTATTACGGTTTTTAATAAAATAGGCATCATTAATAATACGAGTATCTGGCCTTAACTCAACACCAACATCATATGAAAGTTTAATTACAGCATCTGTTGCAGTTGACCCCGGTTGTATTTCTAGACCACTTATAATGCAGTCATTGTTAACACGATGATCGTTTAAATATTTAATTAAGTTTTTTAGAGTTTTTACTTTATCTTTTAGCATTTTGTTTTCCTTTTGCATCATATCCATTTTTTTTCCGCTACCACCTTAATAATTTCGACAAATTGTTTTGACATAAAAGACACAGATTAATTTATATGAGCCAGCTGATCAAGTTTTTTCAGTTCTGTTTTGATTACTCTCAATTCAGCTTTAAAATCACCACCACTTCTACACAAATGGCACACGTATTCTTTTCTTTATAACGCACAAAAAAATACATACTGCCTACTTAATTTGGTGCAAACTACATGGCAAATTTTTTTGCATTTGTCACATTCAATAAAGTCTTCTTTCTCTTCATTTACCACTAATTTACATTGGCCACAGATACTTTTTTGGCTTTAACACTTCTACGTACTTTATTCATTATTCTTCATAAAATTTCAAATGTTAACAGGACGGTTTTTTAGAAAAATATGTTTTTAATAATTTATTCTTTTTAATGATATTTTAATTTATTAAAATAAACAAGGTATATTTATCTTACTAGGTAGTGTCGTCCGCCTAGCTGATTTAGTAGTTCGACATGTCAAAAGTTGTTTTTGTTCAGAAATTTTATAGTGTAGAAGTGAGAAAGCAATAAAACACATACACGCCTTCTCAATTTTCTTATATGTTTTTTGACATTTCGAACTACAAAGCAACAACAAAATGCCATGTTGTTCTTGTATTGTTGTATTTGTTGTAGGGATGCCACTACATAGTAAAATAAATATACCTTGAAAATAAATATTACTTAGAGCACAAAATTATGACGTTTTGCTTCCAGGTTACCAACTCGATTTATTTAATATCGTGCTTGTCCGATTCAGCTTTGGGTATAGTTAAAGCTTTTCAGATTACAGAAAAAAATTATCCCAAAGGCAACGAATGTCTAATATTTGTTGATAATATTGCTAAACTTTTTGATTTGCCAGAAAACCTTCGGCTTCTGCTTTGCGAAGCATGATTGATATAGTTCCTGCCACATTTGATTCCCTGTTATCAATAGGCGATCACAAGAAAATAACAAATGCCAAAGTTGATCCATTTACCAAATCGAAGTGGGAAGAACAGCTTGATTTCGAAAACCTCCCGTAGTGGTCAGACTGTGAAGCCGCCTTGAACAAACGGTACCATCATATTTCTGCTGACGAATCATCGAGTTCAAGACCGAGGTTTAATAATAATAATAAAACTTAATATTCTAAATAGAAAAATAACAGGACATCATTAAATTGTACAAAATATAAACCATCTGCTGACAAATGCTTATTTCGCAAATCAAGTCAACATATGTTTAATAATTTCCCTTGTTTTGCTGCTGAGCATGTAACACAAAAATTTGAGTTATAAAATCTGTGCCAGCATGTATTAATTGTTTGAAAAAAGGTCATACAGCAGCAAGATGTTCATCTTCTAAGTGCAGAATATATAGTGGATCTCATAATTCACTACTACATAGATATAATACAAGTTCTAACAATTCAAAAATCTACTCTGAATAGCCGTAGTTCTGGTAAAATTATACTCGCCAAATCGCTTTTAGATACCGGTTCTCAACCAAATTTTATAACTGAGGAACTTGCACAGCTACTACGATTGAAAAAAAGAAGGCTTGAGTTTAAATGGTATAAGAGAAACAAATTCTATTTCTAAATCTTACGTAAATTTAACTGTCACGTCGAGGATTAATTCTAGCTTGAAAATTCCTAAAAACGTAGAATTAGCTGATCTTTGCTTTCTCAAGCTACAAAAAAAAAAAAAAATGATTTATTAATTGGCGCAAATTTTCTTCGATTTAATTTGTGTTGGCCAAATAGTCTTCCTAGCCTGCCAATTCTTCAAAAGACTTTGCATGGTTGGATTGTTACTGGAAAATAAAAGCATTCAAAGGGCTCGATAAATAACAACGTTTTTCATTTAAATACTTTTGTAGAAAACGAGAGCAATGTTGGTTCAAGTCAGAAAATTCTGAGAATTAAAAGATATTCTAAACGAGTCAACAAAAATATATTCTGAGGAACAGCAACAATTTAAGGATAAGTTTAGAAATACAGTACGACGTTTAATGTCAGGACAATTTGAAGTTTCATTGCCTTTCAAATCTAATACCAAAATGCTAGGTTCATCTTTTGAAACTACTAAACGACGTTTTCATGATTTTATGAAAGAGTACTTCGATTTAGTTCATATGCCACTTTTAACCAAAATGCCTGATTTTCCTCACTATTTTATACCATATGCAAACTTAAGAGTACAACTACGAACATGTAGAACTTCTTCGCATGTATCACTTAACGATTTGTTAATGGTTGGTCCCACAATTCAAGAAGAATTATATTCTACATTGATCCGTTTTCGATTCCATGGATACGCAATCACTGCAGATATTGAAAAGATGTATCGTCAAAGAAACTTTACCTGATGACTCAAAAGTGGTTCGCAGTGATATCTATGTTGATGAGAATATAATTGGTAATCAGGTTACTGAAATTTTAAGTTCAGCTGGTTTTAAACTTACTAAGTGGTTTACAAATCATCCTAATATCATAAATTCATTATAAAATGGAAAACATTTCCTAAGCGATTCAGATTCTACAAAAGCTCTTGGCATACATTGGGTTCCGAAGAATGATTCATTTAAATTTCATTTGGAAGATAATTTTCAAGCTAGAAACATATTCAGCGTTATCATAAATTCCGCATGTGAAAATTTCCGAATGAAATTTTTTGATCACGTGAATTTTGTTTTAGTATCATGAATTCCTTGTGAATGAAAATAACATACATGTTTTTAAAAAAAACATATCTGATTTTATTCTGAGTACCTAACAATTGAAAAGCGGTAAGTAAAATAATTAATGAATTTAAAAAATCGTGTTTTTTAACAGAAATTGTTGAAATTAATTATTTTACGGTAATTTTAGCAATGTATAGTTTTGCGACATTATTAACATTAGAAGCGGAAAAAATTATTCAGGAACAACTTTCTATAAGAAGAAATCTTCGGGATGATTCCAACCCTTTGGAAATACCAAATTCTTTTTATGTATGTATACCTCTGTAGATAAATAAATTTATTAATATTTATTTATAAAAAAATATATTCTTTCAGGTTTCAAAAGTATTATCGTGTTTCCAAAGATATTTTTAAATATCTGTTGGGGGTGCTGCATGATGCATTACCAGCTACAAAAAAAGTTTTGCAGTGCAACCGGTTGTAAAACTTGGAGCGTGTTTACGTTTTTTGCTGAAGGCTCATACCAAAAAGGTGTCGGGAATGATAGCAGAATTGGTCTAGCCCAATCATCATTCAGCATGGTATTAACTCAAGTGCTAAATGTTTTTGAACAAAAGTTGAGTCCTGAATGAATTTCTTGGCATGAGGATCAAGAAAAAAAAGGAAATAATTCAAGATTTTTTGAAAAATATAAAATACCGGGTGTAGTAGGATGCATTGATGGCACTCACATAAAAATAATTGCCCCTACGAACAGCATTTATATTATAACCCGAAAGGCAATTATAGTCTGAATGTGTTGTTGGTATGTTACTTAATTTGTATATTCTTTTTAATATTAAAAATATCTTCAAGGTATGCGACAATCAGATGAAAATCGTTTTGTGGATGCGACACATCCAGGCACCAGCCATGATTCATTCATGTCAGGTTTAAGAAGCAAAATAGAGGAAACTTATTCACAAGATCGTAGTAGCTGTTGGTTGTTAGGTGTGTTAAAATACTTGTATATTAACATAATATAAAAATTATTGAAATTTATATCTTTTAGGTGATGCTGGGTACCCCTTGGAATCATGGCTTTTGACACCATATAGGACACCAGTAGAACCAAAACAACAAAGGTTTAATGACCCATATACGAAATGTCACAATATTACTGAGAGAACCAACGGTGTCCTTAAAAACAGATGGCGATGTACATATAGTGCGGATGTGTTCAAGATTAACGTGGGCTCCTGCCACGGTGGTTTTATCCCACGGTGCTCCAAACACCGAGTGAAATAAAGACGTAGACTAGCGCCCCCATTGTGTAGTATAACAACACTTTACGATTGCCACCAATCGCAATTTGTGTGCATACAGTCACAATGAGTAGCAATTTATACAATATGGCAAGCCTTTCCAAGGCAAGCCTAGATCCATATTATAACCTCTTGCTTAGAGGTTTGGAGAGTGCAACAGCACACTTGATCGACCTTGCACCACATCTACATGAATCGATCTTTAACCACAACCACCACGTGTACCCCCGAAGGGGACCTCACCATTAACCGGTCACAGAGAGGATAGACTCTCTGTGGGGCCACCGATTCCCGTGGTACCAGTCCTTTGGGCACTGGTCGGGCCTCGAAGAGGACCCGTGTTAAAACAACAGACCTTTTCTTCCAGACTTAGGCTCTAGGAACCCTAGCGTCTGGTGCCCCTATTTTCCCCGAGTGAACCGCGTTAAAGCATTTGCCATTCCTGCAGTGACAATTGGAACCCCCCGGGGGTGTACATATAGTGCAAGGGAACTACTATAGCCCCAAAAAAGCAGTACAAATTATATATGTTTGTGCAGCGCTGCATAGCATCTGTATTTATTACTAAGCCGCCGATGATTACATAGAATCTAATTTGGTTGCTTCTGCAGAGGTTGAACCTTCCGAAAGCGAAGAAGTACAATTGCATGAAACCTTAAATAATATAGCTCAACGTATACGAAGTGACATCGCCGAAGGGCTTTTAAATTCAATTAATTAATAAACGTTAGTTTATTAGAAGAATATAGAAACATAAAAACAATTAAAAAACTTGGTTCTTTACTTCAGAGTATAAAAAAGGAAAATATCTTAAAACTAAACGGTTTTTCATCACATATTAAGGTATATGTATAACAGTCTTATGATATAAATATTCAAATATGGCATTCTTCACAGCTCTTTATCTTAAAAACTAAATAAATATTATACTAAATAAACATTTTTCCACAACCATTGTCAAGATTTTTTTTAACTATATCACCTTATTCGTCTTTACTATTTTGAAGCTGACGTAACTTCAATTTCCATCATCAACGCGTTTATTAGGCTACTTTCCACCTCAAACTATTTCAATTCTAATTCCATCATTCGCATTGCTTCCATTTCCTGGTGGTGTCTCTTCATTTCCTCGTAGCTTAATTTTTTATGCTCGCGAATTTTGTCGAGTGCTCTGTAAATTCGCCTAAAACTCGACTCTACATCACCGTAATGTTTTTCGGCAGTAAATTTAAACTTTACAATCTCTTTACAAATTATTTTTTGTGATTCCACTCCTATCATGGCAATCTCGGTAGTTCTCATTTCCGTTTTTCTTTTTTTTACACAATTCGTCTGTCTGATTGGAGGTTCCATTATTTCTTCGTTAGTGTCTAAGACCTCTAACTCGTCTGCTGGTTTGGTACATTTTAAACCAAAAGTCTTACTGCCTTCTACACCATCAGCAGCTTCTTTTGTGCCAAGCATTTCCAAAATACTCTCCTCGACTGCAGAAAATTTATATTCTTTATACGGTCCACCGCCTGTACCTTTTCTTTTTTTCGCAAATAAATTTTCTGATCTAGCCAAACCTGTAAATGCATTATTTTTTATAGTCGGACCGACGCTATTTAATTTGTTTTTAATACTTTCCCAAAAATCAGATACCTTGGTTTAATTTTCTCTTACAAATCCTTTTGCGATGTCTGCATTTTCCAGCATTTCACCGAACAATAGATTAATTTACTCCTTATTTACAGTTTTACTCCTTTAACAACAAAATAAATAAATATATGCAATTGAAACCACTTTTTTCAATTTTATTTCAAAAATTAAATTTTTCCAACCTCTCTCGACAAACAAAATTTTGTGAATGTTTTTCGTTAGAATTCGTCAACATTTTTCACATGGGAGTCATTCACAATCGTGTAGAAATTTTTTAAATCGAAAAAATTCACAAGCATTTTTTTTTTAAATGTAAACATTCGGAAATTTTCACAAGTTAAATTATTTATGATACAAATTGTTCACACATTCCAAAATTTCCATGTGAAATTTTATTCAAGATACGACTGATTATAAGTTTCTTTTCGTTTATTAGATCCTCTCGGACTTTTATGCCCGATAGTAACAAAATCCAAAATGTTATTACAAGAACTTTGGATTCAAAAACTTGAATGGGATGAATCGATTCCAATGAGACTACATACAGTGGATCAATAAAGTGTAGGCACAACATGTTTTTTAAAAGTGTTTCGCCAGTAACTTTGCATCTGCATAACTTGATAAAATTATTTTCATGCTATTTTCAAGATTGATAGGTTTATTAACCATTTAACACGAAAAATAATTCATATCTTATTATTTCTAATATACAATGGCTTTTAAACTAAAAATAAGGTAAGTCTATGTAAAAAAAGTTTAGGCACACATGTGAAAATTTTCGGTATATTCGGGGTTTTTGCATGTCTAGTATTTGGTTGAACCTCCTTTAGCTTGGATAATTGCTTCTAAACGTCTACTCATACTTCTTACTAGGTTAGATGTTTCATCAGGAGTAATTTTTTTCCATTCTAAGCGAAGTGCCGCTTTAAGTGATTCTTAGGATGTAATAGGATGTTTCCGTATTTTTTTCTCTAGTAAGTGCCAAATATGCTCTATAGGATTCGTGTCTGGCGATTGCGGAGGGGTTTTTAACTATTTGCAGTGGTATATAAGCCATTCCTGCACAAGATTTGAAGAATGTTTTGGGTCATTATCTTGTTGGAACAAGAATTTCCCATTTAAGCCCAGCTTCGCAAAACTTGTAGATAAGTTTTCTTTTAAAATATTTAAATAAGAGTGCTTGTCCATTTTGTCGTCTATAAAGACAAGATTTCCCACTCCAGATGACGCCATACATCCCCAAACCATAACATTGCCACCACCGTGCTTCACAGTCTTAATAATATTATTTTCTTGAAGCTCTTTGTTTGCTTTTCGCCAAATTTTTTGTGGACCATCTGAACCAAAAATGTTAAACTTTGATTCATCACTAAATATCACACTGTTCCAGAAGGCTTCAGGGTGATTAATGTGGAGTTTTGCGAACTCTAACCGCTTTTTCTTGTTTATGTCTGAAAGACAAGGTTTGCGACGGGGAACTCTTCGATGATATCCAGCTCTGTGCGAGCTATTTCTTAATGTTTGTGGATTAAGGTTTTCACCAAAACTTTTCTTCATTTCCCGACACAATTCTACAGCTGAAATCTTTGGATTTTCAGCCACTGCAGCAAGAATGATACGCTCCTGACGAGATGTAAATTTTTTTGGACGTCCTCTTCTCCTCTCACGCTCTAATTTGTTGGTTTTTTCATAATGTTTTATGATGTTTCTTACACTGGTATAGGGCCTCTATACAATCACACCAATTTCGCGATAGGATTTTCCCTGTGCATGAAGATTTATTATAAATTTACGGACATCTACGGAAATTTCTGAACGATTGCTCATTTTGCTGTTTTCGTCACGAATTAAATACCAAGAATATTTTTTTCATTTAAAACTCTCGCCTACTGAGGATTTAACATGTGCATAAACATGAGTTGAAATAAAAAAGTGAAAATTTACCGTTATACAAGGGATTAAAGGGCATTAATGCAGTAAGTGCCTAAACTTTTTTAGATAGACATAGCTTGTTTTTTAGTTTTTAAAGCGTGCATAAACATGAGTTGAAATGTGCATAAACATGAGTTGAAATAAAAAAGTGAAAATTTACCGTTATACAAGGGATTAAAGGGCATTAATGCAGTAAGTGCCTAAACTTTTTTAGATACACACAGCTTGTTTTTTAGTTTTTAAAGCGTTGTATATTAGAAACAATAAGATATAAAATATTTTTTGTTTTAAATGGTCAATATAACTCTCAATCTTTAAAACGATATCAAAATTATTTTATTAAGTGAACCAGATGCAAAGTTATTAACAGAACACTCTTGAAAATCATAATGTGCCTAAACTTTATTGATCCACTGTATATACTTCGTGTGAAAATTTCAAATCTAATTTACTTGAAATTACAATTCCAAGATTTGTAAACACAACTTCTACACAAAAAATTCAAATTCATGGATTTGCTGATGCTTCAATACGAGCATATGGTTGTTGGAAATACATTACAAGCTCCGATTTAAACAAAATTGTATCGAGACTAGTTACGGCGAAATCGAAAGTTGCTCTACTCAAGACTAAATCTCTTCCGAGAGTTTTGTGCTGTGCATTTATTGGCTAAATTGTGGAATCGAATTAAGTTAATGATGAGGTTTGAAATCGAGTGTTAATTTTTGGAATGATTCAGAAATAACACAGCATTGGATTAAAACGCATCCATCCTCACTATCAACGTTCGCTTCAAATCGTGTTGCTGAAATTCCAGACAGGTGACACCAAGTTTTATGGTGCCATGGTCCGACTAAGCAGAATCCATCCGAAATTATTTCAAGAGGAAGCGATGTCGAAGAACTAAAAAATTAGATTTGGTTTGAAGGCCCTTCGTTTTTACTAAGCGATAGTTCCTGTTGGCCTGTTAACTAACATTTCGAGTTAACGGAGAAGCAACAATTATTGGAAAAGAGAAAAACAAATGACTTTCTTGCAGTAGAGGATCTACAAAATTTTTGTAAAGGGATCTGATAGAAAAATATTCATTATACAAAAAGTTGATTTGTTGACACTCTAAGAAAACGTAAAATAGAGAAAATTTCCGCACCTACTGCAATGGAATTGAAATAGTCATTCCTTTGGCTTGTAGAGACTATCCAGAAACATAATTTTTCCGAGACAACGAAATTGCAAAAACTCTCTTGTCTTGCCATTAAATATTCAAAGATTGACACCATTTGTTCATACGTTTAGTGAAGAAAAACAGAAGGGTGGGTGGGAGTTTGTTTAATTCAAACTTGAAGTACAACACCAAGTTCCCACTTTTATTACCGTAAAGAAATAGCTTTGTCACTGTTTATTTGCGAAATCTGCACATCGAAAATTGTCATGCTGGCACAAAAGCACTTGTAGCTCTTTCGCGGGAAAATATTTGGCTAATTAATGCGAAAGAAGAGCGTAGCAGAACAGTTCGGAAGTGTTTTCATTGCTTCCTTTATAAACCAAAATTTATGTCTCAAGTTATGGGCAATTTACCCACAGATAGAACTGCTGCTTAACGGTCGGTGTAGACTTCTGTGGTCCCGTGAACGTATAACTTAGACCATCAATAAAAATTTATATAGCGGTTTTCGTGTTTCACTTCTAAGGCGGTACATTTAGAATTAGTGCTGATCTCTGTACTGATTCTTTTCTTCTGCCTTTTGAAAGGTTCGCTGCCAGGAGAGAACTGTCAGAAACGGTTTTTTGCGACAACGCGATTAATTTCGTAGGAGGGAGCCGAGTCCTCAAAGATCTCCAATAAGTGTTCGATAGGAGCCGTCAGGCCGACGTATCATACGCAGCGTTGTCCGGGGTGAGGTTCAGCTTCATACCACCTTGTGCACCACACTTCGGAAGAGATGGACACAATGCTGGCAGAAGTAGAGGCGGTGCTCAACAGTCGGCCCATAGCACCGCTGTCTCCAGACCCAAACGACGCAGAAGTGCTAACTCCAGCGCACCTGCTGTTATGGAAGCGATGGCGACTGATTTGCGGTCTCAAGCAGACATTTTGGCAAGCTTGATCTTGCGACTATATCCTGGGACTTCAGGGCAAAGGCAAGTGGAACGAGTCTCAAAGTCGGTCAAGTGGTAATAATCCACCGGGAGATTCGTGAGGGCTGGGTGGCAGAAGTCAAGACCAGAAACGGCGTATTTAAACGCCCAATATACAAATTGGCTCCTCTACCATATATTTGAAGACGGTCAGTTCTTCAATGGGGCCGGAATGTTGGGCCACATACGATTTTCGCGTTAAAATCACAGAAAATTTTAACATCATGGTTGGGGCAGCGGTCTTAGTTTTTTCTAGGCGCTCGTCTTTGTCCTTCGTCGGGGCTTCGACTTGATGCGTATCATGGCTATCCACTGGAATGAACCTGAAGACAAAATGTTTAATTCTCCTACTGACTACGAAGCCACATATAAATTGGAGTCTAGTATCATGGCAGCTGTAGTATATGTCGTCACCGGGTTGTTTTCTGGTTACTTCATACTCCATATCACCATGCACCATAATTATAACACCAAATATTAAAATTAAACTAAACAATCAAGGAGTATTCCCATTGCTTTAGGGTGGTACAATTCCAGGCGCGATTTTGCGTATATTGCATATTATTCATTTTTTGTTCAACTGTATGCTTACAATCTTCTTCCTTTAAAATTTTTATTTTATATTCGAGCCCGTCTGGCAGTCCTGCAGTCTGTTTTGAAGTCGGTCTTTTTTGGTAATAATTATTAATGTAAACTATTATTTTAATAAAATAATGGAATTTATTAAATTACATAAAATCGCACAAGTACTGACAGACATTGAAGCCTACAATTTTACCAATATAAAGAACAAACTCTAGGCCAACAGTACATTGCAGACGAGCTGATCCGTCCACAACATTGTTTTCACCACTAACAAATCCAAGCAATTTTAGATGGACTAATGTTGAAATTTGTGAAAGCAAATTACAAGTGAGACCGACTTTTTCATCTATGATAGCATAAAAAATTGCCAATAATCGGTCAATGCTAAATGTTTTAGGACCCAATGATGTAGACATTTTCTCCGCCACCTTTAAAAATATAAACAATTATATACATATATGCCCATGTTAGTATTTACAGTGTGTCAAATAAATGTTTTCTAAACTAAAAAAAATAATTTGCCATTCAATAACGAATTACAACAAAAAATAAATTATTTAATATTATTATAATTACCCATCAAATTTTATAACAAAACTGCAATTTATTTGTTGGTGGAAAAGCTAGTTCCTACACGCATTTCACTAATTGCTTAGGCCAGATTTTCAGGAACCTTTCCTCTTTTTAGAGAAACCAAAAATACTCTATAAGTAACAAGTACCTACAAAATCAGGACTTAATCTATAAATTACGATTTAAAATGAGCGGGTTATAAGAAATTTAAAATTATTGATTTTTCGGTAACCTAGTCGTTTTTTATTTTTTTTTTTTTAATATTGAGTACAATTTTCAGAATTTTTTTTTCAATTTTCTCTCTCTAGACTATTTTCAATTTAAAAATTCCAAAATAATTTCATTTTTGACTATTTTAGCCTAAAAATTGCCATACATTTTATATTTTAATACAAACAAACTTTTCTTTTCTTCCTTTACCTTAATGTTGTAATGAGTGCTCGATAGACCGATTGGTAGCGCGCTAGTCTTTCTGTCTGGACGTTGCGGGTTCGATTCCCGCCAAAAACTCTGGGTGTTTTCTGCTGACAAGAAGAAAACACACTACCTTCGGAGAGGTAGTGTTGTCTTTCAAAATCAAAAATTTTAATTTTAAATTGCTTATAATTAGCTCATTTTAAAACATAATTTATACTGTTGTCATACCTTTCGATGAAGACCGCCGTCACTGTCTGTTGTTTTGGTGCATTTGGCGAGCGCTTTTGATGTAAAGACATCATCTTTAGATGTAAAGACATTAAAATAGGACTTTTACTGTTTAATCAGTACTATTTAAACGCGGCTTGAAAATTATGTCTTTGACAGGTTTGGCGAGCAATTTCGATATAAAGACATAATTTTCAAGCCGCATTTAAAATAGTACTGTTTACTGTTTAAACAGTACTATTTTTTATTTGGTAAGTGTCATACCTTTCGGTAAAGACCGTCGTCACTGGCTGTTGTTTTGGTACGTTTGGCGAGCGCTATCGATGTAAAGACATCAATTTCAAACCGCGTACCAAATAAAAAAAGTTTTAAACAGTAAATAGTACTATTTTAAACGCCTGACAGAACCAATCAATTTAATTCCATAATTTATAGATTAAAGCATGATGTAGATATTGGCTGGACCTTTAAGACCATGTATAATTTTTTTAAATCAAACTAAAATTTAAGAAATGCCAAGCTCTAAAAGAATTTGCAGGTGCGAGGTACCCAACTTTGACACCGCTGGCAAGTGGCCAGCGTCAAGACTTAAGCTTGGATACTCCTCTACTATGCTCATTGGAATTTTGAATCAATCGGTTTAGCCCTTTAAAAATGGCTGAATTATTTTCAAACATTTTTGAGTTTGCTCCACTGCGCAATGAACGATTATAAATTAACATGTTGTTTAACCACAAGTTTAATTAAATTGCATTTCATAAATAAAATTAACTTTTAATTGACACAAACAACAAAAAAGTGACAGTTTAATATAACCGGAGAAAATTGATCGGTTAGTATTTTAATTGTCAGATTTTGCTAAATAAAAACATTTATTTAAAACTTAATTTTAACAAAATAAAAATATTTGACATTCGTATATTTTATCAAATTATTTTTATACGCAATAATAAATAAATTTTTTATCCATTTAAAACTAGGAACCTATTTTTTTTAGATTTAACTCTATATGAGCATAAGTGTATATTCATGGGAAACCGTTAAATAGACGGCATGGCGTATACCCATGATACCTCCATCATGCATGAATGCGTGGAAAGGTTACAAGGGTCTTGCATCTCTTCTGAAATAAAGGATAAGGTCGAAACCGCTGCCAAAACTACGACCGATGACCACAAACCGCTTCATCGACGATATTATAGAAAGTACATGCAAAAATTTTGGAAAAAAATAGCGCAGGCCGCCAAAATATATTAAACATTTAGATAGAAATTTTTATTAAAAGAAATTAAACCGAAATTAAAAACAAACGCAAAAACTTCAATTAATAACAACAAGGTCGCAAAAAGCTCAAGTGGTTCTACTTGCCATAAGGACTAACAAATTGTCAAGAAATAGCTTTTGTTGTCCACAATTTGATTAACAATGAAGTGAAAGGTATTTCTGAATAATTTAAAACTGAGGAGTTTGGACACCGCAAGTGTACAGTTATTATGGGAATGTTCCTTGAAATCTTTATTTTTAAGCTATATTTAAGACTTTGATAAATTACTTATTTTAGAAAAAATTATTTGATGTACATACATATGTATTTTTGTCTAGTGACACAATCTAATGAAGAGGACATTACAAAAAATTAAAATTTCAATTAAAAATTCCTAAATTATAATATTCATTTTTTTGTTTAACTTTTGTAATTTGGCTTGTAATATTGTTTATAGAAAACTATTCTAGTAGTTTTTCGTAAGCAAACGAATATATCATTTTCATACTTTTAATTATATTCTTTTGGTTAATAACCTTATGATGGTGAAATCCAAACGGGTTTGACATAGTGCCAATTAACCAGTTAGTTAACTTTTCATAATAATAAAATAATCATACACTGTGAAAATGCCCTTTAAATTATTTTTTTCAGTACACATGTAAATGAAGAGAGAAAATTAACAAAGATTCTGTAATTCGCAGAAATAAGTGCTTCTTGTGAAATCTTTTTATATTATTGAAAACATTTATGTGACAAATTGTATGAATGTATAAGAATAGTTACCTTCGCCTTAGTGTTAAGAGTCTGTACACGTTTTCGATGCTTGCCATGGTGCTTTACGAATAAACGTTTATCTTCTTTAGTCGAGTTATGACTAGCTAAAAATGCTGCAATCAGTAAATATTTTCCATAAAAGGGTAACTCTAGACATTGCGCCATTTTTCGAACACTTTGTTCTGAATAGTCGACATCAGGAACATCTGTTAAATTCTAAATTAAATAAGAGTTATACCAACATCATATTATATTATGTACTTGCGATCAAAAATTGTTAAATCTGACAATTTAAACATAACCATAAAAATTAAATTTTTTTGATGGCAGTCATTTTCATTGTGTTTTTCATTATACTTTTAATATTATCAGAATTTTTTAATTATATCTTTTCGTCAAATTTACTTATTAAAATAATAAATGTAAAAGGTTTAAATTAGAGTTTAGAAAACGTAAAAAATGGACAAGACATTTTTTTAATTAAATTTCAACTTCAAATAAACTCCTCTTCTCGAGACAACAGAGTTTTCCTTTGATAAAATTATGACATTTACAAAAAATGTTGCCATTTTTTGTTGTTGTTGTTGTAACAGCTCTGCTGTTGGCGGAAGTTCTTTCCTGAGGAAAAAACTTTCGGTTGGTACAGCTGTTGCTGAGTTGACAATCTTTGGCCGAGTGATACTCGGGTCGTTCCGGAGCGAAGATCCAATTGTCGTGGGAACGCCATTTTTTGTTGTTTAGTATGGTTACACTGCAAGGGTTAAACTAACACTTAAAAACATCAACTTCAATTAATATTGGATTAAATTAAGTATAAGATAAGCTAATTAAAAATCAAACTTGTGTTTAAACTCGAACCTAAAACCCCGCTCTTCAATGATTAAAATATCAACTCAGGTCAAAATTTTTGTTAAAAAGTATTGTCAATTACGGTTTACAACTCAACTCTACTTCAGTTAAAGTTTTGCAATTTGGTATTATTAATTACAAGTCAACCTGTCAACAATTTTTAACTTGTTACAACTTTGTTGTGGTATCACCGTTTACAACCCAGTGTTAGTGCCGTTAACAAAAGTATCAAAAAATTACAACTCATGAATAAATTATTTACGAAAAATGGAAAGCGGATAAGTAAAGTTTTTTAATTTGTCTTCAAGTACTTTGTTAATAACAGATTTCGAACAGATTTATAGAAAAGCAAAAAGTTACAACAAAA